>UELW01000445.1:3581650-3668048 GCA_900490495.1 Danionella dracula
TGAAAAGGTAACTCAGCCATTCAACATAGAAAGCTCAACAGCCAGGAGAGATGGCTGCAGGAAAACTGTTTGCGTCCAGAATGTACTGTAACAAACCCACATTGTGACTGTGAGGAGGGAAAATGGTTTGGCATTTAGGAAAAAGTGAACACCCGGTGAGACGGTTGTATATGAGATGAGACACCAGAAGGAGAGCCTCATAGCAAAATACTGGAGCAGGACTTTGGACGTATTACTCAGCGGCTAGAAGAAACAGCATATTAGGCATCTCACTCATTTGGATGAAGTCTCCGGCTTTCTCTCTCTATACGCAACAGGAGGTCACAAAAATTCAGTTTGCAATCTGACCACTAGAGGCAGACTCCAGAAGGGAGCAGAATCCCATTGACGGCCATGTTAAAAATTACATCATTGTACATCGATGTTATACAGCCAGCAGTCAATCAGCACAGACCTGAACAAACTACAGGTTGATCTCGCATGACATGACAGACTCCAAAGTGTGAAAGAGAAAAAAATCGGTCAACAACCTTACAGTAACATAATACAAGAAAAAACTTTTTGTAAGAGCCATAAGGCCATATTTTCTTAATGACACACATTCACTTCACAAAATATTTTAAAGGTACCTTGAACAGATTTAACAGTAACTTTTTGTATCTATTAAAATAAATTAAGATGTAAAAAAGTGACGAAAATGAAATGCGATGTTTGACTGACGTTGTGTTTTATTGCATTTCACATTTTATAAAAGAGAAATTACACTTAAAGCCCAGGTGCGTTCAAATTTGGAGCTTGCAGGTCTTTCTCGACCTCTTTCTTTCCCATTAATCTTTTCTTCTTTCATATTTCCTTCATATGACTTGTTTTATGCTTGCTTTTATTAAATGTACTTTTTTATTGTTTGTTTCCAATGTTCAGCACTTTGAATTACCCTGGGCAAAAATGCCCCCAAATAATATTTTTTCATCTCTCTGTTATCTTACAAACAAAACTAACAAACAACTCATACAAACAAAATAAAAAGTATATCCATCAATAAATTAATTTACAGCTAAAGACGTTTTTTGAAATATTTTCATCACATGATTGACGGATCTGTTTGGGCCTCTAGATTTATTTCCTCTGGTGCTTGAATTGATCGTGTGTGTAATTGTCTCCCTTTTTCTTCAGCAGCTGCTGGGCTTTGGAGAACCAGACGACCTCTGACCCCTGAAGAACAACACTGACCACAGACTGATCAGCTGAGAGCCAGGTGACCTCTGATCTTTAGTCGCACCACTCTTAGGCTCCTCATTAGACTTGAGTATAAATCAGCTAATGATGAAGAAATCCTTCACTGACACTGAAGCCTATTTTTCTGCTAATATCAGCCTAATTTTTATGCAGCCACAAATATTTCTTTACATCCTTGATGAAAAGGATGCAAAGAACCAGCCAAAAATGGTAAAAATGACATTAGCAAGGGTGCGAAGGGGGGTGTCTTACTCGTTTGGAACTGTGACATTTAGTGTATAAGTATAAAAAATATATATTATATGTTACTTAATCGAAACCATAAAAAAAACTATATCTAACAAATCCAAATGAAATGATAGAGTTTCTCTATGTTTAATGTTTGAAACTGCTAAGGTCACCTTAGATGAAAATGGCAGTAAATGAAATAAAAGAAGAGACTTTAAAGAAACGGTTAAACACTTTTGAAAAGGTGCGTCTCAAAACGCTCCAGGCAGAAAGGCCACTAGCAGGAGCATCTCCCCGCTTTTTAGACATTAAAGCCTTTGGTTTCCATCAGTTGTTGCAGCATGGCTCCTTTGTATATAAAATACCACATTTATGTAAAATCTGCTCAGATTCAAAAAAGAAAATCAAGAAGAAAATCAGTTAAGAACATGAAGTGTGCTTCTGTTATTGGGAGCGAGTCTCTTTAAAGAGCATCAGCTCCACAGGCTGTTCACACTAAATAAACTTATATGTTTGCTCTGGACAGAAGAGCCAGCAGCCCGTGTTACTGAACACGCCATTATTGGAGCCCCAGGGTTCTCCAGGGCGCCTCATGTAAAGCTGTCAATCAAATCAAACCACTCTCTCAAAGTGGCTTCATTTCAGACGCTCATTTTTTTATTCTGTAATATCTTAAATGTACTTTTTAACATATTCCAAATAATGGCTAACTGGATTTCCACTGTATACACACTTGTGTTCAGCAGACTGAAACTTTGTCAAAAAATAGAACAGCCTGAGAGAGAAAGTATGCTCTTGGCTTTACAATTACTTAATCCCAATTCATCGAAATCTTGTGGTCCTTCGAGCCGGAGCCTTTAGAAAACTTTGAGCTCAGCTCTGTTCACAGATTAGAGTTGAGTTTATTTTACATTTCATACAATTATTTATCTCAGACATGTAAAAAAGGCATGTATTACATTATACAAAAAAGGCAGAACAAATATGCCACTTATTTTGTACAAATGTACTTAATACAGCTACATTTAAAATAGGATTTCACATTAAACATTTATTGTGAAAATAAAGACCCTGTTCATGTAGCCACTTAAACATGGTTTAGCTAAAATAGAGTTTTTTTGTATGTGCATTCATCCCTTTTCTAAACAAAAATAAATGTATCACCAGTTTATCACATTTAATGAGCATTTCTCGGACAGAAAATCTAGAGCTTCTGGCTTGTCTTGATCCAGTCTATTTGGTTTTGTAGGCCAATGAATCATTCAGTGTGAATGAAATATTATTACATTTATTATTAGTATTATTATTATTATTAAATTCAAGAATAAAAAAACTGGACACCTTAACAGCAACAAATGTTAAAACTTAAAATCTTTTTGATTAAAAAGCATATTTTTAAATATATTCTGTGTGTTTCGTGCTAGATTAATTGAGCAAAACAAAGGGAAAAAATTACTGTAATGCACATGCTTTTTTACACTTACAAAATAAAAAAAATCTGAATTAAGGGGGTTGTCAGGTTTGTCTGCTCCAACGCGAGATGACCTTTTGCTGTGTGACACTTGAACTGCAACTTGAACCGCAAAGCTTGTTTAATGGAATATATTAATTGAATGTGTTCAATTGAATGTGTTCTAAATTCGCAAATTATTTGTAGTCCTTCAATTGACGTTTCTGTGAACTCTTGTGGGTGCAAATAACCCAGTTTGATTTTAAAACGTCACTTATTCAACGCTGCCTAGACAAACAGAGAGCACTTGTAAGAGGATCCCAGTTTTAACTTCCCGAAGCTTCTTCCAAATCAAGCCCTCCTCTCTGTTTTTTCTCTTTACGAGCTGCTGTGATCGCACTCCGGCTCCCGTTGGAAATCACAGATAAACCTTTGAACCCAGAGCGGCGCGACCAAGCCTTACTTCCCCGGCTTTATTTAACCTTTGACTCCATCGAACTGAGCAAACCCCTGCTCCTGGAGCAACAGGAAGTATGGGGTTACAAATTGAATATGCCCATGTCATAAGTCATAAATCGACGGGCTCCGCTACTGAAACGGCATGTGGCGTGCGGTGTCGACTCGTAAAGTTTTAAAGCTTTCACTTCCAGTCGTGTCTCTGAATGAAAGACGAAGCTAAGAAGGAACAGACAGCGCGTGGTCAATCTTTCTAATGTAACTATTAGTCAGGCCTGCAGCATCCAGGAATCACCAGGAGGTGCTATGAGAGTTTATTTCACTCTCATTCCTACTCAAACTTGTTATTAAAGTGCAGTAAGTTATTGTTTGGCTGAAGGAAATCTACAAGGCTCTCCTGAGATCCTTTCCAAGGTGTTTGAACAAATAATTCCCAGATGTTTCTTGGCACGGAGGAGCTTGTGATGAAAACACTTCATCAGCGTTGCTTGTGTTTCCCAATCGGACATTTTATGTGCTCTCTCAGTGTTTTTCAGGGAGAATCATCTGATCCATGTCGTCATTCATCACCCGTTCAGGACACAAACTGAATAAGGAGAATGGTAAGTGAAAGTGTTGGCTGGGTGTTCTGTGCCGATTCTCATTTTTTACCCAACTGTACGGCTACTTCAGGAACTATTTGACATATTTCCATAACTGTTTAAATGGCGGTTGTTTTTTTATTAAACTTTTCCCTTCTTAACCAGGCTGCTTTCATACATGATCCTTAATTAGATCTTTTTGCAATGGACATACTTCCAAATGAATGAAATGCATTTGAACAGACCCGGATGTAGGCCAGAAATGCACTCCTCTGTGATCAGTTTGATGTCGTTCAGATGGAAACTGAACATAACTATTCGTTGTGGCTGTGTGTCGTATTTCAAAATGCAAGTGCGACCACCACATGTATCTGATTTTGCATTGTGTTCTCAGTCAAATTTAATATCATTGATTTCAAAACACACTTGCATAGCTCAATTTCAGGAACACCTGATTTGTTTGGCATGTACAGTACATCCACGTTACAAACAATATGCAACAGCTCTCTGTCATCATTGTAAATGTAATGAGGATCTAATGTGACATGAATACGCAGAAGAGGAAACCACATAACAAAGAAAGAATGCAGTGTTAAATGGAGTAAACGTTGACAAGGATAAATTTTTTCTATTTTTTAGACATGAATTCTTCTAAATGCAAATGTTGTTTTGTTTATGTAAATGTCTGATTAGAGTTAACTTTATTAGTAATAAATAAAATTTAGAAAAAAATTGAGACTGAAATAATCAAGATTTATGGAATATCGGTGAAGCCAGAGTTAGAAGTGCTGGGACGAAAACACTCATTTAAACATTTAAGTACATTTCTGAGCATCTTCCTGTAACTCTTGCAGTAAAGGACAGTCTTCTGCTGCTTCTCGGCGGCTCATGCCTCTGAGAAACTGGGTTAAACCAGAATAATGCCACATGAGCGTTCATACTGAGGTTGGATTCCAATTGTTTGATACGCATCAGATTCGTTATCACATATAAAACAGCCTAAGTAAGATAAAAAAAATAATGGTCATGAAAATATCAAAAACAGGTCACAATTGGACAAAACCTTTGGATTCATGTCACTTCTGCTTCAGTCTGAACATAGCCATAGATACGAGTCACTGTAGAAGGCTTGCTTCCAGTGAAATTGATATAAGAAGGCGCTCAAGGACATTTTTAAAGAAGTACAGTATTGTTAAAATTGACCGCATATCTATTTAAATGTGTGTGTGTCAATCAACCTTCTTAAGGCTGCTTGGTTGCCAAATGACTTGGAATTTTTGATGCTTTGTTACAGCAGGGTTAAGTTCTTTCTGGTTCTGCCACTCTTAGGGTTCAGTGTTTTTGTTTTATGTCATTCGTTTCTGTATTATTTATTTCAAGGTTTGTCTTGTAAGTAAGACCCCCTCCTCGTCATCTGTACTTCGCCCTCCATCAACTGATCTGGAAAGCACAAGTATTGCTAAAGGAAAGATTTTATTATTGCGTGTGTCTATGAAAGCTTTGTTCGAATACCTTTTTGAGTCCTCATCATCTGTGACAAGTTCTTGCATAATTTTCATTAATTAAACACTTGTTACCACCTCACACATGTAAGCGTGATGAAATGTGATCTCTGTTGATCCCTGAAGATATTTATGGATGCAATATTGTGTTTGAGAGATTGGAAAGTGATACGTTTTAGAACATTCTCTGCAGTTGCCAGATTCACTTGTGAATAAGCCTAAGAGTCATCTACTTTTTTTCAGTGAGCTTAAAAAGTTGATGCTTTGTGTGCAATGTTTATTATTTCTACTGTATTTTTACCAACCGTTAATAAATAATCACTATAAACTAATGTCAAATCACATTGACCGTTACTTTAGGAGGGGTCATAATATAAAAAGAATAAATCCTTAACAATTCAATACCAGTTCCCTCATTTCCTTCATGACTATTTGCATGTAAAGACCAAATTTGTGACCGGTGATTTTTGTATCGATCGGTTATCTTTTTTTATTTTGTCTATCTAGTTACAATTAGATATTTTGATACTAAATGTTAAAGCAAGCATGTAAAACCCTCTGCAAAAAATGACATTTTTAAATTTTATATAACGTAACAACTGAAAAGTAACAAGCCTTTCATCTCATTATATTTTTCAGTAATATTGTGGTGTTAGGAATCAAAATTTATTTGCAGTAACAGCTAATACATTCTCTTTCGCGGCCAGCAATACGTTCTGCACAGATGTACAGTTTGTGGCTCAGGTTCTGTTGTTTCTTTCCCTTCATAGTTTGTTTATATTTTCCATTGGTTTGTTTATCTTGTGTCACATTCTTATGGTTTCACTCTAATGTTCCAAAATTATTTGCCAACTCATCTGTTCTTGTCTTAATCAAATAGTACAGTTAATTCAAATCACCTATTTGTCAATCTAAGTGCTAATCAACACTCCTTTTGAGTCCTGTGTTCCATCTCCTTGTGAAATAAAATGTGTCATCGGTAAACCAGCATAACACACGTAAAGTGATATCAAATTAGCCTAAATTCTGGAAATTTCAACCCCTAGCTAAACATATTTTAAACATACATCCTCAATTTGTTACACGTATTCTCCATCTTCAGGTAAAACAACGGTTGCAATGATTTTTTTGTGAAAAAACTAGCTTAACTGAAATGTCTGCGAAAGGCACCAGCAGATCCTGGAGACCTTAATTAGGCTTTGCAAGTGTGTGCAGCGCTGTGTGATTGAATGAAAATGCAGAAGAGATGCATGTTTGTCTTTGTGTCTGAACAAGCATGAGCGCGTCCTGACGCTGTAACTGTGTCAGTGTGTTTGTGTCTGATCCCAGTGCGTCGGCGAGCACAGAGTAACCTGGATCTGCATATCAAACATCACACACGAGTTCCCTCATTATCCAGAGTTCCTCGTAAGTGTGTTTGCACTAAAAACCAACCTTCCAGATTCAGAGAGCAATCACTGTGATCGGCTCATTTACCAGAGTCTGTTCATAACTAGCCGAAGTTGGCTCTGGTTTAATCCGCTGTCAGAGAGAAAGAGAGCAAGAGCCGGGATAAAAGCGCAAACAGGATTAGGTTGTAATCCTGCAGATTGTTTGTGTCTTTCTCCGCTCAGCCTCAGCAGCTTGTTGTGCTCGTCTCACACTCCGAAGAAGAGAAACAGACGGATGGAGCGAGTGGAGAGAATGAGTGGAGTTTGGAGATGTGTGTTAATCCGAGCACAAACACTCTTTGGGTATGTTGTGTTTTAAAGCTCGTGTGGAACAAGCTTTTCACCAACGTTTCTTAACAGATTTTTAGACATTCAACACAAAGCTGTCTCTCTTGTGAGAAGAATCAATGTTCTCAATCAAATCAATGTTCGCTAAACATTTTCTCTAGATGGACCAAAGTGAAAAAATTCAACTACCGCATGGCACGAGGGGGACTATGCTTATCGGGCTGTCAATTAAGGGACCATGCATTTAATTATGCATGTTTTAATATCAATCAATCAATCAATCAATCAGTTTTTATATAGCGCTTCTTTAGCAATTGCTTTCAAAGCAGCTTCACAAAGTCCTCGTGAGGATCAGGTAGAGCAGACAGGAGTTCCTCTGAGAGGGGACTCCCGCTGACTGAGGCAGGTGCTAATCACCTCCCCAGCACAAAGAACATACAAACTAAAAATCCATCGATGAACGGTTTGCCGGACAGGACCTGAAAAACAAAAAACAAACAAAGACAAAACAGGAACTAAGAAATGGAGAAAACGGTTAGTAAACTGTAACACAGACAACAAACAGGTGATCAGCATCAGCTGCAGGAGGAGAGATAAATGATGAGGAGAGCTTAGAGAGGAACATTGAACCACATAGTTTTTTCAAAAAGTTTGTATGTATATGGTGCTCAGGCATAATATCTTACAACTTAAACAAAAGAGTATTTTTTTAAATTCTAAAAAATCTTCTCGCAGTAGGCATATGAAGGTCAAATTGGAAAAGAAATATAGTTAAACAAACCTATTAAATATTAGTACCTTTAATTATGCATGATTTAAAATAACACATAAAATCTTAACTTAAACAAGAGTATTTTTAAAAATTATTTTAAAAAAAATCTTCTCGCAGTAGGCATATGAAGGTCAAATTGCAAAAGAAATATAGTTAAACAAGTGTCACGGTGGCGCAGTGGGTAGCACGGTCGTCTCACAGCAAGAAGGTTGCTGGTTCGAGCCTGGGCTGGGTCAGTTGGTATCTCTGTGTGGAGTTCTCATGTTCTCCTCGTGATCGCGTGGGTTTACTCCGGGTGCTCCGGTTTCCCCACAAGAACAAAGACATGCGGAATAAGAGAATTGAGTAGGATTGATTGTCCATAGAGTATGAGTGAGTGTGAATGTTTCCCAGCGATGGGTTGCGGCTGGAAGGGCATCCGCTGTGTAAAAAAAAGGGTTGGCGGTTCATTCTGCTGTGGCGACCCCGAAAGGGAAGAAAGCCGACATGAAGATGAATATAGTTAAACAAACCTATTAAAATATTAGTACCTTTTTGCAGCATCAATCTTATGGGTCTCTTGGACAAGTTAAGTTTCAGTTCAAAACATACATCAGGGCTTCATTAACTAACTAAATACATCATTAAAGACAACAAAATGTTTTTTTGATCTTGTATGCCTGATTACCGTCTGTCGGAGACTCCCAAAACCAAATAATATACCTTTAAAAAATCACCACAGAGGTACTTTAAATTCTAAAATAATTCAGATTCTCTCATCTTTGCGTACTGCGTCTCTTTTCCCGTTCACCTGAAACTGAGTGTAGAAAAACCTGCTTCTGGCCTCCACCTTCATTTACTTCCACTTCAATATGTATGAGTGCACTGAATGACTATTGGGGATTTTAAAAGCAGCAGAAACAAGAAAAAAATTAATAGTTGAATATTCCTGTAAAAGTAATCGAAACTCAGTCTTACTAATAAATAAATCTGGCTGTTTATGGTTTCGACAGAAGGCAGGAGGCTTCAGTGAACTGTACAATCATCAAGTGATCAAGCGGGGGCAATAACTTACGAATAACTGAAATAGAGAAGTAACAGCATGTATTAACTCAAGTCCATAAATAGTTTTAAAAAGATGTGTATTTGAATAAATATTTTAATTGCCATTTAAATATTTGATGATAATTCATAACAACAGCAATAAAAGCTCAATACATGTTATATTAAATGCATTATTGTTTTAAAAAAAGAAAGGCAATAAAAGCTCCACTCTCCATTTTTTATTGGTACCATCCATTGAACAATAAAATCAAAACCAGTTAGATTTTAGTCATTAAAACGGACTCTTCACAAACTGAAAAACTGGATCTTCTACACAACAGTGCCAGTAAGTCCATAAATTTACATTAGGTAGGATGAGAACTTTTGAGTTTCCCAAAGATCACTTGCACTGAACAGCTGTAAATGTTATTGCTGATTTGAGATCTGCAAGACTTGGAAATAATTTGAATGCCTTTTAAATTGAATGTATTTGTTTCCATCACATTTCAAAATGTATTGACTATTTAAAGCCAAATATTACCAGGGGTTTCTGCAGGCCATGTTTAAATGTGTAATTTATTTTCATTAAAAATGTTCCGTAAATCAATGTTTAATGAATTAGAATGACTTTAAAATTTAACAAACGTTTGGTTATGTTTTTAGGAAGCAAAATCTCACGCAGTATAAACCGATTACTTTTGGCTCAACGATTTGATTTAAATGGAAATGTAATTTTCATTTGATTGAAGCATGTTTCATAAACAGCCTATTGTAAAAAAATAATCACATCAGTACTAAACATCACTAAAGGGGTTTTGAGGGAGTAGTTTTTAAAGTAAAATGTTGATGTAAAGGGTAACAACTTCAAAAACTATTTGTGAATTACTGCAGTAATCTTGAGTCCCCTTTTTAGTGGTAATTATATAGCCTCTAATGATATGTATTTTTTCCCTTTGTTCTGTTTTGGTTGATAAATCTCACCGGCTACTTTTCTCTGAAATCACACAAACTGCATTTTTAAACACAAGTGTGAAATTGTCTTGTTTTCAGTCTGCTATATCAGAATTTGTCAGTTTAACCAAAACAACTAAAAGACCAAAATCGTTCATCGTCATACATCAATATATGCAGCAGAATGCGGAAACAATTTTCGAAGCGGTAGAAAAAATTACGAGGCAGGAAAATCCGATAGAACAACAGCTTCGCAGCACACCTGCTCATTAATCCATAATTATATCCATAATCCATAATATCAAACGAATACTGGTGTTCCATCAGTGTCCTCTACCCGTAATTTTTAACTGCCGCGTCATTGTGCGCATGCGCAAAACAGGAACCGCGTCATTTTCCATCATTCTTATTACCACGGCTGTTTTTTTCTCCTACCATTTCGCGCAAAATGTAAATTTTCCACTATTTATCTCTATTTATATAATAAATAAATTGGCATTTTACAGCACAGAAGAAAGATTTAAAGTCCATTTACAACTTGTGAAATGTACTCGCCTGGGTACACAGAGTGCAAGAAACAATCCTTACGATGATATGCAATGAAGTTCAGGCTAAAGGGTAGGTTTTTGAGCAAATATATTATTAGTCTTTTTATGTTTATATTTGCCTATTTTCAATCAGATCAAAGTGTAGACAGAGACATATTTTACAGGACAAGGAAAGAGATTAATACCACTATATTTTCACTATAATATCACGCTGATTGAGAGCTTGATCAGTCTCACTGTCTATTTTTTATTGAAATCACACAAACAGCATTTTTAATCATGAGTGTGAAATCGCGCTGTTTTGTCTGTCAGCTAATTCAAAACATCCCAGTTTAACCAAAACGACTAAAAGACCAAAATCATTTATCGTCATACATCGATATATGTACTTCCGCGTGACGTTAGCGTGGGACATATTAAATACATTTTAAATAATGTTTTACATTTTGGTTATGTGTTGACTTTGTGTTTATGCTACCTAATGTTTGTGAATGTTTAGATTATATTGTGTATTATTATTTTTAGGGAGTTTTTATTCTTGAAAAGGGGCAAAAGAAATGAAACTCACCCATGCTAAATGGTTGCGCCTAATTAGAGTGGGAACCTAGAGTATAAAAATCCAGTCCCAGTTTTTAGTCTGAACTTTATCGGTTGGTATGTTGGAGGTTTGAGCTGTAGATCTACATTTTTACTTTGTTGTTGTTGTTTTTGAACTTTTGTTTTATTGCCATTTTTTCCCCAATCACTATTCTGTACTGTTTATTTTCCCGGTGTTCTTTTGTTTGATAAATGCCACCTACGAGTTTGCAAACCTTTTTGTGCTGTTGGCTTATTTTTGAACTACGTTTATTGGCCTTACACGCCTCCAGATAGACAAAAGGACCAATTCCAGTTCAGCATAACGTCTATCATAACACATTAAGTAAATGGAATTTGTTTCAGAGGGCCCGAGCCGTCCATTCAATGCCTGATTAAAATTCCAAAGGGTACCAGAGAAAGGAACTCCGAGATAACAAGGGAAGCAGGAAATAATTTAGAAAAGTTTTTGCTTTTCTTTGATGAATCGAAGCTTTGAAGAGAAAAAAAGTAGGTGATTAGTTATTATGTGCATTTGTGTTTTTGTGTCACCAATAACCAAACAGTACACTCTTTTATTTAGTTTCAAAAAAAGAAAAGAAAACATGCAACTCTGCTGTGTTGCACTGTTAGCGGTGGCAGCAGTAATGAATAAAGATGGAGTTTAGTTCATAATGAGAGCAGCTCAAGGTTGGATGTTTCCTCCTCTGAAGAAAACCGTTTCCTTCATGAAGTTTGTGTTAATGAGCTTCAGGAGCTTCTCTCTGGGTTTGTTTTCCTGCCCCGCTCTGTTGTTTCACACTCAGATCTGCAGGATTACAACAAACAGAAGGTGAGAGTGGCACAGGAAAAACCAGCATCCCACGAACAGAGCACTGCCTGTGAAAACACAGCATTTAAGCAACTAATTCCCTTCCGAAGAGAGCGCAACTCTTGAACCTCGTGTTTCCTTTAGTAAAAAGGGAGACGTTAGAGTCAAAGGCGTTATGCCTTTCTGTCTTTTACTGTTATTAAAGTTTTTCTAACAGCATTGCTCTGTACCTGAACAAAAAATGTGTCAATCTAATATGATTTTTTGTTATTAAACATTAAGTTCAAGTGTGTAATTTTACATAATAAGAATGTTTATAGATTTTCACCAGGTTTATCAGTTTTTAAATAAAATACTAAAATATGATATTTCCATGAAAAGCAACCTAGTGGTTTTACATTTTGCAACATGTACATAAAAATACTAACAGATTTGTATTTTTATGGCATTTAATTTAATTAATTCAATTTTACCACACATCTAATAAGTTATGCAATTTTCAGTAAAGATTTTATTAAAACATGTAAAACCTTAAAAAATATGCTCTTTAAATGATGATGATGATAATAATAATAATAATAGACCAAACCCAACTTGGTAATGAACTTTAACATTTAGCATCTAGAAGAGATGGAGTATTTTGTAACTCTCAAATGAAGTATTATGATTACATCATTTAATATAGCCGAGGGGTAGTTATCTTATGTGCGCATTTTAAAAGTTATTAAATCTGCATTTTTTAAACTATTAGCAACACCAATACTGTGTTTATGATTCACAGGTAAGATCAAATGTGTCAAATTCATAAAATGGATTGAGAAGAATGAGGTATAACATTGAAAATTGAATCAAAAGTATTTCTAACAGTGAACTGGTTGGCCGTTGATCGTGTGATGAATTGTGTGTTCAGCTCTCGCATAGCTCAGTCGGCTGCAGTGAAGCCTCTCTGGACTCTTCTCTGACTGATGAAAGCTCTCTGTAACACTGGCCTCCGCGATCAATCCCACTGGACTCTGTGTGTGTGTGTGTGTGTGTGTGTGTGCGTGTGTGTGTGTGTGTGTGTGTGTGTGTGTGTGTGTGTGTGCGTGCGTACATATGTGAGAGAGAGAGAGTAAGAAAGAGAGAGAGAAAGAGAGAGAGAGAAGCAGTTTTATTCAGATTTCTCTGTTATTCTGGGCTGCGATGGCCTTGCTAGCCAGAACTAGGTCAAAAGTTCTGTATTTTAGACCATTTACAGGGTACACTTTTTATTTGTAAGTGGAGTTTTGGTGTTGTGCCTATAAGAAGTAGTTTTCAGCAGCAAATGGAATTAAATGGATATCATCTCATATAGTTGATTAAAGTCAGACTATATAAGATTTAACCATCTGAGGTTGTTTTTTTTTCAACATGCAAATGGAGTAGACACACAGAGTAAGAGATCTATGTTGCTTCTTTTAGTTAATTTGAGTAAATGATGACCATTTAGCCACATACCTCCCCCTTGTCATACATTTATTTTTTTATTTTATTGATACTATTCAAGTGTACATTAAACGCATTTTTAATGCTTATATGTTACTTTTTTAGTGGTCTGCTTTGTAGACCCAAAACTTTGCAGGGTGCAGTTTAGAGCTAAACTCCATCAGAGTTCAGAATTGCTTCTTATTTCTTAAACAATAATGTCAAACACTCATCGTCTTGTTGTGGAAATTAATTTGAGATTCATTGTCATGCATCAAGCAGAGAAAAAAATCTCTGGAGATTAAGAGAAAATGACAACGAGATTACAGATGTATTACAAAATGCAGTGAAAAAAAAAGCTTTGTGAAAAAACCTGCAACAATGGATGGAAATTGTGACTTTACAGAAGCTTCTCAAAACAATGCTACAGCGAATTTATCCTGTGATCAAAGCTAAAGGCAGTCCGACTAAATAGAGTGTGTGAGCTTCGCTACTGACAACTTTTTGTTTACCATAAATCCTAACCTAAGTCAAGTCTAAGCTGACTGGCCACTGACTGAATAAAACATGAGTGTGAGGTCTGTTTTGCAGAGAGGATAGGAGTCTCACCTTCAGATGGATGCTCACCTGACAGCCAAAAAAGAAGCTGTGAATTATTGCTTGACCATAAACTAAGAAGCAAATCGCTGGAAAATTGCTGTCACTTATATGCCCTCATCCTGTCAAGTTATCTTAATCGTAATACAACAAAAACGTGCAATAAACTCATTAGCCTCTCTCAAATTTTAATCTCATCATTAGTTTTATTATATGAATAAAACAAATCTTGTTACCAAACTTGTTTTGAGTAAATTGTAGTTTTTAACATAGGTGGCGATGGGACAGAGGTGCACACCTGAGTCCATTTCAACCTCCACTCTTCAGTTCTCCCTTGTCCAGTCTCCCTCATAGAACTATAGTCATGTTGAGCTACAGCATTGGACTTTAAACCAAACCTATTTGTATTTGGTAAAACATGCCGAAGAGACCATAGTCCATGACAGTTTGGTAGTTTCTGTCCGATTCATATATTTCCAAAGTAACTCACCTCGTCGTCTCCAGACTGTTCTACTCGACATCTGCTTGAGAATCTGATGAGAAATCTGCTCAGGCACTTAGTTACTAATTACTTCTGAAACAACCATTTTAAAAGTGCTGTTTTTTAATCAAACTATACAAAAGTATTCAGTTATAATTCAGTTATTCTTTTTAAGCATCGTAACATTTGTGCTTTGCATTATTGAGGTCAAAAATAAACATTTATGAGATACTTTTACAGAAGCAGAAAAAAGCATAACAGTCAGAAGTACTCAAACGTACTTCTGCAATGGGAATCTGTTTGCTTCTGGTGCAAACATGAGTCGAGGAATTATAGTTCAAATCAGGGGGCAAATGCAGAAAGTTCCAGACAAGCGTCAGAGTTTCTTGTCCTCTGTTCTTTATCTCTGAAAGTATTCTCAGGTTCTGCAGGTGCAGGAGCTCCAGCTCCTGAGAGGGTCACAGGATAACAAACCCCAAATACAGAGTCTCAGATTCAGCTTAACACCAAACACAGAGGCTGAGATTAAGCTTCCTTCAGCAGCGAGAGACCTGATGCTCTCAGACAGCTGCCAGCTCAGGACTCTCCACAGGTCAGGCAGGGCTGAGCCATGACCCCTGGTCCCGTTCGCTCTTGTTTATGGCAATGGTTTAAAAAAAGCAGCGCTTGGAACTCTTCTGGTCGAGCAGGAAACCTTTCTCTGGTTACAAAGGGTTAGACTTGTTTTCGAATATTAGTTTTGGGGACATTTTTGGGGGAAAGTGTTGGGACAGGTTGTGAACTGAGAGAAAGGGACCATACATAAAGTTTCTTTTAGTTTATTAGTTGGTGTTTTGCTTTTTTGTGAACAATGCTTCCTTTCTGAGAGCACCAGTGACTGTTAACTGGTGTTGCAGTGCAGTCTCGAAACCGATTTTCCCAAATCCGTCTTGTCACGCAACCAACGATTGCAGTCTCTGTCTTCTCACGGTCTCGACTTTCTGTTGTCTCGTTTTCGTCTCGGTCTCGGCTGCACAGGTGTCCTGGTGATTTTAATCCAAGAACAAAAGCAAACCGCGAACTTTCAAATAAAACAATATTTTAAGCTTTTTTTCCACGGCTCTCTTCAGATATACCCAAAAAGCAGCTTATTTTGTCAAACAGGCAACAGCTTAATGTTTTTATTTTCTCACTGGCAACATGAGCACTTTGTAACATTAGTCAAACTCCACTAGAGATTCAGAGAACAATTTACATAAGACTTAAAATGGACATCCTCCTGACACAAAGATCTCGTAAATGGTCTTAGGTGAGAACTACTGATTAAATTATTTAAAGTATTTAATTTATATATAGTACTTTATATACAAATATATTTAAAAATATTTGATAATCTTCGGTCTCACCTGGGTCTTGGTCCTGATATTCTTCGGTTTTGTCTGGGTCTTCATCCTGATAATCTTCTTTCTCACCTGGGGCTTGGTCCTGAAAATCTTCACTCTCGTCTGGGTCTTGGTCTCAATAATCTTCAGTCTCATCTGGGTCTTGGTCATGGTAATCTTCGCTCTGGTCTGGGTCTTGGGCCTGATACTCTTCGCTCTCGGCTGGGTCTTGGTCCTGATAATCTTCGCGATCTTTACAAGTCAGCAGAGAGCTCTCAGCAGTGGGGGTCGCAGAGTTTCTGTTCACATCACATGGTCTATTTACCACCACTGTGTGTGACTGGAGAATTTACTCTGCTGCCCCTCCAGAGTCTTGGCCTCGAGACACCACACTGGTGACCCCACTGCTTACAGTGATTGTGTTCTTCAAGGGAGTTCAGTGAAATATTCCTTTAGTTACAACACAGACAAACCAATGTTTCAGATTGTGTAGTGCAGCGGCTTGTTTTTGGAATGTTTTCAGCAGTCGTTGGAGTTTCCCGTCTGCTTTCTAGGAATTTTCTGAAGTGTAGTGCTTAGCGTTCAAGGTTTTCCAAAACTTGTGAGCCGCATTTATGAAAACAAGAGCTTTGGAGAATCTACAGAACCAGAATATTGTTGTCTATTGTTGCGTACACCTTTTAGCAAAGTCTTGTCATGCACTTACAAGTTCTCATCTCAACCCGTAATGCACTCGTGAGCCCTCACGGAAGTCGCTCCTCCATCTTCCTCTCAGCTCTGTTTGTTTTGTGATTTTACTTTTCCCCCTCTTTCTCCTGTGCTCATGTTTTCAGTCGTCTCTTCACCATTACTCAAAGAGAGCAGGGTTTGCTTTTTTTCTCTGAAGTCTTCCTCCTCGAGTCCCATCAGACCTGCTTCAGATTAAAGTGCGTCTGGAAAGTGCTTCCTCTTTGCCAAAGAGCAAAAGCCCATCAATACAATGGAGCAGCTCTCAAGGTCTTTCTCTTACAAATATAATACCACATTCCCGTCGATATTATTGAGATGCCCCTCTCTCCCATTTCTTTTAACCTGTTAATGTGTATTGATTTGGGCCACCGTTGCTTTAGGGCTCTTCTGCTGGACTGGCGGATCTGACTCCTCAAGCTTTCAAGAGCCAGAATTTTTCCTCTTTTATCAAAGCTCCAAGCGGATGCTACCTTCATTCTTTATTTGGTTATTTACAGCTAACCAATGCACTACAATAAAGGACGGTGTGTCAATGTGAAAAGTGATTTTCTCATGAGTCAAAAGGAAAGGTTCTCTTGGAGGAGACAGAGTGTGCATTGATTTCGTTAATGCACCACATTCATGTTTCTGTGGTTATTTCTCTTTTTTTGTTGTCTGGACACCTCTGTGTCTCATTTTCCTTGATACTGTGACAATCTGTTGAAAATGAAAGAGCTTTTGTTTTGTACAAGATGAAATTACATCTTTCTGCATTTAAATGTAGAATATGAATTTATTTTAAAGGAAGAAACAAACACTTTCTAAGTTTACCCATCTAAATACATCATGGATTTCTGTGTATTGTAACTATAGAAGAACATACTAATTGCTAATAATTTTAATCAAATAACTTTGATAAGATAACGAATGTGATCATTATGGGAAAAATAATCATGTGTTCACTCCATTCAAGCAATAATTTTTTACCTGCTATAATTATAGATTAAAGTGCAATATTGCAAAATAACTACTCCTTGTAAAATATTTTCCTAAAACGAAATGGCTTGAATTTATGCAGCATTTTTTGCAGCACTGGTAGCTGGTGGATGAGGGTGGAGGGGTGCTGTCGGGTTAAGCCTTTTTTTAAATAAGGGCACATTATTTGTTGTAATAATATGCTGCATATGCACAATTTTAATCCTTTTGTAGTTCGCATCAATTATGTGGCTTTGCTATACAGTTATAATTGAGCAATGAGGAAAAATATTTTTACACACTTATCAAAATTAACACAGAGTTCTTTGGTGAACTTAAAACAGTCATAATAACTTTACATATATTTGTCAAGTACAATATTTTTGATGCAGTAATAGGATTATCGTGTGAACTTTCTAACTAAGACATCAAATATGCCCCGAGTCACATCAGGGAACACTTAAGTATCCTACTTATATTTATACATAGTAAAATCTGGAGTGTTAAATTCACTCGACATTTTACTCTAAATAAGGTTAAATTAACAATGAGTTTTCAACTTCAACCATAAAAAGGTTAAGTTAAACTCTTATTTTTTACATAGCAATGAGGAAAATGGTTAGAGGTTTTACATAAAAATTCAGTACAAGTTCTTGGCGAAGGATCAGTTGTTTAGATGATAACTACATTTATAATTTAACTCAGTTTGAGTGTTATTTTTTTACTCTATTCAGAGTGTATTTGGTCCTACTCTGGATAGAGTTAATTTCACTCTTGGGATTTAACTGTGTATAATGATGTAAAGCTGGTCTAAAGAACTGGGAACAGATTTGACCATCTTTCATCAAAAAAGGTTTTTAAAATCAAGCTTTATACACATAGATTTGTGTAATTTAGCATTTTCTGCTAAATTGCACAAATCTATGTGCGTAAAGCTTGGTTTTAAAAAGATAGGTGTTAAACCGTACTGGTGGGAGGAAGAGGAAGAAATGAACCTCGGGCTTCGATTCCTCACAGTTTCTCTCTTTGGGAAAAAAATAAAGCTGCAAATAACTCAGTAAACAAAAGAAGAATCAGGTCTCAGCATGATGTGAATATTATCTACAAAATAGAGACGCCACTTTGATGTTTGAGAGAGTAGTTTGATTTCGTGGATTGAATGGATTACATCCCTGTGTTCAGGCTAAAAGATTCGCTTTCATAAGGACTTGTTTCAGCGACTTTGTGTTGGCTCAGTTTATGCACAGCTGAAGAAAGGAAATGTAAAAAAAAGTTATTTCAAATCTCCCACAAGTTAAAACTAAGGATTGTTTAAAATGATTGCGTTCTGAGAATGAACCAAATAAGTTGGAGGAACATGCAGCAGCCTCAAAGACCATCATTTAATATCTGATTTAGAGCTTTTTTGTGCTGAACCCTTCGTTTTGTTTAGCATCTTTAAAACAGTGGCAATCACAATCACTGGTATGTTTGCTCTCTTTCCCGTGGCGTGTGTTTCTCTGCTTCTCGGCAGCTCTGGATCTGAGATTCCTGTCTGAAACCCTGTCGCAGATGAAAGAGGAGAGAAGTCCCGTGAGTCTGTTGCGCAGATGGACGGGAATGTCCTCACGCGCCTCAAAGAGCTGCTTCTCTGCAGATGAAACAAACCAACGAACGCCTGTGTGTGTGATCCGCAGAGCTCAAAGTAAGCTCACAAACACCGGTGGCCGGTGGTGATGCACAGAAACGTGTGTAAGAGGAATGAAAGCCCCCTGCAGTTCAGCTCCATCAGCCATTCAGTGTGCAGCTGAGCCTGATTCATGCGCATCAGTTTAGGGGAAAAACCTTTAGAGGTTTAAAGAAAAAAATATTTGCGAGGCTGAGCAAGGCTGGGTTTTGTGACCCTTCTAGATCCCGATTTTTTATTTAATTTAGTTTTTATTTTATTTATTAACTTATATTTCTGTCTTCAGCAGACTAGTTTTTGTGGAAACAGCACAACATTAAAATACTTTGATACATTGCCTGAAGAGGTTCAGAGGTCTGTTTTTTTGAAGGAGCCATTTGGAACATAAGAGTGATTTTCTATTAAAATATTAAATTTTATCAAAGCAATGCTGTATGACAACCAATACTCTTATCGATCCAATAAGAAATGAGAAAAGTAGTTCAAAAGATTACTTCAACAACATAACACAATTATTAACACTTGATGTCCTTTTTTCAACAAAGGGGTTCTTAATGAGTCATATATGTTTGACATTTGTAATCCCATAAGCTTATTTTTGAGCAGGAGCTCTTTTCGTGCCCTGAGTGCCCAAAATCAAGTTCTATGTTATCAGTCTTGTTTTTATACTTTCAAAAGTTTTCATGTATTGCATTCCAACCATGTTTTAAGCACCAGAGCATAGTCACCCTGCTTAGAAGTGTATGTCTTTTTTTTCTCTCTCTTTGATATAAAGTTATGAAACAAACCTCACCTTTCAGGGAAGATCAATCTGGTTACAAATGTAAAAATGTCCCAATTAAGGGACAGCGTTTAGCAATTTATAGAATAATGACAATGGCTGCAATGCTCAGAAATACAGCAAAACTTTATAGAAGACCCTGCGGTTTATTAGGCTTCAGTTTTGTCTTGCAATGATCCAAAAATCACGGAGGCCAAGCTGCATCAGTGAGTCTGTAATTATCCTGCGTGCATGTGAGGGAAGATTGGCATGAGCTATGCCCTCTGTCACCTCTGCCATCGTCCCTGTCACCCACCCCTGACCAGTGGACACCACGGCTCACTGTCTGAGCGGCTCATTAGAAAGAGCTCCCCTCGAGGAGCTGACAGAGCTAATACACACACCCCGCCTCTGGACAAACCTTTCTACAGAGAGGAGACGCGCAGTGGCTAATAAGAGATTCAGACAAATCTAATTGTACATGTTCATTTCAGGTTAATGCCGTTCATCCAGAGTTTCTCTTGTACACTCAGAACATAATTAAAAAGATTTTAGCTTATTTTGAGGGGTTTCAACCAATCCACTGATGCATTTCAGTGTCATTTCAAAGCTGTAGCATGACAATAACAGGGCTTCAGATCCAGATGTTTAGTATGGGGCCAGATTAAATATAAAATTAACAGTCCAATACACAAATTAAAAAAAGTTTATCACATTTGCACATACAATTTCTTAAAACAAAGTTGATATATTTTCTAGGCAAAAATATTCGCCTGATAAGTTTTTTGTATCAGGATTAGATTTTTTTTCTGTCACTCATTTATGAACAGTGCTCTTTTAATGTGGATATGAAGTAGATATTGATATTGAAGAATTACTCTGAATTTGCACACAAAGATGTTCCTCTATTTTTGACTTCAGGGTTTAAAATGAAATTGTGCGTTTGTTTCATTTCACTTTAGTTGGATCTATCCATGATGTGAGTGCATCAGGCGAGCGGTGTGTACCATTTCAAGCATTCAGTTCTATGGTTTCATCATCTTATTTAAAAAATTCTATTTAGGATAGACCAGCTGAATGTTAACAGGGAATTTGGAATTTTAGAGAAGGGAAATAGGTACCTATAAATCAAATCCTGGCCTCAAAACCTCAATTAGATTAGCCTTTCGCCCCTATATGATTTACAGCAAACTCTAGTTTTAAGAATATCTGCACCAAACTCATGAAAACTTCCTCAAGTGTGAGATATTTAGCTGTTTTCTGGCATCAAACACAAAAGCAGGTCATGTACAAGGCCTGCAGCTGTGCAGATGAAGAGCGATGATGAGGAGAATTAAGCTCTTGAGAATAGCAGATCAGTGCAGCCTTCTGATGGCCTTGTGCTGCTTAAAACACACAGACTTTGATATTCGGCCTTGAAGGAGCTGCTGAAATCCAAGGCTGTGTTTGATGTGCACAAACAAGCTGTTGTTCGGAACAAACCAGATCACATGATCATGTCTGGAGAAAATGGCTGAGTGAATTTGTATTTGTACCCGGTGATTGCTTGTGACATTGAGTGAGCTGTTAAATCAGGTGGTAATATTTTCAAAAACATTTTTTACATGTTCTACAATAAGGTGCAATACCACTCCTCTACATCAGGGGGCAGTGGTGCTCTCATTGGCAGAGTATGAAGTGTAGGTGTAGAAGACAGACGGAGAGAGAAGGAGATAAAGAGACAAACGAAAGTCTCCCGAAAGCTAAGACGAGGAAATATGACGACGCGTATGTAGCACTTGGCTTCACTGTGACTGCGGTGGGAGACGAGGAGAGACAGGTGTGCTTACTGAGTCTAAAAATGTTGGCAGCGGACAGCATGAAGCCAATTAAATTAAGGCGTCTCTTAAAATCACGCTGAAAAGCCGCTTGAGTTTTTTCAGCGAAAATGTGCCGAATATTGGCAGCAATCACGATCAGTCAAACAATGTTTATAGTTTTATTAAGGATTTAATGTTTGTTTACATTTCAGATGCACCTTAAATCTTTTCTGCTACAGTTAATAAAGCTATTCTTTGTTGCAAGTTGGTCCATACTTCTTTATTTTTTCTCTTATACGTTAAAAATGATACTGTGTTATGCAGAGGTGTACTTTTAACAAATTTAAAGTCAAATAATACTATTTATAGTTGCGGAGGGGGGGGGGGGGGGGGTTCTTCCAAGGGGGCACAACAGAAAATAATGGAGAAACGCTGCATTAGACTGTAATAGAACTTAATAGACTGCATGTGTGCAGTGTCACATGTCTCTTGTGTGTTCAGTGAGTACAGTAGACTATGCAATGCTGTCTTAAACTATATAGTGTGTGAAATTCACAAACAAAAGAGCAAGATGAGCAAGACATTGGTGCAAAGGATGAGATTAATCAACAGAAGTGGTTAAGCCATTGTCTGAATGTCCCGGTTGGTTGTTTGGTTGGTCGATCAGTTGGTTGACGTACAGAATTTTTGATTGGTTGGTTGATCAGTCTGTTGGTCAGTGGTTGAGGCATAGAATCTTTGGTTGGTTGGTAGATCAGTGTTGTATGTTTTTTGTTGTATGTTTTTTCTTTACTTTTCTTGCGGTTAATTTAGGAGAGAAAAAGCAAGATTGTGTTGTTTTGGCGTTCTTTAAAATTTTTTGATGGCTCAATTGATTTAGGGCTTATCAGTTGGTTAGTCCGTTGATTGTTTAATTGGTTTGTCTAGATTCTTGAAGGGTGATAGGTTTAAATATTTTCTGTTTATGATTGATTGGTTTGATTTTCTGCTAATGGTGTTTGGCTGGTTAGTCAATGGATGAAATGTTGATTGTTTCATTAGTATATGATCACAATGACACACCGTCAAGCAATTCTCTTCAGGTGACAAATTTTGGATGGTAATTTATCTGCATTGTTGGAGCCATACATTGCTTCTAACCACTAGGGGCACTAAAGCACCCGATAAGTGCTTACTCCAATAGAGAGCAAGCAGGTTGGTAGTAGAAGCTACGCAAGCTCTGTCTCATTCCAGGTTCCGGCTCCTTTGCAACCTTCCCAGGATCTCCCAAAGGCTGCATCAATCTTCGGTAAAAGGGACGGCAGAGCACTTCAAGAGTGCTTTCCGCAAAGCATCTTGGGATACGTGGGGCAACGAAGGTTGGTAGAGATGTAGCTTCGAAATTCCAGGAAAAGCAGGACGCATTTGAAGGACTCATTTAAAGGAGTTTTTTGGTGAAATGGGACGGCCTTCGCCCAGCATTGTGATTTAAGCTGCCTTGAAATGCGGCCTGCAAAGGATCCAGAACCTAGAATGAGACATAGCTACAGTTTTGACTGCACCCATGACCCTTTGCTCTGATTTCTTTTTTGTGGATTTGGAATTCTATTTTGGATCCTATTAAATACACTTATCAACCTAAGCAGGTAAAATGGTAATTAATTACTTATGTATTTGAATGCTATATTGTTGTTCCAAATCAAAAACCTATCGGAAAACTTTTTTTATTTTACAGATAGTCATACATTTTGATACAATATCTATATGAATTATGGGGAAATGTCTGTTGGGACTCTTTTACAGTAACATGAAGGATTTTAAATGAAAACCAGGCAGTGCTCCACACTTTGTGAGTTTGTTACAGGAATCAGCTGGTGAATATTTCCATAATAGCCATGTTCCTGTCTAGAGAGAGAAAGAGTTTCATGTGATCATGCAGGAGGAAAGTCTTATGCGCAGTGGTGTGAGAGTCCTCATTTTCCCCGCCAGCAGGAGTCCTCGTCGGGTTATAATGGGCCTTACATCTGTAATTAACACATAGAGAGGCAAACGCCAGAGTTTCTCCCGCTTTTCTCTTCACGTCAGTCCTTCTAAACCTCTCTCTCTCTCACCTCTGCCGTCTTTCACACAAGCTTTGTTCAGAGGTTTTCTCTCGTCTGCTCCCTCCTCCTTCTCTTATTGATGTCTCTCTTACATTTCTCTTGATCTAGGGTCTTTTGCCTTTTCAGGAGCTGTAAAATGTGGCCAGGTAAAAAGACGAGCAGATGTGAAGAAGTGAGAGTCAGTGGTAAGAGCAGGCTGCATTAGGAGAAAAATGCAAGTAATGCATTTGTGAAGTGGAAGCAAAGCCTAAATTCAAAATGGATTGTGGCAGGTATAACGGTCCAGTATTATGAAATTTGGATTTTAAATGAAAACATTGTAGCAATTACAGCGAACTTGAAAAGTAAAACCTAAATTTCAATCTTGAATAAGATGGGAAAGTACTAATTTAATGTACTAACAATGACATTACATGTTTTAATTTTATCGGTTGTTTTAATTGCCGTCCAAAGCGTCTTTATTGGTCAATTTGTTGGTTGTCGTTTAAATGATTGGTAAATTTTTCTTAACCGATTTGGTATGTTTGTTCCTTTGTTTAATTTGTTTGGTTACTTGTTGCTTCTATAAATGATTAGACTATTGTTTGGTAAAACTTCATTTATTCATTCATCTTCATGTCGGCTTTCTTCTCTTTCGGGGTCTCCACAGCGGAATGAACCACCAACTCTCTGGCATATGTTTTATGCGGCGGATGCTCTTCCAGCTGCAACCCATCGCTGGGAAACATTCACACACACTCATTCTCACTTTAACACTATGAGCAATCGTTCTTACTCAATTCTCTTATTCCGCATGTCTTTGTTCTTGTGGAGGAAACCGGAGCACCCGGAGTAAACCCACGCGATCACGAGGAGAACATGAGAACTCCACACAGAGATACCAACTGATCCAGCCGAGGCTCGAACCAGAGACCTTCTTGCTGTGATGTGATCATGCTACCCACTGCCAATGAGTTGCATCAAGAAATATTGTGTGTCTGATGGCAACTGATGAGGCAATGAAAATTTGTCCAAAGTTTGCAAAAAAAATCTGGTCATACAAAGTACAGTACATCTCTCCTCTTCTTTACTAGAATGTCCACTGTAATGTACTGTTGTCCTTAATGGGGCACTGTTCAAAGTTTCTGTTAGTCTTTATTCCTTATCTGGACAACGTCAGTAAGTAACACGTAAGTATTTCTTTTTTTGCTTTGTTTTCAACCAACTGGGAAATATTGTTGTCTGAACAATCATTTATGAGGAACTCGTTTGCCATGTTCGCCCTCAAGATCAATGAAACGATCTCTTTAGAAATCGCTCTGTTCTTAATACTTTTTTTTATCTAAACATTCTTTTCCTACTGCTCTTTCGTGGCTTAGGTGGCTGCATTTATACTTAACCTAATAATGAGCACTAACTAAGAAACCGAACTAGAATCTGCTTTAATCTAACCAAACATGACTTACTGTATTTGGTGCTCACCTTGTGAAGATTGGTTAATTAATTAGTCGTGTAATGATTGATCGGTTTACTTTTTGATTGACTAAACGTTTGGTTTCTCGTTTTTTTATGGCGATATGTTAACCAAATTGAACAAAGTATAAGTTTAATGTTGTTTTGTTGGTTTAGAGATGACATCTGTTGGTTTGTGGGGAGATCGCTTAGTTTGTTAATTCATTAAAGGTTGATTGTTTGTTTGACATGTTACAATTACATTTTCATTTGTGCATTTAGCAGACGCTTTTGTCGAAAGTGACTTAAAGTAGCAGAGAGACAATATGCAATTTGTTATTCAGTCAATTGTATCAGTTGTATCAGCTGATCAATCAACCATAGCGAGAAGAAAATAAAGAGAAATAGGGAAAAAGGGATTTTTTTCATAGTAAGTGTTCCCTGACGAGAAGAGTTTGCAGTTTCTTATGTTGATAAATGAGTAGGGCAAGTGAATGTTTAAGTGTTTTTAAGTGGACGCAGCTGGGGAGTTGGTTGTTTGGTATTTGTTTGGTTAGTTGGTTGGTTCATTGCTCTGCTGATGGTTGGGAGGTGTAACAGTTGCTCAATTGGAGATTTGGTTAGTCAGTTATTTGTTTTGTTTGTTTATGTTTGGTTAGCTCATATGTTTTTACTAAATTTTCCCTTTGGACGTAAGCAACTGCAAATGAAAAATGTTCAAAAAGGAAGTGTGGCTCATTCATTTTAGTAATTATTCACTATATTATATTGGGGAGAGTAAATAGATTTTTGACAACAAAAAAAAAAGTTTTTTTTTTTCAACAGTTAGTCAGGTGTTAAAACCCTGAATGTTTATTATTCAGATCACCCTTTAGCTCATTTTTTGTCCATCTTTGTTGGCATCTGTCTAAAAGGCCTCGGGCAGGAAAGACAGGTTATGGAATGAAGCTGATGTAAAGAATAACCCCCTTCAAAAAAAAAGAAACCTCCCGCTGTGAAAAACCAGAGCGCGTCTGACAGAAGCCCCTCTTGCAAAAACCTGTAATTAACCGGCGATACATTAATTAAGAGTTAACGCCGAGAGAAAAGCAGTGGTCTAATTGAGAGCGACGTGGGCTGTAATTAGAGCCCGAGTCACACATTGAGATTTTATGAATGAGTGACTTTGCCAGGTTTTGACGCCTTTCGCTTCTCCTGCACCAGCCACGAGCTGTTATTAACCCTGCACAAGCGACAAGGAGACAATATGTTGCCGGTCACTCTTTTTTTTCAATCCAAACAGCAGATTTTTTTCTCCAGGCTCTCTCTGACTCTCCCTGTTGTTAATTAGGGGTGTCCGACACATGGGGGGAAGGAGGAGGAGGAGGAGGACAGAGTGGAAGCTGGGAATCCAATTATTTTTCTCTTTTTTGCCCCGAACGTTTCTCTTTCTGTTGCCGTGTCTGTCGGGGAAAGGGCTGCAGATGTGGACAAGGACAGAGGTTTTAATAGACATTTTCATTGAGGGAAATGGCACATTTAAAACAACTACATTCCAAAAATCACAAAAATGCTCACGCATAGGGATTTCCACCTTTAATGATATGATGTTGAAAAGATGTACCATCAGTACAGTTTTTAGCAATAATATTTATGTTTTCATATTCCTATTTACAGTACTATATAATACAATTTGCTTGACAAACGTTTACATTTTCACCTTGTTTTATTTTTTTCGTTTAATATTCAGTGTTTTGAGCCTTGAACATTATCTTTAATATCCAGAACTAACTGAGTATAGAATGATTGGATGCACAGTGAACACATTTGTTCTGTGTTCAGCTAGTATAAAGTTTGGAACTCAGGTGTGGCGAGAAACAGGGAAATCGTTGAAGTAATTATTTAAAATTCAAAGTTTTTTTATTTAGATGACTGATCTGTAAATTAAAAGGATAATACAAAAGAAAATATTTTTTAGAAATGTGGTTTACAAACATGAAATGAATGTTAAATGTTAAAATCTGTATCACGCAGAGAAAAAAACTTAATACTGGAATTTTTAAACTCATACTTATTTAAAGTTTTTGAATATTTCATTCATTTTTTTCAGAGCAAACGCAGACAAAACAATCAAGTCAATGAGACTGAGGTTACAGAGGCGTAACGTTTTGAACCAGAAGCAGCCCTGCTGAGGCATCGGCTGGGCTCTTGTGTTCGCGGGTGAGTCCAGGTCAGTCTGGAGGATAGAGGATCCTGGGGTCAGAGGGCAAAGGTCGCAGGTTTGTTTTTGAGCAGTCATCAGTCTCTGTAACAGCTGATCTGTGTTCTTGTGAGCGTTCACTGGTTTCTCTCCATCAAACTGACATCAAGGGTTAAAATTGAGGAAATAGTCAAAGAGCTTCATCTAGTCCTTTATAGCTGTTGCGTACAGGAGTGTACATTTTCTGAGCGCGTATGAAGACATTTGAAGTCACCAAAACGAACGTAACCCTAGATCAAGCTAGCACCTCGTACTGATTTTAAAGCTCTTGCTTTTGGTTGCAAGTCTGTTTTGGTTCTGATGCGAATGAACTCAACAACAAAAGTCGTATCAAATGGTATCAAAACCGTAACATAGCTTGCGTTACAGTAAATAAACAATGAGAATGTAATACAAAAGATTTGGTACTTTAAGCATAGCTTTAACATAAACAAAACCCCTAACCAGATGATCAGTGTTAGGAGTAACACCTTACTGTACAAACATAACATATTTCTGTAACATGTTAGCAACTCATAACATGCTCAGTAACAAAATTTCAATCCTGTTTTATTTAAAAAAAATATGTAGTGAAGTTGTAGTGAAGTGTGAAAATATTAGTACAGAAAAAAGTAAAGCCTACTCCATCTGCTGATCGCGTCTAAATTTTAAGGTGCTTTTTGTGAGCTAAGGTTGAAAACACTGTGATTTGTGTAAATTACATGAACCACACACAAAGATCCACATAACAAATAGCACTAACAAGACGAAAAAAACTCCACAAAAATGATTCATGCACCAACGCTGCTAACTGGGAAGAGAAAGAGAATAGGGAGAAATATTCTGAGAATGTGCATTCCTTTTTAGGAACCTCCTAAATCAAAGGAAAAAAGATTACAAGATACATTTAAAGGTCATTGAGTTGTTTCATTGCAGTATATGTGTATTCCTGTTGAATTTACTACAAATATCTCTTAAAGTTGGTATCAACACAATGTTTTATTCAGACTTGGACCAAATAATGTTCTGGCTGTCAATCATTTTGATGCTTCTCTATTCTTTTTATTATGTCAAATAATAAATATAGTTTTATAGCTCTACAGTTATTATGTCACCTTGTGCCAGTACTGCATGAAAAAAGATTTGTTGAAAGTGACTTAAAAGTAATATAGAACCATTTACCTCATTACATTTCTAAGAGAAAAATATTTTCGCTTAAGGGATTACTTATAAACTATAGAACTATATAATATGCAAAATTCCAGACAGCAAACTAAGAATCAATACTGAATCTACATTTGTGATTAGATATTATTTTTTCTAAATAAAGTTGAATCTATGTCATGAAGCCCAGACACGTGACTTTTTCAGCTTCCTGCTGATTCATTTTTGTTTTGGGATAATTTTCCAGGATTTTTCATTTTTAAATGCATAAACAGATTTTTTCTGTTAAATGTTTGCACAAGTATTTAGTAAAAACTTTTGAGAGATTTGCTGTAACATCTGAAATATGAATAAATGGACAGAACTCGGGGTCAATTAATTATGTTGATTGGTAATTTTAGTGTCAGTTGAGTGAGAATAAACCGTTCAGTTGTTTTTAGTAATGCTATACTATTGTTTTTTAGAACTGTTTGCAACAATCTGCGAAAATGGAAAACTACATATGTACATAATATGTTATTGGTCTGTGTGTGTCTTCTATGGACATCTGTCATTAAAGAGTTTCTGTAAGTAAATCCTCACATTAGGTATAAAAATAGTCAGGTTTCTTCTCTATCTTGTCAAACTAATTTCTCACCACAATACTCTTACCGTGACAAGTTCTAGAACTTGACAAATGCATGAAAGGTTATTTTGGCTGTTTGTTTGATAGACAGGAATCTCCATGGACAATGATGTTTGCAGATGACATTGTAATCTGTAGTGAGAGTAGAGAGCAGGTGGAGGGACAGCTGGAAAGTTGGAGGTCTGCTCTAGAAAGAAGAGGAATGAAAGTCAGTCGTAGTAAGACAGAATACATGTGTTTGAACGAGAGGGAGGGAAGTAGAACAGTGAGGTTACAGGGGGCTGAGGTCAAGAAGGTGGAGGAGTTTAGGTATTTGGGGTCAACAGTCCAGTGCGACGGGGAGTGTGGAAAAGAGGTGAAGAGGCGAGTGCAGGCAGGTTGGAGTGGGTGGAGAAAAGTGTCAGGGGTGTTGTGTGACAGAAGAGTGTCAGCAAGAATCAAAGGAAAGGTGTACAGAACAGTAGTGAGAGCAGCTATGATGTATGGGTTAGAGACTGTAGCAGTGAGGAAGAGACACGAGGCAGAGATGGAAGTAGCAGAGATGAGGATGTTGAGGTTCAGTTTAGGAGTGACAAGGATGGACAAGATTAGGAACGAGCACATCAGAGGAACAGCTCAGGTTGGTTGTTTTGGAGACAAAGTCAGAGAAGCCAGATTGAGATGGTTTGGACATGTGCAGAGAAGGGATAGTAGTTATATTGGTAGAAGGATGTTGGAGATGGAGCTGCCAGGCAAGAGGGCAAGAGGAAGGCCAAAGATGAGTTATATGGGTGTGCTGAAGGAGGACATGAAGGTAATTGGTGCAAGAGTAGAGGATACTGAGGCCAGAGTTAGGTGGAAACAGATGATTTGCTGTGGCGACCCCTAAACTGGGAACAGCCGAAAGAAGAAGAAGAAGAAGAAGTTTGATAGTTTAATTGCATATTATAAGAAAGCAAAAGTGTTTTTGACCTTGCATGCTTTTCAACCTGTTGTTGGAAACCAAATAATGGACCTTTGAAAATAAAAAAAATATGCTCTACCTAAATTGTGTGTTGGCCCAGCATCATTTTGATAAAGCGTAATTTTTGTGGGTGTTTTGTGTATTTCTATTTAGCTAGTTCTGCTTGTGTTGTATTTCAAGACTTTCTTGTAGTTTGTATTTTCAAACCATCACTAAGAACGAGCCTCTGTATTTCGTCCTCTTCAACTTTCTCTAAAAACATTTATTTTTCCCCTCCATCAAATAATGGAGCGAAGGAAACCAGCTCTGGCACGAACCCTAATTCTGTTTGTCCATTTGAAGGCAGGCGGTGACTCTAATAGCCGCTCTTGTTTCCCTGTGACTCCTTTCAGCCGGTCAACACTCTCCATCAGCTCTCTCTCTCAAGACTCCATTTGGACTTTCATCTTCAAAACCCATTTTTTCCCTCAAATCTCCACCTTATTGAGCCCTAGCGAGCGTGTTTTGTAGCAAACTCGACATCTCTGTCCATTAAACGCAGTCTTTCCTACAATCCAAGCCCAGGTTGAATATTTTTAGCTTTTGGCTCTCAAGAAAAAGCTTTTAATTATCGGGATCAAAGCTTTAGCCAAGGCGATAAGTGTTGGGTGAGCCTGACTAGCCTAGCCTAGCGCTTTGATCAATTGCTCGTGTTATGGGATAAATTGTGAGTGACACCGAGCTGGCCTTTGAGCTCATTTTCTGGAAATAAACGCATCGTATCTTTGCTCAACCATGCTGAATGTTTGCTGTTTGAAGTAAAGCAAAGAGATGTTTGTCGTTTTCTGTCAGCTCTCGCTCATAAAAGGCATCCTTTCTTCTTGTACTGGTCTGAGGAAAAGCATCCTAATCTGTTCTGAAAGAAAGCGAATTTGCGCTGATTACACTAAGTGGAGCCGGGTCAGGGTTGTATTGAAGTGAGCTCACTGCCTGTTGCTATTTGTTATTACACTGAAAGCCTCGGGGAAAATCGCCATTCTGTTTGTTGTTATTATCTTAAATGACTGAAACACCTTGGAAACACACCCGAGCGCAACGTCTGATGGTGCATGTAGCATTTCTGTGGAAAAATGCCCCAGTTGTTCTTAACACGCTCTAGTTTCTTTCTTAATTTCAACACAAAACTTTGCACTCTGTCTTGCCATCTACCTGGTCAACTACTATCAGTAAACTATGCTTTTTTAATTTTTAATTTCACAAAACTATTACAGTGCATGCATTCAAGCCTCTGGTCTTTGAAAGTGACAGATGCTTTTAAAACCTAGAGTCCCCCCCAGAGAAAACGTTATGATAAGCTTGAAGGTTTCTATTAATATCATAAAAGAACACTGTTGACGTCCTGCTATGCTAATGTCAGGTTCATATTCATATATTCATCCATATGCTCCCGAGATTTGCATGTTTTTGGTTGTGGGGCCCCTTAAGCTCCAGGGCCTGGAACCGGAAAGCTGGATTTTAAGAGGGACAGTGCGTGTCTCCAATACTGCGTGGAGTCCTGTAGAGAAAGGTGTCTTTCATAAAGGCTAGACGGGACGGTTCATGGGATTTATATTCTAATAAATGACTGTTTGTTCCATAATATACAAACAAATATCTGCAGGGTCGTGTGGGAAGTTAAATTGGGATTCTTAATAGTTGTTGGGTTTTTCTGCTTTTAAAGGGACAGCTTACCTCAAAAAAAAATGTATGTACTCAATCTCTCAGCGAATGCTTTGTTCTTCTTGAAACACAATTTTAGACATTTTAGATCAAAGCAGTGTCCTCACAGACAGCCATTGTACACATCAGGGTCCCAAAATTATTTATGGTCATACCCTAACACCCCAATTGTTTTTCTGTCAACCGTCCTTGCGAGTCCGTCTTCATAACCCGCCCAGGTAGTAGAGTGTTCGAAAAATACGAACGGGACTACAACACTGTTCAATCCTTCCCCCTCCCCCTCCTTATTACTAAAATCAATTCTCATCAAGTTACGAGTAAGACTTCTTGTGTTTGGGCCACGCAAATCACCTACGTTGCCTACCCCCAACCTCTGACGTTCTTGGATTCCTCCTGTTTTCCACTGGCAGTTGGATTAACATTGTAGGCGAAGTAACAGGACTGAGGATAACAAGTAGAGCAGAGGGTGAGGCTAACTACTGAATAAGAAGGAAAGAGGCGGGGGGGAAAGGAGAGAGAGGAGAGAAGATGAAGAGAGAGAAGATCCTAAATTACCTCCTACCGCTACTACGTTCACGCTCAGGCCCATCCGAGACGTTAGCACTCTTCCGCTTCCTGTTGGAGGATTAGGACTGGCGTAGAGGATGGGCATGAAGATCCCATGTTCGAAACTTTTTATCTTTTTACGACTCTATCAATGGAGGGGCCCATCGCAGGAGACGTAGAACGAAGTGAGACGGGAAGAGTTAGAGGGAGAGAGGAGGAATAGACGCAGCAAGAGAGAGAACAGAAGGAGATTACAGAAGGGAGAGGAGAGGATGAGACCTAACGCAGCACGCCACGCCGTTTCCCACAGCTCTGAGCCCGTCAGTTGCATCCCTCGGTCCCCCTGTTGTGAGCCGCCGCAGGGGTTGGTATGCAATAGGTTTGAGACGTTTTTCACCGCCATAGCGCATACACTTCTATTGTCTTCCCGGTATTCTTTCTACGTGGGCGGTCCACTGAGGAAAAGGCGGGGGAGAGGATTAACACGACCGCTTCTAAGAGCTTGCAGCACCTGATGGACCCGACAATTTTCTCTGAGACGTGGCCCAGCCCCTACTTGATCTTTAAGGACTAGTCGTTAAGACTCCTTTGGGTCTCTTCCCTAGCCCATTTACTTATGCTGATCATGGGCTATGTTACATTCGAGTAGCTACTTTTTAGTTCCTGTCGGCCATGAGATGACCCTCTGCGACGATTGGTTTGGGACCGTTGAGTGAGGACAAAGGTCAGACGATGCAAAGTAGAACAGACGGAGAAAGGGGAGGGTGAGACAAGAAAGGAGAGCAGAGGGAGAGAACGGCGAGGGAGACGTTAGAAGAGGAAAATTAAACACGAGAGAGGAGAGAGGAGAATAAGAGGGAGAGGAAAGAGGTCCGGAGAGAAGAGAGAAGAGAAAGAAGAGAGATGTGGAAGAGAGATGAGAGAGAAGAGAAATGAGAGCGAAGAAGGAAAAGTAGGGAGAGAGAGAGCGAGAGGGGAGAGAAGAGTAGAGAGTAAAGACGGGGGGGGAGACGAGAGAGATGAAGGGAGGAAAGAAGAGCGTGGGGGGGAGAGAGGAGCAAGGGAGAGAGAACGTTAGGAGCGAGGGCAGAGAGAGCGCGGGAGAAGACGAGAGCGGGAGAGAAAGTAGAGAGAGAGATAGAAGCGAAGACGCGACTGAGGGAGAGAGAGATGGATGAGAGAGAAAGGGGCGAGAAGAAAGGAGAGAGCGGAGAGAGAAAGAGAGAAGAGAGAGGGAGCGAGAGAGCCTTTCTCTCTCTCTCTCTCTCTTTTCTCTCTCGCTCTCTCTCTTCTCTCCCTCTCTCTCTTTCTCTCTCCTCTCTCTCTTTCTCTCTCTCTCCCTCTCTCTCTCTCTCATTCTTATCATCATCCTTATCATTCGCCACAATATTTGCAAGATTTCTAAGAAATGCTTGTAGTAAAGAGAGGTGTCCTCTCTTAATATCACATCTCTCTGTGTGCCCCGGAGGAATTCCGCCTCAACGGAGAAACTTTTTTTGTTAAACCAATAAACCTTCACCATCAGGGACATTTGTTCAGCCTACCTGCTTCATTGTCTTTTAGTTACCCCTCCTTGTCAAATTTCTTTATTTATTATGCATATCTTTGTGTATTCAGCCATATTTTGCGATCACATGTATTAGTTAAAGCGTCACGGTGGCACAGTGGGTAGCACGGTCGTCTCACAGCAAGAAGGTCGCTGGTTCGAGCCTCTGCTGGGTCAGTTGGTATCTCTGTGTGGAGTTCTCATGTTCTCCTCGTGATCGTGTGGGTTTACTCCGGGTGCTCCGGTTTCCTCCACAAGAACAAAGACATGCGGAATAAGAGAATTGAGTAAGAACGATTGTTCATAGTGTTAAAGTGTGAATGTGTATGTGGATGTTCCCCAGCGATGGGTTGCGGCAGGGAAGGGCATCCGCTGCGTAAAACATATGCCAGAGAGTTGGTGGTTCATTCCGCTGTGGAGACCCCGAAAGGGAAGAAAGCCGACATGAAAACGGATGAATGGATGAATGTATTAGTTATGTTACTATTTAAACATTTACAAATTAGCCAAGAAGAAGTACTCATGGTGTATTTTTAAGTGAGATCAGAAATTAAAGCACTTTCAAATTGAAAATATTTAGCGTTGATTACAAGTGCAAAAGAATATATAAAAGCTGAATTCATTATTACCATTTAAAAAATCTCTAGATTTCAATAGATCGCCAGGAATGAGGGCTCAATCTGATCTGCTCCTCACCCGGCCGCTGTGTTTCAGAGCGTTATTTGAGCAAACCCTGAAGACCCTGCGCATCCTCCAATTACTGCTGACCCAGGATCAGAGACGGACAGAAACATCAACAGAGATGAACACAGCTTTTAGATGTACGGGTTTGGAGAGGAGGAGCCCACAGATGCTGAAGGATGCCTGAAAAATTCAGATCAGTGCTTTTAATGCAGAATTATAGGACACAGAGATTGACAGATTCGCTCGCTGATGCAACCTTGGGTGGAGAAGGGGGTTGGGCTTAGCTTTTGTGAATTTAACTAAAATTAATGCTCAATATTCATACAGTTAAAAACTGGAAAAAAAACCTGACTGAAAATCACTGGGACATTTTCCCATTTTAGTTCATTTATTGTGTGTGTGTACTATAACATTTATATTTGATGGATTCTTCAACATCGTAAAATGTATACCAGGGGTCTCCAATTCCAATCCTGGAGGGCCGGAGCACTGCATATTTTGATTCAACCATCATGAAACACACCTGTGGCACTAATTTAGGATCTCTTGGCTTGTCTGAAGCTAGAGTAGTAAGCATAACAGAGCAGGGCTACAACTAAAATGTATAGGGCTGCGAACCACGAATGTATACGATACAATATAATGGCCGTTTTGTAATAAAAAATGGGTATGAACTGAAGGTTCAATAGATATAGGTTAAATATGAATATGGATAAATCATAAATACTGACCATTTACTCAACTGTTTGGAATTTGGAAGTTATAAATCAGATCTGAGCTAAAACTAAGATCCTTATCAAGGTGAATAAATATGACCATATCAACCCAGTTTTACCTTCATTTATAGCATTGTGTAGTTTATGAAGAATTGTATCTCTCTTATTTTAAAAGTGTCCCGTGAGCACTGACTCATTTTGACAATTTGTTTGCTCACACACCTTTCTTACGGTATCCGCAGCACTGGATGAGAACGGGAACCATTTTTCAGGTCTTTTGATTCGCAAGACATTCATCGCGTGGTGGCGTATGCACAGTATTTTGTTTCTGTTTTTGGAATTAGAAAAGTTTTTTGCCTCATAACTGTGTACTCTAAAAGAAGCACAGTTTTTGGAGGAACATCACTGTAAATGTGTGTTTATATCTGAATGGAATCATCATCTATACGTTCCCGTTTGAGTGATGTGTGAGTATTTGTGCCCGCAGGCCATGTGTGTGTGTGAGCGGCTCTGGCCCTGTTTTCCTCTCGGGTGAGTGACCTGCTCTCCTTTTCAGTGTTTCTGGTTCCCACTGCTGTAATACGCCTCAGGGAACACAAATACACACACACACACTGTACAGGGGGCCAATGTAAAGTCACTTTTGGTTGAAGAAAAGATGTGATGACGTACGTAAACTGAGAGGACAGCGGGAAACACTGGCGTTTGACCACTGCACTGAAGATTCTGAGCTTCACACTGATGCCGGAATTGTTAAATCAATTAATCCCTGTACAGTTTATTGGTTTAATCATTTCTCCAATGTTCAGAAGTAAATGTGTTTAATTTGATGATGTGAATGTTGTCACATCACATTATAGCATAAAATGAACTGTATTTCTACTGAAGACAATTGTACAGTCTGATCACAAAAGTTCAGTTAATTGATTGTAAAATAAATTGCTTTTTTACTGGAGGATTCAAGTAAAAACCAGGTTTATTAACATACAATTGTATATTTAAAATTGTTTCAAAATAGCAAAATCTGTAAAAAAAAAATACACACACACGCACACACACACACACATATTTATATATATATATATATATATATATATATATATATATATATATATATATATATATATATATATATATATATATATATAATATATGACTATATAATATAATATATATGTAAAAATATATATAATTTACATATAAAATATATATACATTTTTTATTCAAGAAAATACCAGTTTAAACTGTAGTTTTGTAAGAATATATTTATTTCCATGCTAAATTTAATTTATTTTGAATAGTGTATGGGAAGTACAGTTTGAAATAACTGTTTTCATTTAAATTAATGAGAAAGAAAAAAATACATCATGTAATTAGATGTTTAGTTGCTGTAGACATACCTTGTTGCCTTCTGTTGCAGGTTTTATACTCAGAATCCCTTTAAGGACAAAGAAGGAAAAAATCAGGATGGGACTGAAAAACTGTTATATCTTGTGTTCTTTTGCTAAATGTTTGCCAATTCAAACACGGTCAATTACAAACATTTCTTGTTTACACTGAAGGGACTTCAAAAATGTCAAAACATTTTTTCCTGTGTAAGGTCTCTATAGTTTTAAAAAAGAGCTCAGGACATTCTGCAAAAAATGGTTATATTTATGGAAAAGGTATGTGTCCTATTTCCAGATTGCAGCTGATGTCCACTGATGCTATAGCGAGCGTGATGTCACTCATAGTTTACGCAGATGAGGCTGAGAGTTAAATCGACCACTTCTTTCTTGACAAAACATAAAAACGAAATTTGGTGGAAGTTTTACGGCTAAAAGCAAACAGGAACAAATGACAAGCGCACCTAAGGTCTTCCGCTTTCTCTCACAATTCTTTACCCCTTTGTTTTTACCGTGTTGAGTAATCCATCCATTAAATAAAACCATCATCATAATTTCTTAATTACTGAATGACTTAAAACTAAGAGATAATTCAACTTAGTTAAATTAAAGCAAAGTAAGAATTTGCCTATTTAGTTTCCTGATGTTACCGTATAGAAGTGTTTGACAGAACTTGTCTATATTTGACAATTAATTGAAAGAAAACATAAACATGTAAAAAATGTAGAATAAAAATGATGACAACCTTTCCAAATCTTTAAAGTAGTGTTATCTTGTGATATCATTTAAAGTTCAGTAAGGTTCATCAAACGCAGGTACAGGAGGAATCTAATACTCTGTGTATATAATAAACACTAGCGTCCTGTGGTAGCTGATTGCCTCTGTATATTAAACATATAAAGATCCATTCAGCTGTCCCCCCCCCCCCCTGCACCCCCCCTCGTCTCATCGCAGCCCATTGTTCTCTCTCAGTGGCCGAGGCAGATTCCTGTAATTAGCTGTCAGCGTGGAGCCGAGAGCAGCTTAGCGCTGTCCGCTCCAATCAAACTAATGAAACACAAGTGCTCAAACGAACGTCCCGCATCCAGATCTGTGGACGGGGAGGAGGAGGTCTTCTCCATCCAAAACTTCAAGATTCCAATACTAGCCTTGTTAATACCTTAATTCTCAACGTTATCTGACAGCCAATTAATAGAGGCGCTCCGTGATGGAGAAAGGGGACGAGTGGGGACTGTCTGTAAGAGTTCCAGCTACTTCAGTGAGTAACAGTTGAGTCAGGATACGACCCATCTGTGAATTATTATGCTTAAAGTCAACTTTTTTCATTGAGAGAATTGACGTGCATTAACGTGTTCATTTCCTGCCCTTTTAAAGAGTGCATTGGTGTTCTTTTTGGCTTCATTGTTAATTCTGTTAGTGAATTAAATGTAGTGTTACTACGAAACATCGAGTTTTTTACATTTTATAAGTTGGCGTGGATCTTTGGTGGCGTCAGACTGAATCCAGCCCACAAATTTCAGCATAAACTTCGGCCAAATTCCAGACCAGACATGAGTATTAGTAGAATATTTTATTGTTAAGAAATCATCAATAATCTCAGCAGATTTTTTATGGACCTAATTAAAGGCATCGTCATCTGTATAACATGCTCTTTTTGTAATTGCCTCTAACAGCGTCCATTCTGCCAACCCACTTCCACCTTAATGTTAAGCAAATGGGAGAAAACGGTGACGCTTGAACTCATACCTTCAATTTTGATATAAGAGCTAGAAAAGTAGAGATTGTGTCCACAAGTAGACTTCCTGTCATCCAAATACATACTTCTTTTTGATTATTTGAAGCATACTCTACCTAATGTACAGTCAGATTCAGGATAGTGAAATTCACTTTTGAACGTTCTGTGTCAACACGTGTAAGTTGCGTTTCCCATTCAGAATATATCTTGTGTTTCGTCTTGGAATTAGGACGCAAGGATTGTATCAACAATTCAGATTGTAACAAAAGTTATCTGCTAATTTTTCTCTAACTCCTTTTCTTGTAGTTTGTGTTTTTAACATACTGCTCGGCTCACATTTCACATGCTGACCGGAGCAGAAAGCGATGCCTACATTTGATTTATGGGTGCACTGTCTCTTTAAGATACAACTAACTCAATGACCGGCTTCCACTGCAGCAGAAATGGCCATGCAGGCTGGCTAATGGAGAATCAGTGTAAGTGTGCATATGGTCAATTAGGAGGCCAAGCAGCGGGCACACACTCACCTGTCAGACCGATAGTGTCCCCACGCACTGGCATCCATGACAGGGCATCTCCACGCAGGGACATTTCTCTAACAATCCCCCACGCGAGCTGTCAGTCACACACACAGCGCTGGCACCGCTGACCCCGTGCCCGACAGACTCAGACGGGTCAGCAGCGCTTCTGCCCTGACACAGAGTGACATTAACGACGGAGAAGCGCTGAGAGCCTTCTCAATCAATGATGAAACCAGAAAATAAATATATATATTTTTAAAATGGAGAAGAAGAAGAAGAAGAAGAAGAAAAGTCAGGAATGGGGTTTAGGACAGATTCACACAAAAGTCTCTAAATTGAAGTCATTTGTTCTCACAAAAAGGTGCAAAAACTTTGTAAAGTATGATTGTTTTGACTCATTGTGAAACATCTCTTCCTGTTTCTCTAATTTGGGAGTGGATTTGGATAAACGGGTGTTAAATGAATGAGCATAAATGTGCACAATTGTTGAAACATCTCCATCTCAGCGGGGATTTTTGGCATTTGGTGACAGCGTGTCAGTAGGGAAAGATGGCAGCTCAGACATTTGTGCTACCTGGAGGAGACAGAGGGAGAGGAGGAGAGAGAGAAACTTGGTAAAAGAGTGTCAGATATGTCTGAGTTTGGGACAGCTTGTAGAATGAACCGTGTTGGGAGGCGTTTGACAGTGGTGCAATCACCAAGCAAATATTTCACATAGGGAGGTCAGTTTAAAACCTGCTTGTTTCTTTTTCTGTGTAAAGGAAAGAACATATCCGTGTCAGAAATACAGTTAATTGGATTGGTTTGACATCATCTGTTTTCACAGATGGATTGAATTCTTTCCTATGGTGGTGTCATTATTCTCCTACCCTGAAGCCAGAGCTGCGCTATGAATTTAATTTATAGATACACCCGATATGTGGCAACCCAAATTTAAATGTCGATTTCACCATTTTACTTCAGTAAGGTTACAAATAGAGGATGCATAAAAAATTAGGGCCTCCACCACAGAGTTTTCCCAAATGCACTTTATATATACATATGTATATAAGTCAAATGTACAAAACTTGAGTGTTCTTCACTTAAAACCCGTGTGTGCATCTAATGTATTGCACACTGGAAATGCACAACAAAGGTTGCTCTGCTAAAAGGACAATATATAAAAACAAAAGAATATTTGCCGGCCCAAACGCAGCTAATTGGATTGTTTTGACATGCCTTCGCCAGCCGCTTCAAATGTAGCGAGCGTAATGTGTGGTTTGATTTACTGACGTTTGCACTAATCTACTTAATTTTCTTTTAAGGGGGAAAGCGTGCACATGAATGGAGCGGCATGGTCTAATGTTGATGATCCGCAGAGCAGGACGAGGCTGCTTCGGGGGAATCTCTTCAGGTTATGAGCAGCAGATCTGTGTGCTTGACAGGACTCTGTTTCACAAATAAGCCTTCCATGTGGCCCGTGCTTCGTGGCCCTTTCTTTTAAAGATGTATGCATGGGCATCAAATCGCCCATAACTAACTTTTCCTGCCTACTTAGTCATTGCATGCTTAAAAATGTGAGTGGAGACATTTTTAGAGTGGAACTAATGTTTTAACCTAAAAAGTTTTACCTTTTATTTCTTCCACGCAGCAGAAATTAAAAGAAGGCCATTCTCATCTTTAGCTTTGGAACCCTTTGAGAATGTTTATAGTTCAGTTACTTTCCCGAGTTCAAAACTAGATTAAAAACTCTGCATGTACATACGTTCTCAATCCAAACCTATTACCGGTACCCTTTTGGAAGAATAACTTATTTCAATACATGAACTAATTATTTTCTTTGCCTTTTACTGAAAGATTCTCATTGGTTTGTTCTTCAAAGAATCTTTATTCGATTGAGTCACAAGATGGTAAAGAGGTCAGGACCTCTAACTCTCTTCTAGGTTGGGTTGGTTTTATACATTTTATATTTGCTTTTCTGTCCGCACACGACAGAAAGCAGGATCTACAATGTGCTAGTCTGATTGCATGGATCACATTTGTCTCCAAATGAGGGCGGGGTCTTATAGGAAGGGCACCATGCCCCTGAAAACATCCATGTGCCGCATTAAAAAATCACTTCCTTTCACACCTTCCATTATTTTTATGCAATAATTAATTTGTTTATTGTCACAGGAATTATAAGTAACTTGGTGGAGGCTTTGTGGCACGTTAGATGTTTTTTTTTCTGTCATTTCTGTTTCAGCATTTTATTTCAGCGATTGTTTCAGCATTTTATTGTAACCTTTTATTGTTGGTATTAGAGACTATTTCCATTTCTCCAATTATTGAAAAGGAACATTCACAATTATATTGAGCCAGATGGTAAAAGGTTTCAAGGTTCATTGAGTGATAGAGTTCAATATAAACTCAGATATATCCTGTTACCTTATTATAAGTTGGTTCAATGCATTAAAATAATTCAAAGTGAATTAAAAGTCATTATTTCGTTTTGCAGATGAAGAACACACTAGCAGGTAGATTTATTGCATGTTTCACTGTTTAAAACATGACGTATTTGTCAAAAGATACGATTAATGAATTCCCCGGTGTACTTCTGCATGTAAATGAAAGTCGTATGAATATGGATGTTTCTGGAGCGGCAGAGAAATGATCTTTCTTTTATCTGAAGCGCCAGACAATAGTGGCACAAAACTTTATTTGCACGGGCTCTAAACGGCTTTTAATGTACAAATATGACAGTCAATGCTGAGGATGTTTGAATCTATCAAGCTATTTATGAAACACTAAATACACCCGAATGATTTTCAGGCAGAAGCAGATCATAAGAATGAAAAACACACGAATACAGTGCTGTTGTGATATTCATAAGCTTATGATCAGATTGACATACTAACATAATTCTATTAATGTCTCTGCAGGATGAAACTCAGTTATTTTCAAAGAAAAGCATCTCAAGCTTTCATTTACGAGCTGTTCAATGAACCAGAAATAGGTTTAGCTCTAGACCGTCAGATTTTAAGGTTTTTATTACATTAATTTAATATGTGAAATGTATTTTCATATGACTGAAAACCCATAAATCCAGGTGTGAGCAAACTCTTTCTTTCTCCTGTTTCTTCCATGTTATAGTCGCATGTTTAATTTGTTATTAATGCAATTTTTCCTCTAAGGCAGTGTGTCTTTAAATCAATATACAATCTACAACTGACTTCTGTTCAACACCAGAATATTTTCTTGTTCAAAAACTGTTTTGCTTAAAAACTTGCTTTTCTTGCCATTAAATTAGTTAATATAATGAAATTATAAATGTCATGGTTACATAGAACCAAGAGATGAGTGTTGAGTGGGAATATTGAAGTCAAACAACAGAAATGAACATTTTTAAGACATTTGCAAGTTATTGAAGCGGCTGTGAACTGGGAAATCAGTTGGTTGATGGAACAGTTAAACACTTGAAAGTCTCATATTGCCTTTGTTTTTACGGTATTTTTATTAGGCTAATGGCGTTTTTGGTGTTTCTATTACAAACAATATGAGACTGCTATCTGTTTTTGGAGTAAGGAAAAGCACCTCTAATGAGACACGGCTATGCAGAAAATAACGTGAATGCTCAGGCACTCTTCTCAGGCACTAATCTCTGTTTTATCAGTAAATCTATCAGTGGTAAGAATTGTATTTTTCATAATTGAAAACCGTTTCAGCAAAACAGGATCTTCTCTAGCACTTTGTATCTGTGACAGAGCGTGCTTTTTGATACAAATTTATCAGATTCAGGAGTTAAGTGAAAGAGGTCTTGACTGAATAAAAAGAAAACACAATCATAAAAATATCTGATAAACATCACATATGGGCAGAAAATAAGAATTAGTAGATTAAATTCACAATTAACAAGAGTCAACTTAAATTTGAGGGAAAAAACTGCATTTGTGGAATGCCACCCTTGTTATCATGCAATACTTGTTAAAGTGAAAATACACCTGGTTTTATTACAGCAGGGTACATTTTTAGGAGGATTTCTCTGACCAAGCAAAGATTTCAATCAAGGGACCCATAAATTGGTGTCTCAAGCTCCTTTAAATATCCTGTAAGTGTTTTACTAGTTTAGTAAGAACTGTGTATCCCTGCAATACACAGCACAGTAGAAGAATGGATGAAGTGATGTAGGGAAGACTGTGGACCGAATGTTAATATTTTCATGTTCCTGGATAAAGGACTACCTGATCGCCATTTCTGTGCTGAATCTACCATTAAACATTTGCCATGGAAACACAAACCAGTAAGGTTTCTGCTGTCACAAGAACATGTGACCTCGTTCGTTTATAAAACGACAAAATCATGGGACAACCTTTGAACCTGTTCTGAGTGAATTACAAGATGCATCATGTGGACTCCAAAAGTCAACTGTGAAGCTGAAATCAATCAAGGCTTCAGATCCCTTCATTAGATTTTATCTGGCATCATCTCAAGATCCCGATGAGTTTTACGCTTACAGACAAGCTAAAGCCTAGTTAGATGTTGGGATAATGTGAATGTGTGCGTGAGTGTGTTTTAGTTAGTTGAGTGTTTTATGTCTGTTAGTAAATAAACTTGTTTGTCTCACAAATACAGATCTTGTCTCACCTTGTATATCTTTGTTGACATAGAATCTTGTTACCTAGCTTATATTAAAGTCAATATTTTGTTATAAAATGTGACTTGGGCTATACTTTGATTCTTGCTGGACAGGAATCAAGAAGAGTTTAAGGTAGTGAATCTAAACCAAGCTAAATCATTGCAGGTGATTTCTATTTTGATCTCCCTTCCAGAATTATTATATGCGTAGAAATTAACACTCCCCAAATTTAGCCCTTGGTTCCTACACTGACCAAACAGCTGATGTTCACATCTGGTCTCAATATATAAAAACGCAGATGAGCTCTATCACTATTTCCTGTCTGTAAGTCTTCTTTAGCCAGGAGCTCTGTCGCTGGCTGGAGTAAATCCACTTACTCGCATGCTGTTAACAATTTTCAGATCTTTTCCCCTGAAAGCCTAAAACCTTCAAACTCTTATGGAGGTCTGAAGACTCTTGATACTGAAGTTTGTTCCCTTTTTTCTCCGGGAAGCGTAAGTGGCTTTGGCCCAGGTGCAGAGTATTTCATCAGGAGAACTATGAAAATTCTACCTGAAAACAAATCTTCCTCACTTAAATGTAAAACACAAATCAATGTATTTGTCACGTCTCGTCTGGATTACTGTAAAGCTCTCCTGGATGGGGTTTCTAGGTCTACTCTGGACAGGTTGCAGTATGTTCAGATTTCAGCTGTGACCAGGACCAGAAAACATCAATACATAACACCTGTTCTTAAATTACTGCACTGGCTGCTGCTCCGCTTCCGTGTGGTTTTTAAAACCTTAACCCTCGCTTATAACGCACTATATGGTCTGGCCCCTGAGTACTTGACGTCTCTTGTAATCACTTACACCCCGAGTGGTACGCTCCGCTCCTCACAGTCGAAGTTTCTGTCTGTTTAATGCACTCGCACTAAAACTCTGGGAAACAAGGCTTTTTCTGTCGATGCACCAACACTGGAACTCTCTCCCGGGTGAGCTCAGGGATGCACAAAGTTACAAAAAAGTTTTTTTTAAAACTGGCTTACGACTGTTGACATTTTATGCTTTCTATTCCTTTTAACTTTAGCCCTGGATTTTAATTTCCTTGTATTTTGTTTGATCTTGTTTTTATTAAATTCATCTCTGCTTGTGTTCTTTTTGTACAGTTTTACTTATCTTCGTTCAGCACTTTGGAAAGCCAGCTTGAAACATACTTTCGCTTATTATTATTATTACTACTATTATTATTATTATTACTATTATTGTTGTCGTTGTTGTTGTTATTGAATTATCCCTATTATGCTCAGTAACAGTAGACTGTCACATTTCTTTTAACTAAATATTATTGAAAACTATTTCAAAACAACACCTCTAAAGATGTTCTAATATCATATTTAAAAAAGACTGGATGCTGCAATAACTCAAGTAGTTTACCTAAAAATCTAATGATGTACTAATAATGATTTTAATAAATGTCTTTGTTTCAGCATTTTGCGCTCTTCTTAGCTCCAGTCACTTGACTTCAGAGCAGGTAATAACACTCACGATAAAACCATGCGATGTTGGCGCGACGTGTTGCGCATTGGATCGAGTGAATGAGCTACAGAAAGAAGAAGAAGAGGAAGTCCTTCAGGTTAGTCTCAGCCTCAGACCTCACGTCCACGGAATGTTGGTTAAAGGTCTGATGGGTTTGTTGCTTTTTTGTTGCCAGGTCCTTCAAGAATCCTGAAGTTGTGGTCTGGTTGGTGTAGCTGGTGGTGGTCTGGATGTCCAGGAGAAGCAAGTGTCACATTTGTTTTCGTTCTACTCTGAAACTGAGTTCAGCTGTACGATTCAAGAAAAGATGATTTTACTAGCTGCGTGCCCCCTCTATTCGATTATAGAAGATTTTTATTCTATTCTTCTAACTATTCTTGTATCTCTCGTCTTATGCGTCGATGTTTTTTCCATTTCTAGCTTGTTGCATGTTGGTCAGTTGATGTAGTGATATTTTCACGCTCCGAAACATAACGCTATGTGAAACTAGGGATTGATTGCTTTTCATGTCAGTAAAACCGTCTCATGAGCTAAATAAAAAAAAAAACAGTTAAACCCTGAGAGACTAATATCAAGAAACTAACATTGTGTTTGTAATGTTGTTGGAGCAAATGTTAGTCTGATTGTTCTTTCAGACTCTTACTGAACATATTTGCCGTCATAAGCATAACATAAATTAACATGTACAGTGCTTGGGGGAGTTAAAACTGAAGGTTTAAAGACAATAAAAATGCAGTAGTGCCGCCCTTTTATTACCAGGCACAATCAATACTGAGTACTTATTAAAGTTGAAATACACCTGATTTAATTGCTAAAGAGTATATTTCTCTGATCAAGCAAAGTTGTTGGACAAACTTTTAAAAAATGGTTGTAAATGGCATACAAAAACTATTATTCTCAGGGTGCACAGAGATAACTCTGATAACACGCGAAACACTTAACTACTCTTTAACGCCTAACCTTCTTTTTTGGCACAAACAGTATTCCATCACTTAATTAAATTAAGGTTAAAGCACTGGAGTCACACGGAGAGATCCTCTCCTCTGCAATCAATGAAGGCGTTCTGATCTTCTGGAGAACCATTCCTTTCACCACCATTGTGAATGCACTGCCTAATTTACTTAATAACTACAAATACGTCTGAATGTTGTCAAGCCAATCTTGAGGCGGTCTCCCGCTGTGTGTGTGTGTGTGTGTGTGTGTGTGTGTGTGTGTGTGTGTGTGTGTGTGTGTGTGTGCGCGTGCATGCGTGTGTGTGTGTGTGTGTGCGTGTGCAAGTGTGTGTTAGTTCCTGGCGCTTCTGGGCGGCAGCTGTGTTGAATCCCGGGGCCCGGAGCCTGCAGTGATCACCTCTCCCTTTCTGCAGCAGACTCATGGGAGATCACTGCGACACACTCACACACTCACACCCAGATCCAAGAGCTCAGCGGATGCAGGCCCTCGCTGAACACACACATGCGCACGCACACGCACCCCCCCCCCCCCCCCACACACACACACTGCGTAACAGAGTTTTAATGAGGACGCCTGGAAACACACAACACACAGCGCTCACATACTGTACACACTCAGGCAGCTATGTGCCGGAACAGAGATTTTTGCTGCTTAGTTTATTATTTGTATAATAATTATAATTAATTGTTTTTATTTTTGTCTGCTTTCATTCATCTTTATATGTAGTTATTGAGTATGTGTAGTTACTGTATTGTGGGACTATACTGACTATTAAATTGTTGATTGTATGTTTATTTTTCTTGAGTAATAGTTGACATTTTGTTATGTTTACAATTGTCAGTCATTTGTAAAAAAAAAAGTCAAACTAGATTTTTATTTTTTAAATGTAGTCACTTTCTGTTATAATTTTTGTTTCATTGCAATGTTTATTATAATGTATTTATTTTTACTTACGTTTGATCTTTTAACATTTTTGTTTATTGTTTTTACAGTTGTTTTACTAGTTTAGCTTTTGTTTTTAATTTTAAATACACACATTTCTTCTATTGGGATTCCGCGCAACTAATAAATAACAGAACAATTATTTGTTTTTATTTTATACGTACACAAAATACCTTAAAGCCTTTGCATTTAACCATATTTCCTGTTCAAGGAGTCACGTGACTTTATCAGCTGTCACCCACACGTCTGATTTCACAACTTCCGGGTTCTGCCAAACAGCGGTTTTGATCAAACCAGTAGTCTGCAATCAAACGAGTTAGAGTTTTCTGTCACTTTATATAAATTGTAGTTTTACGCACTAATATCGTAACCGTTATTTCCCTAAAAAGTGTCTCCTGAGCTTAAGGAACAAACGGGACAAGCTTCCTTTTCATCTAACTGACAAGAAGCGACACCACACTGACACCCAGCGGCCAATGCCGAAAGTACATCCTTTTTTGTGCACGACTTATACAAACATACGGGTTTATAACTTACAGTATGACTTAAATACAGTGTATGACTTACATTAAAAGAGTACATAAACGCAACTGAAAAAGGATCCCAGAAAGTGCATAAAAGTATAATTTCTTCCCTAAAAGCATTATTTGTTTATTTAACGTTTAAAGAGAGATTATTAAACCGTTTCATGATGTCCATTGACTTTAATGGTTCCTGACAACTTATATATATATATATATATATATATATATATATATATATATATATATATATGTGTGTGTGTGTGTGTGTGTGTGTGTGTAGGTTGGTAGGTAACAGGTGTAGCGTTGTTGTGTTATTTTAGTGGGTTACAATTTAGAAACATCCTCCATCTCTTTCTTGCTCTGCTCTAACAGATAAAATAAATTCCACACATGAAACAATATTAATACATATAAGATACAATGTTTAAAGAACAGCAGCTCCAAACCCACTTTTTATATTGATGGCAACACCAAAAACAGAAAAGGGGCTTTTGGAAAGCTCTGCACATTTAAAGGGGAAAGTACACAATTTTTTTAACCTTGAAATAATACCATGTGTTTCTGTGTAATTATATCTGCAAAGACACGCAAGTGTTTCTGTTGCACACACAAGTTCCACTAGTGTGATTCGTTAACTATTCCACGCACATAAACACTTCAGACAAGCTCAGATATGCAGAGTAATGTCTCAATGCGTTTCATTAACACACGGTATCGATAGCAGTGTGTACTGCAGGCAGTGGGTTGAGCTGATTGATTGGTTCCGGGGCGAGAGGCCACAGGCCAAGGAAAGATCAGGACGAGAGACCTATCGAAAATCACTAGGGCCTCCTCTCTCTCTCAGCCTCTCTCATCTCTCTCATCTATGCATCATAAACACTCTCACAGCTACATATACAACACACTCAGGGGAGCCGTCCGTCAATGCTGAGAGCATCCATTACTCTGCCATGCGGACACTGAGTCAGGTGCTCCCAAAAGAAAATGGTAGTTTAGTTTGAAGATGAGCACGTTTCAAAATCAGCAATGATACTTAAAACATCCAGTTACGGAGGAAAGTTAGCATTCTAGATGGAAACGCAATCATTAATCTTTAATAGCGTCTGAAATTTGAGCTCAAACATGACTTCGACACCTAGTTGTTCCTGTAGGTTGTTTTAGATGAACTGAAGCTGCCATGTGTTCCGCCGCCACCGTTCGTCGATGGATTTTAAGTTTGTGTGTTCTTTATGCTGGGGAGGTGATTAGCACCTGCCTCAGTCAGCGAGGCTCCCAGGGGCCTCACAGAGGAACTCCTCTCTACTCTACCTGATCCTCACGAGGACTTTGTGAAGCTGCTTTGAAAGCAATTGCTAAAGAAACGCTATATAAAAACTGATTGATTGATTGATTGATTGATTGATTGATTGATTGATTGATTGATTGATTGATTGATTGATGTGACTTTTGTGTCGTAGGATATAAATGCAAAATGAAAAATATAAAAGCAAATGTGATGTTATCGGGTGGAAAGTTTGGAAGCGGAGTGCTAACTGCTTGTGCTTTTGTACAAGAAGCAAAGAACAGGCATTGCTCGCATTGCTAGGAATGTCCTAGCTGTGGACCTCATTTGGGAAGACTGTAGACTGCATAAAACAGCCACATCCTGGCAGCCGTTGCCATCTCGTCAGCGCATCTCTCCAGAAGGATGTTTTAGAAAGTTTTAGATCAACATGAATTGCTAGTCTTTGTATCTTTGTAGTCTCTCGAGTGACCAATTCGAGACAACCCTAATTATGTGTTCCATTTGAGATGAAATAGAATGTGTACTTCACACTCCTTCACAATTTTCATTATGGTCAAAAGTAGATCGATAGAGGCTGTAAATATGTTTTATTGCTGCAGTAAAGTTCCTGACTATCACAAGGGAAGTATGAGGGTTTAAATCTCTAACTGGTTCCTCCTTAAGTCTTGGGATTGCAGTTACTTCCACACTGTATGAAGTAGAAAATTAGAATGCATTCAGTCGTAATAAATATCAAGGTTGATTTATTTGTTAGTGCTGAAAATGTGCCATTATTGGTCCAAACTTGTACCATAAATCCCATTCTGCATTCTCTTCAGACTGAATTTGAAGAATGTAAAACATAATTAAAGCTGCAAGCAGCGATGGAAGGGGTCTCGCACGATGCATCCGCAGGAGCGAAAGCACCGCCTCCCAGCCTTTTTCGAGTTTTTTGACCTTCGAACAAATTTCGGTTGGCTTTCTAACATGTTCAATGGGTCAAAACAGCTAAAACGAAGATTTTGGTAGCATTTAAGGGGGCAGTAAGGAGGCGCTGTAGAGCCAATTTTTGGAGCGCAGTCACAGTGATGCATATGCTTTTGTTGAGCCTGTTAAGGCTAATCATACCAGGCTGTTTTTGTTGATAGTGGATTATCTTGAAAAGAGATACAGACCATAATATGTAAATTTTTTTCCACAATTTTGAAGGGTGAACTTTGCTGTGGCACCACCCCAAGACCATTTGACGTACTTCTTAGCTTTTGATAACTTTTTTTCCCTAACGTGTTATGAGTAACCACACCAGTTTTCAGCTTGATTAGATATTTAGCCTAGGAGGAGTTCGCCAAAGTTTAAAACGACCGAAAACGCACACTTTTTGAGGTTTTTGCAAAATATCTGTCTTCCCGTCAATTTTGGAAAATGGGTTTTTATTAGTAAAAGTTGCAGCTTGGTCATTTACATATGTGTACCAAATTTCATTCGCCTACGATAACCTGGTTGCGCAACAGCTACAAAACCGCTTCAGGTGGCGCTATAAAGCGCCACCCAAAGGCCGTTTGAAGAACTGCTGCGTTTTTGATAACTTTTCATCCCAAATGCCTTACGACAAACCACACCAATTATCAGCTGGATCGGACATTTCACCTAGGAGGAGTTCGTCAAAGTATGAAGTCTGTGTTTTTTACATAAAACCTAAAATATCCGGTTTTCCGTCCAGTTTCAAAACTCGACCCAATTTACTTTTTTGTAGGTCTTAAGGTCCTACACGCATGTAACAAGTTTTAAGTGTGTATGCAATACACTGCCTGAAATAGAAGGGTAAAACTATAAAAAACAAGCTTTCAATGCTCGCCACTAGGTGGTGCTATGACGGATTATGTTCGTTTTTTTACGCCTGTTCTCGGGCTTGGACTACGATGAGAATGAAACTAGTTTGAGACGGATCGGAAATTCTATGCCCGAGTTATAACAACTTTCTGTTTCAAATCGAAATTTTGACCTTGGCTGCGACCATGACCACATACTTTATGATAGCTGAAAAAAAGTTCAAATTTTAAGGTTCCGTATGCCTTATGATGATACTCAAGAAGTTTGGAGATGTTTAGATAAAATCTGTGGGAGGAGTTTGTCAAAGTGTGGAACAAGCAAAATGCCCATTTTTAGAGGTTTTTGCGAAATAACTCAATTCCGGTTGATTTTAGAAAAAGGGATTATATTAGTAAAAGTTGCAGCTTGGTACTTTACACATGTGTACCAAATTTCATTCGCTTACGACAAACTGCTTGAGCAACAGCTTTAAAATACAGCTAAAGCGATGTTTTTGGTCACATATAAGGGGGCGCTGTACAGCCAATTTTTGGAGCGCTGTCACAGTGATGCATATCCTTTTGTTCAACCTGACAAGGTTAATCATGGCAGGCTGTTTTTGTTGATAGTGGATTATCTAGAACGGAGATAAAGTCCAAAATATGTAAATTGTTTTTGCGCAATTTTGAAGGTTGAATTTGCTGTGGCGCCACCCAAAGACCATTGGACGTACTTCTTAGCTTTTGATAACTTTTTTTCTCTAATGTGTTATGAGTAACAACACCAATTTTCAGCTTCATCGGACATTTCGCCTAGGAGGAGTTCGTCAAAGTTTGAAACGAGCGAAAATGCACACTTTTTTAGGTTTTTGCGAAATATTCGTCTTCCTGTAGATTTTGGAAACAGGGTTTTTATTAGTAAAAGTTGCAGCTTGGTCATTTACATATGTGTACCAAATTTCATTCGCCTACGATAACCTGATTGCGCAACAGCTACAAAACCGCTTCAGGTGGCGCTATAGAGCGCCACCCAAAGGCCGTTTGACGAACTGCTGCAATTTTGATAACTTTTCATCCCAAATGCCTTACGACTAACTACACCAATTATCAGCTGGATCGGACATTTCGCCTAGGAGGAGTTCGTCAAAGTATGAAGACTGTATTTTTTACATAAAACCTAAATTATCCGGTTTTTCCGTCCAGTTTCAAAACTCGACCCAATTTACTTTTTTGTAGGTCTTAAGGTCCTACACGCATGCGACAAGTTTTAAGTGTGCACGCAATACACTGGCTGAAATAGAAGGGTAAAACTATGAAAAACAGGCTTTTAATGCTCGCCACTAGGTGGCGCTATGGCGGATGTCGTTCGTTGTCATACGCCTGTTCTCAGGCTTGGACTACGATGAGAATGAAACAAGTTTGAGCCGGATCGGATATTCTATGCCCGAGTTATAACAACTTCCTGTTTCGAGTCGAAATTTGGACATTGGCCCGCCGCCACGACCACATACTTTATGATAGCCGAACAAGCTTCTCAATATCAATTGCCGTATGCCTTATGATGATACTCAAGAAGTTTGGAGATGTTTGGATAAAGTCTGTTAGAGTAGTTCGTCAAAAAGTAGAGCGAGCAAAAACGCCCTTTTTTAGAGGTTTTTGCGAAATAACTGACTTCCTGTCTATTTTGGAAATAGACTTTCAATTAGTAAAAGTTACACCTTGGTACTTTACACATGCGTACCAAATTTCATCCGCCTACGACAAACTGGATGATGAAAAGCTGTAAAAACGCGTTAGGTGGCGCTATAGAGCCATTTTTTAGAAATCAGTTTTGGGACCAAAATTTTACGAAATTTTTCACCGGGTCTGATGCGTGTGCAAAAATCTGTGACTTTTCATATATGTTCAGGTACCGAAAAGTGCCCGCAATGATTCCCGGAATAATAATAATAATAATAATAATAATAATAATAATAATAATAAAAAAAAAAAAAAAAAAAAAAGTCTTGAGGAAAAACAATAGGGTTCTTGCACCTTCGGTGCTCGACCCCTAATTACTCCTTGTTATAAATTAAACTTACAAATAATTAGTAGAATATGGTGATTTTAGTACAGATTTCAGTAATATGTTTTAGGGATGCTTTGAGTGTGTTTGTATGAGATCTTCACATCCTTCTGGTATTTACGACCCCTCTTGGGGAGAGTTGTGCTCCCAACTAAGCACACTTGAAAGAATCTGATTGGATTTATCAGAAAGAATTTGCATAGATAGCCACAGCACCAGGGTCTGGTTTTAAGGTGAGAGGAGACAGGAAGGATTCTGCCCTGACATGGACACAGACACAGTTTTTCATTTAACCCTGATTTGATTTAACTGCTTTACTGATTTTTTAACAACCCTAATAATTATAATTTTACAAAAATCTGAGTGTGTAAAACCCCAACTTCCACTGAAAAATACATTTGTCATTGCAGAGAAATTGTGAAGTCCTGCTTAGTGATGGACCGGCAGCCTGTCTATGATGGACTTTGCCTTTCTCCGTAGAAAATAAATACAAATGATCAAGATAAAGACGAACAAATAAAACACAAATGCTGAAATGGTTTCATTGCCACTCTTGAGATGAAAAATGTCAAGTAGCTTTAAGTGACTCAAAGACTTCTTTTTGTAGGGACAGGGTTACAACTGCTGCTAAAAACAACTCCCTTCATTCGTGAGCAGTCTAAGTAGTTAAACACAGATTTACAGAGTAATACTCAGCTTTTCTGCTTTCACTTAGTGGTTAATACTTGGGTTTTTACACCACAAATCCCTGCAATGTTAAAGATCTTCTCTCAGCAGAACCTTCTCTTTCACTGTCCCTGGTTGGTGGAACAAACTCCCTGATCCAGTCAGGAAAGCTGCAACACTAACAGCTTTCAAAAAGCAACTGAAAACTCTTCTCTTCAGAGAACACCTACTATAAAAAAACAAAAAAAAAATTTTTTTTTAAACTACTACCTTCTTTTTCCCTCCTCTGTCTTTACCTTCTTCCCCTACTGCTTTGGTTTTTTGATCAGTTGATACAATTTCTATTGTGAGAAGTTGAGATAGACTTTGACGGTGTAACAGATCTCATATTGTCTCTCCCCTAATGTAAGTCGCTTTGGACAAAAGCGTCTGCCAAATGCATAAAGGTAAACGTAAATGTAAATGTAAAGATGGGAGAGATTTTCAGCTTTGTGGAAAGTAAGGACTCATATTAGTTTATTAAAATTATGTATTAACTTGTTGTTTCAGATGCTTTGAAGGACTGTTTTAATTTTAATCGCCCCATAGTTAAACTATGATGAACAGGAATGACTACCTTTAGGTTGAATAAAGTGCTGGTCTCATTCATTGTTTTTTCTCTCTCTCTCTCAGCAGATGCCCTTTATCCTCCCCGTTTATTCTCTTGTGGGATCGGCGTCGGTGGCTGAATCTCAGAGGTTTGCTGGTCATCTGCTGTCTGTGTGTGATGTGAAGAGCAGATCCAGGAACAGCTGATCCTTGCACCCGCCTCCTTCACAGATGATTAACCTCATTAGGAGCCTCACCTGAAGCCAGCGTGATGCTCCGGCCCCTGGGAGCCTCACACACAGGTAGAGAAACCTCACACCCCTGTTATTACAGCAGCTGCACACTCCTTCAGCCTCCCAGCGACACAAAGCAGCGTGATATGTGGCTTTTAGTGCAAACGGATTTACGAACCGATCTAATTCTTGTTTTGTGTTGAGATCTGCTTACTCTATTTTTATCCTTGTTCAATGCCATGTCAGCTACATTAGTGCACCAGGAAAAAGTTAGTTCATTATATCATATTTTTACACTGAATTTTACCATTTTTTTCCCAATCTTGGGAATCTTTTAACCTATTTCTTAATTTGTGGAGCGTCTCAAAATTGTGTTCCTCATTTTTGTTTAACATCAAACTATATTTTTATACTGCGAGGCATCAGGCAGTGATCATGAAAACAAATTTAACAATTATTTTTAGTTTTTTTTTTTATGTGTCACCATAATGTGCTTTTTAAAAACACACAGATTCCTATTTTGAATATTGGTTAAAATAGATGGCAGGTAGGTTTGGACTTGAGAAAATGGTTATTGCGCTGAACTGTAGTTTCCAACAAGCGTACACACCTCTACACCGTTTACTAACGTAAGGTGAAGTATTTCACTTTTGTCTGAATCTGAATAACTGATTCATGCAGTCTGTACAGGATTAGCAAAATGTTGTTGTTTTTTTCTTAGTTTTTTTCATTGTATAGTTGTTGTTGTTTTACATATTTTTCTCAAGTAGAAGGTAAGTACTTTACCATACTAAAATCTACTAAGTAAACAAAAACACATTTTTAAAATTACTCGTGAAAGTATTCTTACAAATAAAACTCAATTACAGTAGCTTAAATAAATGTCATTCTATGTTCTGTCAAGCAGCAACAACAACCTTCTGTGGTTAAGGTAATACGGAAGAGACGCAAAAAGCAACTTTGATGCCAATATGACGTTCTTTTTCTCCTGAATAGATTAACAATGTTCTATTCATTTTACGGGCATCCGCCGCTTAAAACATATGCCAGAGAGTTGGCGGTTCATTCTGCTGTGGCGACCCCGAAAGGGAAGAAAGCCGACATGAAGATGAATGAATAGTTCTACTGAACTTGCAAAGTTGCTGTTAGGCTCAAAATACAGTTCAGATCTGTAATCGTTTATTAAAAAGTTTCATTTTTGCCATCTCAGCTACCCACAAGTCTGCCTCTCTCTCTCTCTGTGTGTCTCTCTCTCTGTGTGTCTCTCTCTCTCTCCCTGTCTCTCTCTCTCTCTCATCCTATGTCTCTCTCTCTCTCTCTCTGTCTCTCTCTCTCCCCCTTCTCTCTGTCTCTCTCTCTCTCTCTGTCTCTCTCTCTCTCTCTGTCGCTCTCTCTCTCCTCTTCTCTCTCTTCGCCTCTCTCATCTCCTCTGTCTCTTCTGCCTCTCTCTCTCTCGCTCTTCTCTCTCTCTCTCTCTCTCTTCTGTCCTCTCTCTCTCTCTCTTCTCTCTCTCTCTCGCTCGCCCTGTCTCTTCCTCTCTCTCTCTCTCTCTCTCTCTCTCTCTTCTCTCTCTCTCCCTGTCTCTCTCTCTCTCTGTCTCTCTTTGTCTCTCCTCTCTCTCTCTCCCTGTCTCTCTCTTAATGATGTGTGGAGTTTAATTAAAGCCGGTCTCCATCATCTAACCTGTCAGCTTTCTCTCTTTCTGCCAGATCACGGTGCTTTTAACCTCCTGGGGAAGGAGCCACCACTTAACTCTTTTCTCTCTTCCTGAACCAGTTTGTTGCTTAAGAAAATTATGCTTGAACTTTTGAAGTCTGATGGATGGATTTAGTACTTCAGGGATGTATCTTCTTGTTGTATTCCTGAGGATGGAATGACCATGAGTTGGGGTTAATCGGGGGGTGAGCGCTCTCGTGTCTGCTTTTAAATATCTTTCGTTCTGTTCTGGGGGTAAAGAAAGATAGTTTTGTTCTTTATAAACTTCCACGTAATAGATGCACTTCCTGTATGAAACAGAATGTTACACTCCTTGTTCTACTCTAGTGACGGTAGAGCATTTGAGCATCATAATTGCACCCATGCAAAGAGATGAAATGGAACCCTACCGCTCAAATGCATTAGCATTAGCCTTTAGCAATAAACTAAAAAGCTATTAAATACATGAGCCCTGGAAGGTGGAATCTGCGCACTCTCGCAAACACAAAATATGCATTAATCAAAATCCAACCCATTGAAATGCAAAGTCTAGGAGCCAGTTGTTTCATAAAGCTTTTAGGGAAATATGGATTAGTCGTGTGCTGGGGGGGTTGGGTGGTACATTAGGAGTTTTGGAATAGCTCTGAGACATTGCTTTTTTTGTCGTCCCTCCATCTTGCTTTTTCTTGACTGAGAAGACCTGCTGTGGCTTATATGCATGGAGCCCTTTTCATTTCGGCCATTTAGTTTCTTTGTCTGTCTCTGTAGGAGGCAGGAGGTGGTAAAGGCTGGCACATTGTGTTCACATGCTTTAGGAGTCACAGACAGCACTGAAGTTCTGTTGTGCATAACTTTAACGTAAATCTGATCTGCTCTCCGAAAAGCATGATTCTGATGATGAAATGGAATCATATTCACTCTGTACTGGGTTTGATATTAATGAGTTTCTGCAAGAGTGCAAAAAAAATTTCATTATCAAATTTTCTACAACTTTTCAAACAGTGCTTGAACTTGACATAATAAGCGACAGGATATAAAACATGTCTTTCGATTAAAAAACACATTATAATTATATAATGTAACTAAAACCACACTTGTGTGAGTTTTTTAGACTCTACAAATAACACTACAATTTCAACGTTTGTTGGCACAGCTACTCACAATCACTTCATAATTGCGCAGTTAACATGCCAGTTAAAAACACATTTTTTGTACCCTCCATTTTGGTCAGACCAAGGCCTCCATGGTGCTTTATATGGGTTTTATCTTGGCTGAGACTTAGGCCATGGGTAGAGCCTGATGTATTTTGGCCCTTGGTTGGAATCCATTCTGGCTCCAGTTGTGTTTTTGAGTCCAAGTCTTTGTGTTTTTGATTCCAAGCAAATAGGCTTGAGTCAGTCAAAACTGGAACAGCAATAAATTACTGTAACTTTTTGGATTTGATACAATCTTATCAATTACTCAAAGGTTTTCTTTAGTAATAATCGCTTAGGTGATTACAATTGATAAATGTTTGGCATTATGATGTTATTATCTCATTTCATCTTACATCTAAGACAAAAAAATCAAAGTGATGATTTACTGTTGTTCTTTGACTGAACTGAAATGTTTTACTGTTCAGCAACTAGAAAGACTCATCGTTCATTTTACACATGGCTTGGATAAAAACAAAGAAAAACTCACACATATATATATATACATTTGCACTCTATATGCAGCCTTAGATCTCCTGAATGAGTTTAATTCCTACACACGCACTCATGTTCACACTTTCAGGACTCCCCTGGTGTGTAGTCGAGAGCCACACTCGTGAAGGGCTCGATCGGTGACAGCAGTTTGGCTGGCTGTTGGGCTGCTGTTAGACCCTGAAGCTTAGACTTAATTAAACAGCGCCTCTCTCTCTCTCTCTCTCTGTTCCAGGGGGTCTGTAATGAAGTGCTCTCCTCCATCGATCCTGCTGAACATCGCCTCTCCTTCCTCTGCCGGGTTGGCTGGCAGCCATTTGGCTTTGCTCTGTCAGCTCCGCGCAGCTAATTAGCTCTGTTGTTCTTTTGCCTCCCTGAGATTTCCTCCCTGTTTCAAGTCGAGAAGGGAAATGCAAAGACGGCTGGATTAGCTGGATCAACCCGACTGCCACCAACTCTGTAAAAATGCCAGCTAATAGAATGCAAGATGAGCTAACATGTCCAAGGAGCTCGAGGAAGTTTTCCTGCTTGAAGCAAATATTAAGCATGCACAAATCTATTTCAAAATCTTTTTTGGTTTGTTTTGAATCGGTTCCGTTTGTGTCAAATGGAGAAAGAAAACACAAATCCAGGCCTTGGTTATGCCTTCAAATCCAGGTGTCACAAATCATAACATTTATAAATAATTACAAAATGAAAACACAACTTCCTAACTGTCAACAACAGTGTAATAGTAGAGATTGACATGATGAACTCATTTATTAACTCACAGTTATTACAAGTATCACAAAATCCTATTTCAAAAACATGTCATTTTAACTTCAAGATCCAAGCAGTGGTTTGAGGTTTATGTTCGTTGTTTGATATACATTGTTATTTATTTGCAATGTGATTTTAAAATGTACAGGGGAATTCTAATTTCAGATAAGAGTTATAAATATGTAACTTACAAGTGCAGGTCCATCTAAGAAATACTCACGAAGAACCGGGAAAGTGCTTAAAAAGTTTATACATTCATCATGTTCTGCAACTCTGCAATCATTAGTGTGGCCAGTTAAATATATGCAGTATTACATTTTTTAAAATCTCTGGTGATGATGGGACCTGTCAGAGCCAAAACAAAGGAGCAGGAGTTATCAAAATAGTGATAACCATACTTTTTTGGAAGCATTTCAAATGTTAACACTTTCAAAGCACATGAAAAACACCTTTATATGATTTTGTTTTATTTATGTTTATTGTTATATTTAAATTCATGAAGTAAATAATCATTGAATATTTAGAAGAATTGCGAGGTGATTGAAAATGATTTTGCCTATTGTGGGTGTCATTATAGATTATAGACATTAATACAATTTTAAGCAAACTAAATTTTAATTTTAAGAGATTGCATCGTTATTGAATACTACATCTATAATGGTATTACTTAAAGAAAATTAGTATTTCTAGAGCTTGAAAATAATCTGTTTAGATAAATTCTTGCATTTAAAAAAAAAGATGAACAAGGCTACTGATATGGTTTGAGGAAAATAACTAAACGGAAGACCGAGCGGTAAAAAGTGGCTTTACAAAACTGGAGAGCAAAGTCTTGTATTGGATGGCTGCAGTGGATTTTGGCAAACTAGAAAAGACAATTATTCAGCTAAATTGACATTTCACATCAGGATTGTGTTAGAAAGCATTGTTAAAATTCATATCGTCATATTCATTGTTTAAATACAGACAACACAGCTGACAGGCGATGTTAAGGTTACCTCAAATCAAGCATAACTGGAGCTATACTCACACCCACAAAGCCAATTTAGCATCCGGAGAGCAGCACAATAACAAGATATACAATTATATGCTGGCTTGACCCGATACCATTAAACTGAAATGGTTTCCTATGTATGTATTCAAATAAGACTCAAGATGTCTCCATGTGTGGACAAAATGAGGCGCGAGAGTGGCGGAAATACTCTAAATAGGCGGGAAAAGCGCGCGCGCGCGGGAATTGGCGGCGTGAGGTGTAGAAGAGGCTTTGGCATCTTGCAGATGTTGAGTTGGAAAATATATATATTTTTATTGACAGAGGGCTTTTGGTCGCTTAGTAATGAGGAAGAGGGCAGGAAATGTTAAGGGGAGAAATAGTCGAAAAGTTGAAGAAGTTATATTTTAATGGACTAATATATGCTTATGCCAGCTCAATGCTAACGCTAAAACACAGTGATAGCTCGTACGCTATAAGCAAGTTTTATTGTCTGTAAAGGGAAATTATTGCCAAGTTTGTCTTAATAATTGTTAAATAGACTGTTTAATTACATCAGTGTAACATTGACATTATGGTAAAACCATGATCAGCTAAGTGAACTGTAATGGTGTATGGTAACAAGCTAAGTTACAGCTATGTCATGTGCATGATATCTTGTTAGATTTAGCTTTAATATTGTCTAAATCTTATTGTAGATTTGGCCAACATATAAATGGGCAGCCCATATCTAGTCAAAGGACAAACAAACAGATACCAATACGCATTTTGCTTTGTTTAGTTATCAAGTTGTTTTGATATTTTATTTCTATCATGTTTAGCATATTGCCTGATCGAACATTGTAGATACTGAGGCCAGTTGTGTCACCTTTTCAATTTCCTTCACAATGGAAACTCATAACTGGAACACATAACTTGTCAAGTACCTATAGAGGATTTGTATTTGTTCTTAAAATACTTTTCCTAAAAATTTCAAAATATTATTCCTTTTTTTCTGATAAGTCTACACTTTAAGAAATGTATTAGTTTGAAGAATAAATTCACTTTGCAAAATTATGGCAGCCCTTTACCTTGTTTTATAAACTTAAATGCAACTTGCAACGGATTAAATTGAAGGGGTGTTACAAAACAGCTTAAAATTCTGATTAAGACTTCAATACATCGACAGAGTCGTAAAAAGTCATCAGTCTCTGCCAAACTTTCTCCTAAATGTCTCTTTTTTTCCAATTAATTATTTTTCTCAACAACTTTTCAATCAGTGTGTTTGGTCTGCCCTCTGCTGGGGACAAACACCACTGCAAAATGGGTCTTTATATGTAAGTGTGCTGATGTGCTTTATTTTATAACATACCAGAATAGTTTTGTATATAAAAACCTCTCTGTGTGAAGAGAAGCCTTCAATAGTAAATCTTCCTGAAGCATGTCTGAAACACGCACTCTATTCCTCTGAAGGATTCATGCACGTGTCATCTCAAAGACATCACCATGTTTACCTCAAACATCTTCACAAATGAGGGAACATTGTCTGTATGTTTATAAAATCCCCCAATCCTCCTCACATTTAGATGGAGATCAGCATTACCCTGAATCTGACAGCCCCAGAGAAACCAAGCTCTTATCACGGCAGGTTTTCTGAAGCCAAACACCCTCGATGACAAGCCATGCTCACCCCACACACACACACACAGACCCGTCGTCCTCCAGATCCAGGCTTTTTGCATTGTTTTTCTCCACGCTTGTCTCCCGTTTGGCTCTCTTAGTGTCAATTAAGAGTGTGATCTGTGTGCATTTGTCGACACATGATGTGTGGAGTCAGGAGGATGTGATTTGTCTGCAGCTCCTGACATGCTGAGGAGACGCTGATCTGCCTCATTAGAGCCAAGCGGGAGGCTTCAGGGCTGACAGGAGACTTAGAGACGGAGAAAAAATAAAATCTGTCCTTAAACTTACAGAACCCCCTCACCTCCTCTCGCTATACACTCACATTTACATTTAAAACTGAAAAAATTAAAGCTTGTCCCCAAACTTCGAGATGAAAATCTGGACCCTGACTGCTCTCTCTCATAGCCCTCAATCATTCTTTTCTTTTCTCTCGCGTATAGTCCTCGTGAGTGTCACGGGGTTCCACTGGTGCCTATCTCATGTTTACGTTTAGTGAAAGCATTTCTGATCTGTCATAGAGCCATTCTCGCACCATTCACTTGTGAGCAAAATCATAGACACAAATATGTGTTTTTGGGCTGTTGGCTAATAATAAACTGTAATTAATGTGAACCAAATCAAGCCTTTGGAGAACCAGCTTCAAATGCCAAAAATGCATAAAAAAAAACAAATTTTTTTTAGATTTGTTACCAAATAAATATGTAAGATAATTACATTTCTCCAGTAAATACAATGTTTTAACTTGTTCTTTTGTTTTACACCCACCCTCTCTATTTAAATTTTCTTTTTTTATTTACAGAATTGTAAATAATATGAATAATATAAAATGTATATATATATATATATATATATATATATATATATATATATATATATATATATATATATCTATATATATATATATATATATATATATATATATATATATATATATATATATATATATATATATATACAGGCCCACCTTACATCTTATAAATGGTTTTATTATTGTCCTGTACATCTAGGCTTTAAAAAAGAAGGAGAATTAGAATTGTGTGGGTTTAAGTATATTGTACTGCTGTTAATATTTCGCGATTGTTTGTCTGTTCTGACCCAAAGGTTTAACTATTGTAGCAAATTTGGCAATTCAATTGTGCCATATACCCTTAGGACACCAGCTTTAAATGAGCGATCCATTACATACTGGAAAACATGGCAATAATAGAATTTGATGTAAACTATTGTCCACTCTTACTTCATGTTAACTATTATTATATTGAGTGAGTTGCCCTTAAGAAAAAGGAGTTGTTGGTGTTGTGAGTAGTCAGCGGGGCTGAGCTGTTATCTTTCGGAATGTTCAGGTACTCCTTAGAAGACCTAAACGATTGCTTTAAGAGCTTTAGTTAATTATCTAAAAAGGCTTTTAGGTCACTTTTGGTTGTCTGTTAAGGCAACATCTTAAATTTATAATTTTTTTCAGTTGAAGGGAATACTTTGTAACACATGTCACCTACTCCATCTTTTTTCACCATATTTGATGGAAATACTACACTAAAAATAAACATGAGATTATATTAGAGGCTATACGTAAGGAAAAAATCACACGCAAGGCTTAAATAACACATTTATTTGTATGCTCTGACAGAAAACTACTGAACATGATTGCCATTTATGGATTCATCTGTACATTCCCTTCATGATTTACTGAACGATTTCTAGTAGTAAAATAAAAAACAGATTCCAAATGACTAAAAATAGGAGGAAACTAAAGCTCCGTTGCGTTTGAAGTTGGTTCTTTTAACCACAAAATAAAATCTGGTAATCTTGTAAAAAAGAGGGCGTTACGGTGGCGCAGTGGGTAGCACGATCATCTCACAGCAAGAAGGTCTCTGGTTCGAGCCTGGGCTGGGTCAGTTGGTATCTCTGTGTGGAGTTCTCATGTTCTCCTCGTGATCGCGTGGGTTTACTCCGGGTGCTCCGGTTTCCTCCACAAGAACAAAGACTTGCGGAATAAGAGAATTGAGTAAGAACGATTGTTCTTAGTGTTTGAGTGAGAATGAGTGTGTGAATGTTTCCCAGTGATGGGTTGCGACTGGAAGGGCATCCGCCGCATAAAACAAATGCCAGAAGAGTTGGTGACCCCGAAAGGGAAGAAAGCTGACGAGAAAATGGATGGATTGATAGTGTTATGTATCTTATCAAGTTATACCAGAAGAAGTAATCTCACTAAATTGATATAAAAGCAGGAATGCAGTGGAAAAACAAATGTAGAGTAGTCATATTTATACTCATTAACCCAGATTGGACAATGAAACTGAAACTCTCGAGAATCTGTTGCACATTGGTTTGTGTACATTGTTGAATAGACTGCACAAAAACTGTCAATCTTTCAATATTATCATCTTACACTGCAACAGTAGGTCGAGTGCTGCATTCGATGTGTAATAAAACCTTTCTAAATACAATATTAATTTTGTGTAGCAAAACTTTGGGGGGGCGCTATCTGCAAGGCACATGGTAATCTTCAACCAAATACGATGTCAAATCCAACATTTGCTTATTCAAAGGAATATTCTAATAATATGAAACCATTGTGGTTAGAAAAGTTCTTTGAAAACATCTTCTAACATGTTCGATAGCTATCAAGTATAAGTTAAAGATGAATAGTTATAAACAGTACACATTCCAATACAGTAAACTCTTCCTAAACATGTGTAAGTACCATTTTAAAAATCTAATAATTAATGGCATCGCGGTAGTTATGAACTGAACAGTTATTCTGATAAAATAAAATATGTCAATTAAAACACAAATCACATCAATGGAAACTTGTCACAAACAAAAAAAACTTCTCTTGGAAAGAGCTTTTGTTAATGAAGTAAAAAAAAAAAGACAGAGGAAAATCAACAAATCATTTCTAAGCAGTGTAAAATGTAAAAAACTGTTCGGAATTATAGTAGTTCACTGCGAAAGAAAAAACAAACAGAAAACATACAAATTGTATACAATTATAAACTGGTCAAAAACCCACATCACATGTTTCATTTCTGTTTTGTAAAGGACCTGAAACGTCTTAATTTGATTTGTTTTGGTTAATTTTGCTGTGTTTGACTTCTATCATCGAAGGCGCTCAGAATCAAAATAGTTTTGTGGCCAATCAGCAAAAGCTATCAAAAATAGAGTAAAGTGCTATTGGTCTAGGGGAGTCTTTGTTTGGAGGATTTTAATCAACAATGCCTCTGAAAATTAATGTATTAATTTTATCTTCTTTTTTCACTCAAATAATTTGTAAGTTTGGAGATTTGTTGTTTCTAAATTTCGATGAATAAAAGACATGGAGGCTTTTAGTGCTAAATTGCATAATAGTGATTTTTTCTTTCGTCTCCAAAAAATGAAGAGATCTTGTACAATACCATTATACTATACAAAATTACTGCATTGTGCTAAAAAACTTTTAAATGGTATAAAAAGGTAAAAAAGTAGCATCATATTAGTTCAATCTTGTATTCGACCATTCATTCAACTTTCACTTAAAAAACACGTTTTGATCTAAAACAACTTTACTGTTTTGTCAGTAAACTAAAAAATCAACTTTATGTGCTACGTTCTTTTGGCTAGTTTTGGACCCAAACATATAAAGATTTACTCGTGAATAAATCCATTTTCACCTCTCGACTTGTTCAGATGCCTCTCTCTGCTCTTGATTCCTGTAATTGAATCTTCTTCATATCACGAACCACAAAAACAGTGAAATGTAAGTGATTGATTATGCTCAATATGGAATCAATGTGGACCTGGGTTTGTGAGTACTGCGGTGCTAGCATTAAAACAAGCCATAGGAAATGTTAGGCCATAGGCAAACATTAACAAAGCCAACGCAATGTTGTTATAAACAAAGTGGTGGAGAGGTAAGGATAGAGTAAAAATCATCATATTGATTGTGGAAGTAAAATTTTTTTTTACTTTTCTGGATGTTCATGGCCACATCAACTAATGAGGAGAATCCTGGAGTAGTCATGCGAGAAAAACCCAGAAGCAATGCCAGAAGGGGAAGTTCGTCTACGGAAAAAGCGAGCCAGGAGACAATATCTTCAGGAAAATCAGGAATCTTTCGAATGTTTTTTAATTCTCGATCTGAACGTGGCTTGAGACTGTTCTTTTCTTTTCTACAGTCTTTATTCTCTTCATGCGGCTCGATCGCTTTTCAGATTCGATCATTCACTTTTGAATTGATTCTTATTTAAATGATTCGCTCATCTCTTGAAAGTTTCATACGATTCCTTTCCCAGGTGATTCTTTTTCTCCTTGGTTGATTCCGACGAAACTTTTCTCTTTTCCTCTGGATTAAATCAGGTGGCACGCTTATCCAGCTCTGCTTTCTTTGGAATAATTCATGCTTTTCCTTTCTCCAGTGACTCTCTTGTTCATTCCATTGATTCAGATGATTGTCTATTATTTTCCTATGAACTGATTCAGATGACTCACTCATCTTTTCCTCCTGATTGATTCAGACGAGTCTCTTTTCTCCTCTTCTTTGGATGCTTCTCTTGTCTGTAGGTTATTATTTTCATAGTATCAGATAAGTCTCTCCTCTGGGGGTAGCTTCAGTACGTTCCCCATCTCCATACGGGCACCAGAGTGCTCTTGACGACTTGGGCTGTATGTGCCTCGTGACCGCCGCTTCCTGCGGGCGCTGAGCACTAGGCAGAAGATGGCGATCGAGGCCAGCAACAGAGCGAGAGAGGCTAATGGGATCGAGAGGAGAAGCCATGGCCAGGCTTCTTGATGGAGATGCTTCTGAACACACAAGCAAACACAGATTTTTTCTGTGATATTTGAAAACATTTCAGGAAATGTTGTTCAGAACATACACAGTGATATTACTTTATTTGTTTGTAAGATGATGCACATACACAAATCTAAAATAAAGAGTTTTTATTAGACTAGAGATGTTTTCCTTCAGTGTACAATGTCAATACCAAACATGAAGAAGAAACCTACTGTAGTCTGGCAGTTTTCTCCACTGAAATCCGGTAGACAATCGCAGGAGTACTGATTGATTCGATTTAAACACAAGCCTCCATTTAAACATGGATCAGACTCACACTCGTCCACATCCAGCTCGCACCTGAAACGAACAAAAAATCTGCATCATAATACTGTTTCGCTTTAGTTTATTTATTACCGTTCTCAGCCTGATCAGAATAAACAGTTTGGTTGCGCTCCAATGCTCACGGATTAACATAGATATGTTTTAGACAAGGGCGTCACGGTGGCGTAGTGGGTAGCACAGTCGTCTCACAGCAAGAAGATCACTGGTTCGAGCCTCGGCTGGGTCAGTTGTTATCTCTGTGTGGAGTTCCCCCACAAGAACAAAGACATGCGGTTTAAGTCCATTGGCTAAAAACGATTGTTCATAGTGTTAAAGTGTGAATAAGTGTGTGTGGATGTTTCCCAGCGATGGGTTGCAGCGGGAAGGGCATCCGCCGCATAAAACATATGTCAGAAGAGTTGGCAGATCTATGAATGTTTTAGGCAACTTTATTGCATAAGTAAGGTTAAATTGAAGGGTTAGATAAAATTCTGGACTTACAATTCTTGTTTTGGTTGAGCCATTGCAACTTCTTTTTACAGCAAAGTGTTTCCATAGCTCTCTTCTCATGCTTGGTGAGGGAAACTACCATTTAAGTCAGTTAAACAAGTATTATACTGAAATATAAATTCTGATAAAAATGTTTCTCCTTTTTTTAAACCAGTCTCAACACTTTATACACACAATAGGTGCAACCACCTGATTATTCCCTAAATCATCAGGCTTGGACCAACCAATGAGAAACTGTGCTTTTTACCTGTATCCAATAAAACCAGGTCTGCAGGTACAGTTCGCTCCCCACCATCCTTCAGCACAGATGCCTCCATTCTCACACTCCAAATCCACACCACACTCGCGGGGAGGAAAACGCCATCTGCAGGAGATGACACACACTGTTTATCAAATACGGTTACTTGTCAGAGTTGGTTTAAGAACGTGGTGACGAAATGGCAAATGTAACTTTTGTAGTTGGCGAAACACACTGCGGGCATTCAGAGCACTCAAAGTTGCCTTGAAAATCACAGTGAAACCGGAAATACACAAGACATATATCTTATAAGCAAATCAAAATACAAAAATGATTGTCTGCTGATGAATAGCCACTCCCTTCCTCCCTGTACACACGCCGCAAAAGCAGATCTCCAGGTTGAGACGAGGAATCATGAAAACTTTTAGATTTTTTCTGAGCATGGCTTGTCAGTGGTTTCAATTTTAAGATGTTTGAAAAAAATTACATACAGTACGTTTAAACACACACATGAAAACTTAACATTTGTATTCATGTGCCTTGTACTCCTTGTGGCTTATCAATTTTATAATTTCATTTAAATTTTGACCAAAACTTAATTTTGTTTTTCTCCAATTTCCCCCGTCCCATTTTTCCAAAATGCATATATTTATTTCTAAGTGACATATAGATATAAAAACGCCATGCTTGTACGTGTCTTCTCATCCTTAAACAATGTTGAAAGCTTCAAAAAGCTTGGAGAAATTAAAATTTAGATCAAATAAGGCATATCCTCAGTGTTTTTCACGGGAATTGATTTCTTTATTTCTAGATGAGGTATAACATGTAAACAACATGATTGTGCTTGTCTCCTCTTCTTTATCATTGTGCCAAATTTCAAGAAGTTTGTAAAAAACAGCATTTGTCAACCTTATCTTTGGAGGTGATTTTTTATTTATTGTTATATTTCCAATTTTAGGTGAGGTACTGACATAAAAATAACATCCTTTCACTTGTCTTCCCATGCCTTGTCCCATCCTTTAATTAAAAAAAATTCTTCTACTTCTTTTACACATATTTGCATAATAGGTGATTAATAATTAGTGGTGATGTCCGTCTGACTCACTGGCAGAATGCTCCAGCGAAGTTCTCCGCGCACTCACACCTGTATCCCAACACCACAGGCACACAAGACCCTCCGTTCTGGCATTGGTGGTCCCAGCATTCATCCACCTCTTCCTGGCAGTTTTTCCCCCCGTATCCAACAGGACACTGGCACTCATAGTCCCCCAAAAGATCCTGACAAACCCCTTGAACACAGGGCCTTGTGAGACACTCGTCTATGTTCTCCTGACATTGCTCTCCGGTCCATCCAGATGAACATTCACAGCGGAAACTATTGAACAGATCCAAACATGTTCCATTATTCAAACAGGGCTCGGAAAGGCATAAAGGAGACGCAGAGCATCCCAGCTGAATGGGTGCCAGAGCACCAATCCGGATGAATTGGGAGGTTTGTGGTGCGTATTCATCTTGGTGTCCAAAAAATGGAAGATAAACCCCATTGATGCGCACATCACCCAAACAGCCGGTAAAATTCTCTGCTAGTGTTATAACAGAGGTGTTTAAGTAGTCCACAGCCCCAGCCTGAGCCAAACTCGAACCAGAAACCCGCCCGTCCACAGTGAGGAGCCACCTAGATCCAGAACTGGATGCATAGAGCTCAACTCTATGCCACTCTCCATCTGAAACGATCACATCACTGGTGAATGCGTGGATCTCGAGGGTGTTAGCGGGACGAAACTTGACGATGATGGAGGAGCCGAGGAGGCCGATGCAGAAGAAGCGCAGGTGACTGGAGGATCGCAAGAGCGTGGCGTTCTCCTCATGTGAGCGCAGATTCAGCGAAACTCGCCTGACCTGTGCCACTAATGAGCCATTTGCACTGAACTTCAGAGCGTTGCTTTCAAATGTTGCATTGGCCAAACCTGGATGAGGGGAAATACAGCTTCTTAATCACCTTTATTAAATACACAGTGTCCAAGATATTTAACACAAAAATCATAAAATAACTTCGGTATGTCAGGAGACTCGTCAGCGTGTGAGTTACGACTGAATTTGTTCGAATAATTATGAAATGTGGTTTCATTATGAAATGTGATGTAGAAAATAAATGTAAGATCTATCAAAGGCATTTATAACTGTGTCTGTTCATTCTCATTCTTTACTGATCAATGGTAACTTCTCGAGTACTCTGCTCCTCACCTTGAGCTGAGGCACTGTGATATTTTTCTTAGTCATTTCCTTTTGTTATCATCTTATTCGCACTGTCCTTGAGTAAAAATAGGTACCAAAATAACTTATAAATAAGGAATTAAAATGATCTTTAATTGGCTTTGAGTCATAGGAGTCCAGACTGAGGCAGTTTGCTTCTATACTGTATCCAATTCAACAGTATAAATATTTCCCTAAAAACAATTATTAATTTAATTAGTACCCATTGGCTTCAGAAATATAAATTGTTTCGAACATGTGGGTTTAAATGCATGCATTTTTTCCGACATAAACATTACAACCCCAGTAATTAATCCTAGTTTCTGGTGTCTATCTCCAACTCACTCTTGGCAAAAGATCAACCTGACACAATTCTTTTGGGCCGTGGGAGGAAACCAGAGTGCTTGGAGGATACCCACGCAAGCGCAGAATGCATGCAAAGTGAACTCCCAAAACACAGGGAAGCTCCTGATAAAACGTTTCACCTTTGCTCTCAATCCTAACACGCAGCTAATACATTAGACAGTAATACTCACACTCGTATCCATCGTCCAAATCCACACACTGCGTCCCGCTGTCACAGGGCTCATGTACACACCACAGACGAGTCTCACACACCTTTCCGGAGAACCCAAACTCACACGTGCAGAGAAAATCGTTCCAGAGGACCTGACACTCTCCTCCATTCAGACACGGCTGCAGCTGAAGAAACAGAACAATGTTTGCAGAGACACATAGAGCGAAAATTGAACAGGAATTGAGGGTTTTTGTGAATCTGAACAAATGAACATGTTAGTCTCTATCAGAAAGAGAAGTACATTTGCATTATACACAACATATCAGAGAAAATTACAATGAACACAAAATGTGTTTAAGACTGCTACATAATTTTCTAGACATCAGTTTTAATTATGTAACATTTAATGCTTGCATTCTTTCCAGTGTTCATGAGCTGCATTTTCAATATCTTGCGCATAACCTTTTATATTTTTGTTTTGACTGAAAATCACTTCAGCTATGCTAAACAAAATAATATGGCATGCCAGATATTGGAAATATTTTTCATAATTCAAACATTCACGCAAGACAAGAGGAAAAATGTCAAACACTAACTGTTGACATCATAGGGTTGAAATACCTTTTATAAAATCTGGTACACTCAATTTTTTTTATTACAACTCATTTAAAGATGTCTAAAAATGTCAGTCAATCATTATTTAGAAATCGAGTATATAACACCTTTGGAACTAGCTGAGTAAACCCATTTAAGGAAGTTCTCAGCCGTTACCGGTCAGATCTGATCTGTAAAAAACACAAACATAGACATGTACATAACCTTTAAATGCCTACAGAGAAGAAGTACATGATCCCCCAGTGATCCTGGAATCCTGTTGGTTGGAGAAGAGCACTACCACATAATGAAACAATGCAATATTCATTGCTCAAGAAATGCAAGAATTTCCCACCATTTTAATATCTTGGCCTATTTTCCAAGTCGTATCAGGACATGTGTTGTGATGTAATCAAATAATTAAGTATCCACAAAAAGGAATATGTTAATTACCTTGCAGGTCTGATCTCCCACACAGCCCTCGAGCACATTAGAGGAGTTTCTGGGTAAATAATTAGCATGCTGTGGCTTCTGCCTGATGCTTCCAGAGTACATATACAGCTGCGTGTCATCGATTCGGACGTCCTGCAAACACCCCTTGAAATATCCTCCCCAGGGAGCAGTGCTTTCTTCTTCAGAGAGTCCCCCGAGGTACGCCACATCTCCAGCTTCCACCTCAAACTCACTGAAAGTCTGCTGTGATTGGTTAAATCGTAAAATGCTCTGTGCTTTTTGGATAGTTAAAAGGACACTCTCTCCGTTGCAAATGAAATCGGACACTTTTTTGACTGAGTTGTATGTTGAAATAAACAAAGAGCCGTTGTTTAGGTACAGAGTGAGGTAGGCTTGATTTTCTCGCTGGAGCTGGAAAACAAGACCGCTCCGATGACGCGATTTCAGCCAGAATGAGACTGAGACGTTTCGGCCGTGGGTTTGCATGACGGGGAAGGCAGCGAAGCTTCGGCTGCGCTCATGACTGAACGTCCATGAGGTGAACTCTGCGAGAAAAACACGGGCATGGGTTAAAAAGAGAATACAATAAAAGACAAAATTAAAGTGGTGTTGTGTTATAAAGCTGATAAGCCTGTGAAAGTGATGACTTTAGGGGCATATCATCATTAACTCATCATTATTTAATTATTAGTTACATTTCTACAAGAGCATTTTTTATTAGTTTAATTCAAAGTATCAATTAATGCTTTAACTAACATTTAGAAACGAATCATTAATTAAGGTGGTTATTTATGTATTTATTCATATGGCACATATATGGGATTAATGAGTGAATCATTAATATGTACGATAACTCATCAAAAACTACTGTTTCATTGATGCATTAACTAATCATGATTCATGTCACCTTATTGTAAAGTTTTACTGGATCATTCGCAAAAAAGTACTAAATGTGAGGTGAAGTACCACTAGGGAATAAATGCAGTCAAATCATTATTGTTGGGACACAGTTTTCAATTTAAGAGCTCACCATGATTACAGTTGTGGCCATAGTAAGGTCTCTGGCACTGACAAGTGTAGTTCACCCATAAATCCACACAGATGCCATGCTCGGAGCAGGGCGAAGGGTTGCACCACTCAGTCCTTTCACATCCCATCTCAATGTCCTGCTCAAGAGCAAAGCTTTGAGGAAGAACCTGTTCAAAATCCACCTCCAAATCCTCAAAACACCCCACAAACCCAGTTCTGGAGCGCGTTTTATTGAGAAGCTCCGACGGACCACCTCCAAAGAAGATCGTGTCCACATTTCCTGTAGGAACCCAGGAGATCAGAAGGTTATTACCACCCTCGTCGTCTTCAGAAATCTGTCGCTCAGAGCTCAAAACGAGCTTCTCATCCACACTCACAGTCACCTCATGCCAAAAACCATCACTGAAATCTCCTTCAAGCTCTGCTGAGAGCTTTAAATCTCCAGATTCCGCTCTGGAGAGCAGGTTTCCACCAATCAGCTCCAGCGTTAAAGACTGCTTGTGATTTCCACGGTAAAAGAGAACAGCGTCCGCTAGTGTGCTTCTGAAGCGCAGTTTAACGTTAAGTCCATGTAGCTCTGTCTCTCTTCTTCTCCTCTTAGCTTTCTGTACCTCAAATGTGAGATAACGTCCCGATGAGATGGAGAAGGTGGTGGGGGTTTCACAGGTTTCCCCATGAAACCCTGTTGGACAGACACAGGAATGCCTGTGTTCCTGCTCCTGGAGGGACGGCAGGCAGGTGGCGTTGTTTTGACAGGAGTTTTGGACGCAGCCGGTCAGGGAAATGCTGCAGGTCTCTCCGCCCCACGGCAGCGCTCCTGGCTCAGAGGTTGAGGAGCAGTGGCAGATGAAGCCGTTAATGAGATCTTCACAGTGACCTCCATTCAGACACGGGCCGCTCTCACACTCGTCCAGGTCCTGCTCACACATTACACCTGCAAGTGGAATATACAATTTAAGTAATTAGTAATTTTTGCGCAAATTTTTAGACTTTCAGTATTTTTCTAAGCATTATAAAATAGCTTGCGTAAAGGAAAGGAAATTATTACCATAATAAAACCCCTCACCTTCCACCAAACAAGTAACGTTAAATAGACGTTCATATCACGTCTATATGATGTCTTTTGGTTCAGAACTAGTAAAATTGACGTGCTATTCATGTTGAAGTTCTGACTTCACTCTTTTTTTTGGACATCATGTCTAAGCTGACTAAGCCCACTTTGTGAATAACACACAGACACGAAATAGTTAATACAAAGCTGTTTTAGTTGTATATGCACAAACATAATGTATATAACGAATAACCCTCAAAATATTGTTAGAAAAATAACACACTTGTCCTCTCAAGTTGAGTGGATATTAGACGTACAGGGCTGTTTGACCTTTTACCACAAAAATATATTTCCTCTTCTGCTTTTATGTATTTAGAGCAAACCCCACTTAAAAGTATTGATTCAATTCTTGTTTTGTTTTTACCTTTGCAAAATGACCTTGAAACCAATCAAACAAAGGATTTACATGAGGATTAAAAAAATGCTGATTTTCTAAACAGAAAAACTTTAGCCATCCAAACACAACAATGCCATGCAAGCACCTGCAGGAACCTTGTGAATAAAACATGAAGGAAAAAACCAACAGTGTTTAGCTGTTTTTACATTATACAAAATAAATTTTTACACATGCAAGTAATAAAACTTGACATAATCTCCTAAAAACGTACAGAAACCTGTCAGCAGAAGCAGTCTGGTGCAAATGACCTTCAGCATTCTTTCTGTCATGCCATCCGGAGAACAACCCGACTCCTTCTAAACCCCGAACATCCACCTTTCTTCTCTTCTTGAACTCTTTCTCTCCCTCAAACTCAAGGCGGACCCTTCCCCGAGCTCAAATCCTCTCCTGCCGTCTCCAGCGAATCTTGCTCGGAGGACTCAGGAGAGATTTGAGAGGATGACCAGAGATCATTTTAATAATCCTCCCGGGTCCAGCTGCCTCGCGTCGGCCTGACACCAGGAATGCTCTCTGCTCAGCCTCCGCCGGTGCCTGCTGAAGCCCAAAGGCTCCTTCAGAGGAGGGTTCTGCTTGCGCCTCACTCGTGTGGGACGATCAGAGAGGAATGTGCTGAACTTTTTCTACAGTTTAATCCAAACTTGCCGAGCACCTTCACAGTTGTTTAACACATTGTTCGGTGGAATAATGACTAAACTAACCCCTTTAACTCGAGTGTTTAGCGTTTATCAACGAGGAACACAAAAAAGAGATGTTTATGCTCAATAGCTCAAGCTTAGGCCCTGTTTTATACCCTCAAAGTATAACAGGTATAGAATGACCATCAAGTTAAATGCTGAATTTGCTGAGTGAGGAAAAGGAGACGAGGGTGAGCTCTGCTGTTAAGGGGCAATATAATGAGAGTGAATAAAAAGTAGACCTGCAAGTAAATGTCCGTACGTGTGCTTTCAAGCACTGTTACACAAGAAAACACAACGCAGAACACACTAGTTACCTCGGCTCCACAGACAATGGCCTGCACCCTAAAACTTTTCCTCTCAGTTCAGGAGCAGAATCTACAGTCATGCAGCTTTGGGAATCTTAAAATGTTTTTTTTTTTTTACAACAGCTTTTTTATTCTGGACAAGAATGACCAAGCCACGCTGCACATCAACATAGCAGTTCTTTTTCACTCTGCTAGGTACTTTTTTCTTTATTTTTTAAAGCGTTTATTGTGTAGTAATCAAAAATCGAACACAAAATGAACACAAAACACGTTGATGGATTTTCCAGCAAAAATTGTCTTTTTTTTATTTGTATACCATGCACTCGCATTAAAACTCTGGGAAACTGGGTTTTTCTGTCGATGCACTCCTCCGGGGGAGCTCAGGGATGCACAAAGTTACACCATTTTTAAAACTAGTCTTCCTTTTTTATCACTTTTTATGACTGTTGACATGTTATACTTTTTATTTAACTTTAACTGAAATGATCTTGTTTTATTCATTATATCTATGTTGTATCATGTACTTACGTTCATGTGCTGCTCTGTTCAGCGCTTTTTGGAAGCCTAGGTTGAAAATTCCATTCATTCATTTATCTTCATGTCGGCTTTCTTCCCTTTCGGGGTCGCCACAGCGGAATGAACCGCCAACTCTCTGGCATATGTTTTACGCAGCGGATGCCCTTCCAGCCGCAACCCATTGTTGGGAAACAATCACTCAAACACTCATTCACACTCATACTCTATGAGCAATCGTTCTTACTCAATTCTCTTATTCCGCATGTTTTTGTTCTTGTGGAGGAAACCGGAGCACCCGGAGTAAACCCACGCGATCACGAGGAGAACATGAGAACTCCACACAGAGATACCAACTGATCCAGCTGAGGCTCGAACCAGAGACCTTCTTGCTGTGAGACGACCGTGCTACCCACTGCGCCACCGTGACGCTCAGCTTGAAAATTGTTTTATAAAACAACTAATAACTAAGTTTATTATTTTGATGATTATTTTCACACGTAACATGACTATTTTCTGGATTAAAAAGGCTCATAACAGTCTGCAAGTTAAAGGAAGCATTCACTTAGCCACCATCGTCTGAAGAAGTTAGACTGTAACAGTAGCATTAATGCACACTTAAGACACGCTTATTCATTTGGCTGTTAAAAAAAATTAGGTAGACATATTTTGCCCTATTATTGATATGTAAAAATAAAATCAGTTAAAAACAACAGAGAGCAGAAGAGCTCACCTGTGAATCCTGGAGGGCAGGAGCATCGAAACGCGTTGATGAGATCTTCGCAGGTTCCTCCGTTCTCGCAGGGAGCTGACTCACATTCGTCGATGTTCACCGAGCAGTTCTCTCCTGTGAGGCACAAACCGAACGATGACGAATTTAACAGGAACTGCACAGTAAAGCTCAGCGCTGCGAGCCTGAACGTTCAACCCACAAGCACCATAAACCAGAGCGCTAGCAGTTGAGCTTGAAATAGAAGGCTAATAAGTCATCATCTGAAGGGGAACAACTAAAACGAAGCCCTCTGAACATGTTTCTCATTTCATTGTTTTAGGAAGGACGAAATTAAAGTTTGCATTGGGGGTGTAAGAAACTGAATTATGTCGTGGTATGATCTGCTTGAAAAGGCCAAAGGAAGCACAGGAACCAACAAGAACTGCTATCTTCTCACAGGCGCACCATGCAAAACGAGCCGATTTAAACGACAAAGCAAAGAACCAAAAACCAGTTCAGGGTGTCAGAGTAATAAATGCCCCGCTGTGTTTACTGAATCTGCATATAAGCTTGTTTGAGTATCAGAAGCCCATGGGACTAGCCCTAAATTTACACCTACATCTCACCAGCTTTGTCTCTCGATGAGCCTCACCTTCTCTCTGAGAGAGCCAATCCTGTATGCCTTAAATATCTCAAACTCCAAACAGCTTTGACTGACGCTCTCTGATGAGTGTTCCTGGTTAGGTTCCTCCTCTGGTCTGAAGAAGCTTTCAAAAGTAGATAGCAGACTCAGATCCTGGCCCTTTTGTTTCTGAAATCGGCCCCTGAAGGAAGAGCTCTAGAGCGCCCTCATCATGTAGTAAACTTGGAGTTAAAATGTAATGCCTTTTTTAGAATGATCAATTAAAAATTAGGTGTAGACAATAACTCCTTATTCTTGGTTCATATTTTATAGGCTGTATAATGTAATGCATTGTTTTATACACATCAATGATGATAAATGTTTGAACCCTTTTCAGTCATTCTTCTTTTACTGAAACACTTTTAAAGATTAATAAGAATATTCACATCAAGTGTGAGTAAATTTAAAGGTCACTGAGTGGGTTAAAACTTAATATTATCATTAATAATTAACATGCTAATTTATTTGGCCGTGACCAAGAATAATGATAAAAATAAAACCTTTTTAAATCAATTATGGAGTCAGATATACAAACTTATGTGAATTATTAAAAATCCTTTAGCACTGTTTTCAAGACAGAACACGTGAGCCTTCAGTCCCGACTGGGATCCGTTTTGGGGCCGAGCACCGGGACCCATACAGGGGCAACTAGTTTAAAGCAGAAGTTGACTTTGATTTCTCTCACCAGAGAACCCAGCGGCGCATTGGCACAGGTATCCGGCAGCCCTCTCGTAGCTGAACTCAGCCTCCAGTTCAGGCAGGAGCTTGTAGAGGCTGGAGTCTGAGCGCTGGAAACACTCCGCACTGTTTTCACACGGCTGCGCGTCACACTCGTCCACATCCTGCTCACAGTTAAAGCCCTCATAGCCTGCAATTCAACCGTTAACGGAGAATTCATTCATCCATCAAGCGCAAGAGAAAAGAGAGAGAGAGAAGGAGAGAGAGGGGGGAGAGAGAGAGAGAGAGAGGAGAGAGAGAGAGAGAGAGAGAGAGAGAGGGATAGAGAGAGAGAGAGAGAGAGAGACAGAGAGAGGAGTAGAGAATAGGAGGAGCGAGATATATGCAAGCGATCTCTTCCATACTCTCTCTCTTCCTATCCATCTTTCTCTCTTCCCTCTTCTCTCTCTTCGGCTCTCTCCTCTCTCTCTCTTTCTCTCTCTCTCTCCTCTCTTTCTCTTCTCTCTCTCTCTCTCTCTTTCTCTCTCTCTCCTCTCCCCTCTCTTTCTCTCTCTTCGCTCCTCTCGCCTCTCTCTCGTCTCTCTCCCTCCTGATCATAAGAGTTTGTGCAATCATCACAAACTTTCTCTTAGATGTACTTTAAATGTTTCTTTTTGACATTATTATTAATTGTTCTAAAATATTTTAACGCATTATTTATCAATTTAGTTCTCATGTATATATTCAGTTTGCTTTTGATACATTTTTGTACATTACTCTGTGTACTCTGTACATACTGTCATATTCTACCTTTTACTGTCATATCTTATTTTTTATTTTATATTTTATTTATATTTTATTTCATTCCATCTTATTCTATTCTAATTCATCTTATTTTGTATTCTATCTTTATATATATATTATTGTAAATATTCCTCTTACGTTTCTATTTTATATACTATTTATACTTTTTTGTTGGACAGTCGTAAAAAAAACATTTCACTGCATGTTATACGTATGTATATGTATGTGACAAATACAATTTTAATTAGATATATGTTCAAATTAGTATTTGCATTAATTATTATTTTTAATTTATATTAATAATAAACAAAACGCTTGTTTTCATTAAATTACAGCATTCTGTTCTAAAGCCAGTAAGCTTTAAAATAAGATCTTAGTACAGTTGAGTACATTTTTAAGTAAAATAAATGTTTTTACATTTTTCTACAATAAACATTTTTAAAAATAGTGGGAACGATTCAGTCAAAGAAAAACATTAAACACTATCATAAATCTAAACAATAATCACTATGTCATTACGGGTTTTAAAACCACTTTTGTGTGTCAGTCAGATAATTCTAAAATCTAAAATCTAAAGCTTTTGTCTGGAACTTGAGTATTAAGGGAACTGAAATTACTTTTTTTAAAGCCTGTAAGCTTTAAAATGTGACTTCTGTTACGTTTCAGAGCATTTTTTATGAAAGAGGGAGTTTTTACACTTTTTTTTACACTTTCACAAACTGATTTCTTTACATTATAGCAATAAAGTCCTAAACAAATCGTCAAATATCAAACAATCAACTTCTAACAGACTTAACGTTAGTGAACAAACACATTGTTTAACCGAATGTTTAGCTCCAAAACTTCAATAGTTTACAATAAAATATTTCACCATTTGAACAGGTGCTTTGTTATCTTCTGTTGGTATGGAGCGAAGGATTTTGATTAAAGCCTCAGCGTTGCGCTCCCCGGGACTCCCCGAAACAAGCCTCGAGATCAGCTTTAACAGAAGCATATGTGCTGCTCACTGCTGAAGAGAACCAGAGCCCATAATTCCTTTAATGTCTCATTAAATCCAAAGCTGAGGATAAAAGCTCTCGGCAGAGGATTTGGACTTAATGCACAAGTGCCAAATACTGTTCACTTACAATAAACAGAACGTAATACAGGTCTGAATACTTTGGAGACTGTTTTGTTTCATTCTGAGTATAAATGGCTCAGATTGAACATAAAGGAGTGAGATAACCTTAAAAGTAATGCAACAATTTAAAAAAAGGATAGCTTTCATTTAAGCTTCAATTGTGTTTCCTTTTTTCCATCCTAAATTAGTTTAAATTTTAAAACTTTCAGTTTGAGGAACTAAAAAGGAACTGCATTTCTGGTTGGAGCTTTTCAATCTTGGAGCAATGACCTTTAATGCCCACTTGGTGGCGGTGGGATGTAACGAAAAAATACAGATTAGCAAAGTTGAATCGATTTTGCTTATTTTTAGGTAACAATGTGTTGTTTTTATCAGAAAACATAGTTTTAGTTAGATATATATATATATATATCGGTTGCAGTTGTGGTCCGCTGGATAAAGAGATCGACTTCTGATCTGAAGGTCTCAGGTTCGATCCCCAGATCCACCGAGTTGAAGGTGGTGTGAGTGATGAAACACTTGCGCTCCATCTTCAACAACCACAGCTGTGGAGCCCTCGAGCGAGCTCCAGTTCCCCCACTGCTCCCCGGGCCCCGCAGCCATGGCTCCCACTGCTCCCCGGGCCCCGCAGCCATGGCTCCCACTGCTCCCCGGGCCCCACAGCCATGGCTCCCACTGCTCCCCGGGCCCCGCAGCCATGGCCCCCACTGCTCCGGGTGAGTGCTCACGGTGTGTTTGTTCACTGCTGTGTGTGTGTGTACACTGGGATGGGTTACATGCAGAGCACACACTCCAGGTATGGCTCACTCCATAACTGGCCAACTGGTCACTTTCACACTTTCACTTATTAATTGACACCATAACAGACTTCATATTAGTTATCGCATGAGATGTTTCTCAGAGCAGCCTCCGTTCTAGCCAGTAAATGGCCACCCGAAAAACTCTTCCTACGGTCACAGCCCCCCTGTCCCCTACGTGGCTGTGACCTGGAACACTATTTTAAAATGAAATTAAGAATAAATAAGGATTAAAATATTTTAACAAGCATTGAACTGCTTTTATTGTGTTCACGTCAAACCAGATAAACTCCCCCGATGAACGTTTCTTTTTTTTGTGTGTTACCTGGCCAGCAGAAACAGGAGTACTGGTTGATCCCGTCCTGACAGGAAGCTCCATGCTGACAGGGGCTCGAGAGACACTCCAGAATATCCACGTCACAGAGCGAGCCGGAGAAGCCCGAGCCGGAGCAGTCACACTCGAACCTGAGGAGCACACGGAGCATCTACGCTCAGAAGCTGCTGAAATCACTTCCTGTCACTTCATCGAACGTACAAAGCAGCGCAATAAGGGAGAAGTTACTGAACAAAAAACAGCTTCAGAAAACTGAAAAGTGAAACAAAAAGCATACATTACTAGTAATGGTGCGGCACTTTGGTCTTTTTTATCACTAAACCAATTTATTGACATTGACAGTACCTGCACAGCTCAAAAATGAGAAAATAACTCATTTAAAAATAGGTGAAATAATTAATTAAAAACTACTCTGTTGTTTCAAACATCAAACTAAATTTGAGACAAAAGAAAACATTACTCTACTCAACTGTAATTATTAGCATTGAGATTTTGAGTAGATGTTAACTAAACAAAGTTTGAACCTTAATATTTTTAAATCAAAATCCACTTGTGCAACACTTCTTTTAGATACTTTTTTAGACTTTTTTTTAGATTTGCTGACGAGGTGTAGCTTCGCTGCTTCAGAAACTAATGATTAAAGGGGGGCCATGTGTTAAAAGTATAAGGATTACAATTCACCATAATGCCACAAAACTATTAATGTAAGCAAAATGAGAAAAGCTGCATATGTGGATTTCTGACATAACTAAACAAATAAAATATAACAAAAAATATATTGTTTTAAATGGAGAAAAGGATGTGAAAAAATCTATTAAATGTAGCCGTAAAAAGCTAGCTAAAGTGAAACACAAGAGAGGAATTTTCCAAACTCTGTGTCAAAACAACTTCAAGTTAAAGAATTTATCCTTAATTATGCTAAGTTATAGTATAAGTTGAAATGTGGTTAAATGTGTCTCGAGTTTCTTGTGTATGCAAATTAACGCATCATCTAAGAGAGTAAAGCTAAGGTTTAAAAAACACTATAAAAACACCACATAAATGTACCGAACAGAGACTAAAACATATCCATGAAAAGATCCATGCAAATAAACACCATATATTCGATTATCATATCTTTCCCAAAGTACACCAGTTGAAACGGCAGAAATATGTTTGAGACAGTTTTCGAAGAATTAATAGAAAATAAAAATGGAGGAAGGAAACAAACATAGATCTGTTTGCTACAACAAAAAAAACTATTAAAAACTTCAAGCAATGAAGACAGTGTTGAGTCCTTAAAGAGACTGATCTCACTCACCCATTGATCAGGTCCCAACACACTCCTCCATGCAAGCAGGGGGAGCTCTCGCACTCATTGATGTCCAGCTCACAGTTGATGCCCTCGTACCCAGCCACACACTGGCAGGTGTAGAGGCCCACGTGATCATGGCAGGTCGCTCCGTTCTGACAGGGGGCGCCTTCACACTCGTCCACATCCGCTTCACAGTTCACTCCTGGAGCACACAGAGAACTTCACCTCACTGAGCACCACAGCCTGCGAGAGGACCTCAGGCCTACAACCGTCTCCTGGTTTTAGATTCAGCTTCTAAAACATCTGTGATCACCATCTTAGTGATCCATCAATACATCCTTCAGGTCTCTCCAAAAACATTGTGATTAATTGTTGTTACATAGTCTATGAAATTTACCATTTAAAAGAAATCTTCATGGTCCAAAAAAGGGCTAAAATATGTTTTCTTTCAATGGACCGATAAATGCCAGTGGCCCTACTGAAAACAATATTCCCGATTTTTTTAAAGCGTATGTTTTTTTACTATGAATTTCCTACTTTAATTTAAAAAAAAAATGGCAAGCTGCACTCTTTTTAAAAGAAGGCCCTTCGACTTCTCTAAAATACAGTTGATGGCTTTGAATCTTAATTTTTGGAAAAACAGCCAAAAAAGGACATAAAGGAAACAAATTATGTATAAATAAAAATTCTAATATTTTACATTCTCTCTCACAAAAGTAGTATTCTTCCACGAAGCATAATTGTGTTTCCTTGCAAAGATTTTTCAAACTAATTTAGACAAACACCTGTTCACACCGTGACGTAGCACTAATATGGAAAACTCTTGTTTTAGATTAAATTAATTAATTTGAGGTAACTCATAGTAACTCAATCACAATTTATTTTGATATTGAGAACAAACTCTAAGTAAAATGGAGTAGTGAAGCACTGTTAGAGGAAACTGAAGCTTTACGGGGATTGTTTGAATAGTGCTGGAATTTCTATAGATATCGAAAGTGCAAGTTTAAGACACTTAAATGTCTTTAACTTTTTTATGTCTGTGGAAGCAAAAAAAAACAGGTGTGATCTTATGCTTCTTTGTTTTACTAGTCTTTATTGGAAGGCAACATTTTTGTTAGAGAACAAAAATATTTTACTTGAAAAATAAATGACCTCCCACTGAGTCCTCTGAGAGGATCTGAGGAATCAACCGTGTTCTGCTCAGAATTACTAAAAGCAATGGTGCAAATACTGATATTTGTGAATAGAAAACACTATTCTATATATATATTAGGGACTAAACTCAACAAATCATAGAATCCCGACAGTTCAAATCTCAGGCCTTCTATGACATTACTCAACAATGAGCAGAACTTCAGTTCTCATGACGACTTTAACATCCTCACTTTTTGTTAAAAACTTATATAAATTATATAAATATAATATGTTGCAATTACAACATAGCATTTTTTTAGCATTTTGTTCATAAGTATTCTTCTAAGGGATTTCATGATCCGATGAGATCGTAGAATGCTGAAAAAGTGCTTTTGCAACTCATTTTGCAACTAAATATAATCTTCCATTGCAACATCCCACACAAAGTTGCAGAGGCAAAAATAAGCTCTTGAAGGAACACTCCACCTCTTGGCCTCATTCTCAATGTGTAATTGAGATAAATATTAGTGTTTTGGAATCTTGGAAACACTGCTTTTCACCATCCAGCTGCAATCCTCTACAGTCACCCCTTCTCCTTCAGTCAGGAATCTTGGAGGGATTTTGGATGAACGGTTGTCCTTCAAAGACCACAACACAAAGGCAACTCGAGCGTGTAGATTTGCACTGCACAACATTTGAAAGATCAGGCCCTTCTTAACTGAGCATGCAACTCAACTCCTGGTTCAGGCTCTGGTCCTCTCACGTCTGGACTACTGCAACGCTCTCCTAGCTGGACTTCCATTAAATACGCTCAAACCTCTGCAGATGATCCAGAACTCTGCAGCTTGTCTTATCTTCAAGGAACCGAAGCGAGCTCATGTTACTCCCCTCTTCATCACTCTTCATTGGCTCCCCATTGCAGCTCGGGTTAAATTCAAATCGCTAACGCTGGCATACAAAACTATCTCCAGATCAGCCCCTGTTTACCTCCATGAGCTCATACGCTCCTACATGTCCTCCAGAAGCCTGCACTCAGAGAAGGAACTGTGACTCGTGGTTCTTTCCCACAAAGGCAGAAGATCTCTCAGCAGAAGCTTCTCTCTCACTGTCCCTGGCTGCTGGAACATCTCTCAGCAGAAGCTTCTCTCTCACTGTCCCTGGCTGCTGGAACATCTCTCAGCAGAAGCTTCTCTCTCACTGTCCCTGGCTGCTGGAACATCTCTCAGCAGAAGCTTCTCTCTCACTGTCCCTGGCTGCTGGAACATCTCTCAGCAGAAGCTTCTCTCTCACTGTCCCTGGCTGCTGGAACATCTCTCAGCAGAAGCTTCTCTCTCACTGTTCCTGGCTGCTGGAACATCTCTCAGCAGAAGCTTCTCTCTCACTGTCCCTGGCTGCTGGAACATCTCTCAGCAGAAGCTTCTCTCTCACTGTCCCTGGCTGCTGGAACAAACTCCTGATGGAGTCAGGAGAGCAGCAACACTAACAGCTTTCAGAAAGCAACTGAAAACTCTTCTCTTCAGAGAACACCTACTATAAAAAAAAACGACTTTCTTTTTCCTCCTCTGTCTTTGTCTTCTTCCTCTACTTCCTCACTGCTTTGGTTTATTGATCCGTTGATACAATTTCTATTATGAGAAGCTGAGATAGACTTTGACGGTGTAACAGATCTCATATTGTCTCTCCCCTAATGTAAGTCGCTTTGGACGAAAGCGTCTGCCAAATGCATAAAGGTAAACGTAAATGTAAATTTGCCCGCAGCCCCACGGAGTTCAAAGTTCAGCAATGGCTCTCACCTGTGAATCCGAAGAGACATTCGCAGAGATACTGATCCTTCCCATTGAGGCAGGTGGCGTTGTTCTCACAGGGCTGAGAGGCGCACTCGTCGATCTCAATATCACAGTGATAGCCCTGAAACCCTGGCACACAGTAGCACTGATACCCTCCCACCCCGTCCACACAGAGGGCCCCGTTCCTGCAGGGTTGAGACATACACTCATCCACATCCTCTTCACAGTGTTCCCCCAGAAACCCAGGGGCACAGTGGCACTGGTATCCCTCCGGTGCCCATGAACAAGTGGCATTATTAAAGCATGGCTCCTCGGAGCAGTCCCGCACCTTTATTCTGCAGTCATCTCCAGCGTAACCGACTGGGCAGTGGCACTCGTACCCATTCACTCCATCTACACAGAAGGTTTTGAGCCCCTGGCAGGGGTTGCTATGACACTCATTAGTATTCTGGGTGCAGTTGTGCCCGTAGAAGCCCTCAGGGCAGTGGCAGGTGTAGTCCTGGGTTCCCGTGGTGCCTGTACAGCCAAACTGGCACCCTGCAAACTCGCACGGATCCAGTAGATGTTCGCAGTGAAGCCCAGTGAATACTGGTGGGGTAGTGGAGCAGGCACAGAAGTACCCATCCAGGGTGGGCACACAGGTGCTGTTGTTTTGGCATGGGGATGAAACGCACACTTCAGAGGAGACTGAGCAGAACAGACCTGAAGGAACAGAAAATACACACGAAAATCTTAACCCAGTAAGGGTAAATTATTTGTTGACAGCAATCTTCTATTTCATGACTTGGCAGTACATTTTGTATATACTGCATAAAACTGCAAAATACAAGCTAAATATAGTATTGTGGCATCATAACTTGACAGATATAAGAATAAAAAAAAACATCTAAATAACTGGTCAAATTTACCTTGAGGAAAGCAGCATATAATTACTATGAGGGTATTTGAATGTTGTTTTAGAGGATTCAAGACGGCTAATCAGAGTCCAAAGTGTTTCTGTTCAGGAGAGATTAAAATGATTCAGTTCAGGAGAGTTTAAAATGATTCTGTTCAGGAGAGTTTAAAATGATTCTGTTCAGGAGAGATTAAAATGATTCAGTTCAGGAGAGTTTAAAATGATTCAGTTCAGGAGAGTTTAAAATGATTCAGTTCAGGAGAGATTAAAATGATTCAGTTCAGGAGAGATTAAAATGATTCAGTTCAGGAGAGATTAAAATGATTCAGTTCAGGAGAGATTAAAATGATTCAGTTCAGGAGAGATTAAAATGATTCAGTTCAGGAGAGATTAAAATGATTCAGTTCAGGAGAGTTTAAAATGATTCAGTTCAGGAGAGATTAAAATGATTCAGTTCAGGAGGAGGAGGCCCCGGGGAAGACCCAGGACGCGCTGGAGGGACTATGTCTCCCAGCTGGCCTGGGAACGCCTTGGGATCCCTCCGGGGAGCTGGAAGAAGTGTCTGTGGAGAGGGAAGTCTGGGCATCCCTGCTTAGACTGCTGCCCCCGCGACCCGGCCCCGGATAAGCGGGAGAAGATGGATGGATGGACAGTTCAGGAGAGATTAAAATTATTCAGTTCACAACAGCTCCACACTATTCCATCCATTGACTGTAGATAACATGGACAGAGTGTTCGTGACATCACCCTTAGGGCTCTGGCAAAGTCAAATGAAGCTCAGAATGGGCGAATCCTAACATGAAAAACATATCCTCGGAGAACTAGCGATCTGAATCAACAAGCCTAATGGAGTCAGGGGTGGAAACATGTTTTTTTCAGCCCCAAAGTTTTTTAACATTGGAGTGAATGAGAACTTGTTGTGTTTGCCTCAAGCAACTTCTCAGGGTGCTGCAATTCAGTCACTCCCACTGAGCTTCACGTGGGAAAGGAGGAGGTTGCCCCTTAACTTCCATCCCATAAAGTTTTATATGACTATAAGTATATTTCAACATGATTCCATTCAGGAGGGATCAATATGATTGAGTTCTGCAAAGTTCAATGTGATTTAATTTAAATTGATTCAGGACAGGGCTGGTGTTTTTTTACTACTTATAAATCAGATTATTACCGGATTAAACAATAACCTTTTGTGATTTGGTTGCGTTAAAGAGTGGGCTTAAATCGTAGAACTGTTTTGCTTCGAGTTCAAAAGATTTAGTTCAGAACCGTTGGAAATAGTTTGGTTGAAGAATACTCACTACGATTCAGCATGGGGTCATTCAAAATTATTAAAGTCAGCAAAGTGCAAAATGATTCAGTTTAACAAACAGGACACAGCAATCAGATCCGTAGCTAATTAAAGAATTCATTAAATTAGGAAAGATTCGGTTGATTTTAGTGTGAAAGTCTTTGTTGAAGGATGTGTTCCTAAACCTGTGTAAGCGATTGAAGCTTTGAAGAGGGATTTGATGAGGATTTTGAGGCTTTTGCCCTTGCTGCACCTCCACAGACAGATGGAGGAAACCCAGGTATTAACCCAGACTAAACTAGCACCAGATGCTCAGTCAATGGACTGTCAACCAGCACTAACTA
>UELW01000445.1:3668073-3903073 GCA_900490495.1 Danionella dracula
AGAGAGAAAGAGAGAGAGAGAGAGAGAGCGAGAGAGAGAGAGAGAGAGTGAGAGAGAGAGAGTGAGACATGAGAGAGAGAGTAGAGAGAGAAGAGACATAGTCAAGAGAGAAAGTGAGAGACCGTGAAGAGAGATATAGTATGAGAGAGAGAGAGAGAGGAGAGAGTAGAGCTTAGCGAGAGAGAAAGAAAGAGTAGATAGAGAAGAACATTTGAGAGATATTAGAGATAGAAGATAGATTTAGACAAGAGAGAGATATAGAACATTGATAGAGAGAGATGAACTATCATATAGATAAATTTAGAACACTTGAGTGAGATAGAGATTGAGAAATGATAGATATATAGATAAGAGAGGATGTAGTCGATACGATAGATATAGATAAGAGATAGAGAAGAGGACACAGTATAGAGAGGGATACATTCAGAAAATATAATTTAGATACATTTATATGTGATATAAAGGTAGATAGAGAAACATTTTATTATATATATACATATACAGAATATAGATGAGAGAGAGAGACAGTGAGAGAGAGAGAGAGAACTGAAAACAGCAGGTTTCTAAGCTCATATTTTGACATTATACAAGACTTTTTAAAGACTTTAAAGACACAAAACAGGCAAAAAAGAAAAACTTCTGAGCAAGCACACAAACAGCCATGATTCAACACTTAGCGATACAAACAATGCAAATGATCATTCAGCGAAAAAATTCTACATAGATAATTATGGTAACTCTTTGTTTTTCCCCAGCTTGCAATTGAATTAAAAACAGCATGATTGAGCCACAGAATCTACTTGTATTTACTCTGATTGTCAATAATAATTGTACCTTTAAATGTTCGCTTTCAAGTTCATCGTGCTTGATGATTTTTTAATGGTTGATGTTTAGCACAGTGCGCTCACCAGGGTTTGGCTGAAGCACAACTTCTGCTTGTCTGTGGATTTTCTCGGTCCAGTTTCTGGTGACGTCAGCTCTGGTCTGCAGATCCTCGAAGTGAGAGTTCAGCTCGGTCCTCTCCGCCTGGCCCAGCTTTTCCTCTGTGAACTGCACAAACCATCAGCCAGCGCATGGACCACACTATCAGTCCCTGTGACTGCAATCAATATTTCAAGTCGTATGTTCCACAAATTACAATCGATTTCACTTCACATGAAGAAAAAAAACTCTGTTACACTCCGAGGTAACTTTCATTTATGTAAACAAACACCATTCTTTAACATAGCACTATTAAAATAAGAGGTCTGAATACATCTACAATTCCTAATGGTACTACTGTTTTGCTTTTTGCAATTACATCTCTAGAAAACAAATGTTTCTCGCACATACTGCGCATTATTAGCTTTGAGCTGATTTCAGATGCAAACACAAGATAATCATGATATAGCAGCAAAAATCAACCTCAGGGGTAACTGGTGCTCATCGTGTTTATGCACAAGAAAAAGACATCAGTTGATCCCAGCTAAATCCTCTGTCTTCTTTTATTCAAAACTCGACCTATTATTTACTCAAATATCGTCCATACTCACCATCTATAAATCGAAGAATTTTGCAGAGGTGATGCATAATGATAATTAATTTCTGTGTTAACTGTATGACAACACCTCACCTAAATATCCTGGTTGTTGTAAACAGTAAATTAATTATATGCATTATTTAGGAATGCATTTGTTATAGAGAATGGTTCACATTGCGACATAAACATGATGCTGCAGTTTGACTCAATCAATATCATCACTAGCTCTTCTGTTTGCAGGACAGATTATATGGCATAAATCACACGGATTTCGTGAATAAATTCAGCTATAAATATAGTCTCTCTCTTTGTATTGCAGTTAAACGCGAGAGGTTGTGTTTAATGTCTAATGTGCAGCGGTCCGCGCTGTATAACGTCACATATTCTGCTTCTGAACAACATGGAAATCCACAAAAAAAAAGCTTAATTACCTGAACGGCTCGTGAAAAGAAGACTCCAGCATCCGAAGCGAGTTTCCGAACGTTAAAATCCATGTTGAGGGCTAAAGAGAGGCGGATTCTGGCTCCGCAGAGGCCATCGATCGCGAGCGTCTGGATTTCCGGGTTGCCAGATTACAATAAACGTATTCAATAAAAATTAAAACGCACCATTGCGGAAATTGCAGAAGCACACAACATGTTATCTAATGACTTATTTAGCTATTTTTGAATTTATTAATAATTAACATAACAAATGTCATATAAACAACAACCGTTTAATGGATGCAAGATGAATGACGCCTTGAATTGAAGTAGAAAAACTATAGTATCTGATTAATTATTCATTCATTCATTCATGTTGGCTTTATTCCCTTTCGGGGTCGCCACAGCGGAATGAACCGCCAACTCTTCTGGCATATGTTTTACGCAGCGGATGCCCTTCCAGCTGCAACCCATCGCTGGGAAACATTCACACACACTCATTCACTCTTTAACACTACGAACAATCGTTCCTACTAAATTCTCTTATTCCACATGTCTTTGTTCTTGTGGAGGAAACCGGAGCACCCGGAGTAAACCCACGCGATCACGGGGAGAACATGAGAACTCCACACAGAGATACCAACTGACCCAGCCGAGACTCGAACCAGCGACCTTCTTGCTGTGAGACGACCGTGCTACCCACTGCGCCACCGTGACGCCTTCTGATTAATTAATTTAATTTAATTTAATTTATTTTGTTTTTACTTTGAGAATACTTCATAGATTGCAAATCCTGATTAAAGACACTTGTGTAAAGTCTGCAGTCTGTTATTAGTTGTAATAATATTGTTGGTTTACATTTCATCATGACCAATGATCTAGTCAAGAGAATCGAGAGGCAATTCGAGAATGTCAAAAAAAATGTCTGTTTAAAGTAAAAAAGAATTATACAAAGAAATGGTCAGTCATTTGGTAGATCTGTACACAGTCAAGAAGAAATATGGAGTAACTTCATTCATTCAATTATTGAACAATATTTTAATACAATTTTTTATATTTTTTATTTTCTATAACCATTACTGTTTTAATATCTATATTACATTTCAATGCGCGCTTCCCACTCCGTTCCAGCAGGTGGGGGCAAAGCACTTTTACCTTTGGTTTGGCAACCGCGGCGAAGAAGAGAAAACCCTGGCTGGCTTGAGCTTTCGCGGAGTTAACCATCTTAACCGGACGATATTAAACCTATTTCCGAGAGTTTTCAATTCTAGTGTTCATCAGAAACCAACTAAAGTTGGGAAATGGATGCATGGGGTGATAATTCACCCCTAAAGTCAGAATATAAACACAGTGACAGTGAACTCTGCAACGGAATTAAGGATGAAGAAGAAGAGTTAGGTGAGTGAAAGATTAATAGCAACGTTCAATAAAAAAATAATTTTATGAGGTTTGTGTTGATCAGGAGCCACATCTGCCAAGTAAGAGTGTTCAATTAATGTTAATGAAAATGTCACAAAAAGTGAATATGTGAGTGACATCGTGTCATTTCCAACATGGTTTCCCCGACTTAACGTTGGTCACAGAAACGCTGCTGATTTCATTAAATTGATTAAAAGTGACTAAAACCCTAATCATTTTCAACCCCATCAACACATTATTAATCACAAAATAAAACAGTTTAATATAGGATCTAAAACGTAAAAAAGATAAAAAAAAATCCTAATAAAATGATTTCTTTTTATGAACATTTTACAAGTAAGTTCATTATTTTAAATATTTGACAGATGAATATGAGAGTTCAGTCCATCTATTGACTGCGAGTGAAATATGACCCTGAAGACGGGAGGTTTTGGTAGAGATTAAAAGTAGTGAAAGTGACCAGTTGGCTAGATATGGAGTGAGCCATACCTGGAATTTGTGCTCTGCATTTATCCTAACCCAGTGTACACACACACACACACACAGCAGTGAACAAACACACCGTGAGCACTCACCCGGAGCAGTGGGAGCCATGGCTGCGGGGCCCGGGGAGCAGTCGGGGAACTGGAGCTCCTCGAGGGCTCCACAGCTGTGGTTGTTGAAGATGGAGAACCAGTGTTTTATCGCTCACTCCACCTTCAACTCTGTGGATCGAACCTGTGACCTTCAGATCACAAGTCAATCTCCTTATCCACCAGACCACAACTGCCAAGGTTTTTGTCACACTTCAAGACTCATGGGACTAAGATGAGGTCAAAGAAAGATTCACAGAGGCACAGAGTGACTTGGCATTTAAATAAGTTTAAGAAGTTTTCTCCAGTTTGTCGTCTTCTGTGCTCGTGCTTCTCTTCTTGTCCTTCTTCTACGCTACTGCGTCTAGGACAAGTGTGTGAAGAGCGTCCTCAAGGCATGCATTTGTTTAACGTCACCAGCACCTCACACATCAACAAATAATGAGCATGGAACTTCGCCTCATGAAAGACTGTCACGACATGGCAGAGCCAAACTTTTTAGCTTTTCATCCAGATACGTGTAGCCATGTGCATTATTTAGTAATTAGTAACAAAATGTTCCTCACCCCCCAGCGAAGATTTGCATCGAATTTCACCCAATGTGGCCCTACCTTCAGACAGATGCACTTCAAGCCTCGGACCAGTCATCCAATCAAGCAGCAAGATGTTGCTCATCCTCTCTTTGCACAATTGTAAGTGACTGAACTGTAATTCCTCGACTGACAGCTTGAGGCTCTCTCTAAAAGTGAGCAGACCCCCATTGACACTATTGTCTATCTACGTAAATATACTGTCAGATCAGCTTGAGCATTAAATCATAAATCGTGTTTTTGCAGCCATATTAAACAAGGACATGCACTTAAAATATGAATAAAAGTTATTACAAAACAATAAGTAGCAGATGATGCAATTAATGATGAATCAGAAAGAAAGATAGTTATCACAAAGTTTGCGAGTGCACACACACACACACACACAAAGATTTTGCCGTAGTACAGCGGTACCACAACATAAAACCAAATATTTTATCCAACAAAACCTAACCATAGAACAGGATGCTTATGTGCTAAATTAAAATTGTGCCTGTGGCACCAACATGCATAGAAACAGCTTTATTAAGTTTATAATCTCTAATTATCACCTTCATGACGAGCATTTGTTTATCTTTATATCTTAGTTAGAGAAATCATTTATATCATATTCATGTGTACAAGTGAAATTAAAGTCCTCCTTTAAAACTTATTAATGTAATAAGTTGCAAATGCCTTCAGTTTTTTTAATGCTATTTTACAAATTTGGTGGTTTTATTTTAGACCTGGAGCAGCTGAATGAAGTGGAGGAAAAGCATCTCGTGAAACGGGAAGAAAACTGCTTTAGTTTCTCACTGATTGAAAATACGTCGACAAATTCAGAAGGAGGGCCACATGAGGGAGGTGGTATAAGAAAAAACAACAGTGGAGAGAAACAACACTCTTGTGAGAAGTGTGGAAAGAGTTTCAGTAAACGACAATACCTACATAATCACAGGAAGATCCACACAGGACAGAAGTCACACATGTGTGATCAGTGTGGGAAGAGTTTCTTTAAAAAACAACACCTACAATATCACATGAGCATCCACAGCGGAGAGAAACCAAACATATGTGATCAATGTGGAAAGAGTTTTAGAAGAAGAGAATTCCTTCAAAGGCATTTAAAAACCCACACTGGAGAAAAAATACACACCTGTGATCAGTGTGGGAAAGGTTTCATTACAAAACAACATCTACAATATCACATGAGCATTCATACTGGAGAGAAATCACATGCATGTGATCAGTGTGGGAAGAGCTTTGTCACAAAACAACAACATCAGAATCACATGAGCATCCACACTGGACAGAAACCACATGCATGTGATCATTGTGAGAGGAGTTTCTTAACAAAACTGCAACTGGAGTATCACCTAAGTATTCACAGTGGAGAGAAACCTATTGCATGTGATCAGTGTGGGAACAGTTTCAGTTCACAACAACATTTAAGTCATCACATGAGGATTCATATTGGAGTGAAGCCACACCTTTGTGACACGTGTGGAAAGCGTTTCCGAACAAAACAACACCTAGAGCGTCACATGAGCATCCACACTGGAGAGAAACCATATTCATGTGGTCAGTGTGGAAAGAGTTTTGTGACAATACAAGATATACTGCGTCACACAAAAGTCCACACTGGAGAGAAACCACACTCGTGTGATCGGTGTGGGAAGCAGTTAAGTACAAAATATCTGTTACGGAATCACATGAGTATTCACACAGGAGAGAAACCACATGCGTGTGACCAGTGTGGGAAACGTTTCAGAACCAGAGATTTCCTTCAGAGACACTTTAAGACCCACAGTGGAGAAAAAACACACATCTGTGATCAATGCGGGAAGGGTTTCATTACTAAACAACATCTAAAGTATCACATGATTGTTCACACAGGAGAGAAACCACATGCTTGTGATCAATGCGAGAAAGGTTTCCCAACAAAACAACAACTACAGTATCACATGATCATCCTCACTGGAAAGAAACCTAATGCATGTGACCAGTGTGAGAAGAGCTTCAGTACGCAACAACACTTAAAGCGTCACATAAGGATTCACACCGGAGAGAAACCACACTTGTGTGCTCAGTGTGGAAAGAGTTTCATTGCCGTACAAGACTTACAGCGTCACATGAGCGTCCACACTGGAGAGAAACCTCATTCATGTGAGCATTGTAATAAGAGTTTCAGAACAAAGCAACAACTACATTATCACATGAGCCTCCACACTGGAGAGAAACCACATTCATGTGATCAGTGTGGAAAGAAATTCATTACAAAACAACACCTAAAGCATCATTTAGTCATTCACACCAATCAAAAACTTAATTATTTTCCTCATGATGTGGACACAGTACCTTACATAATTGAGACAACCGATGCAAAATAATGCAGTTGGTATGTCACCGGTAGCATACATTTTTCTTTCTAAATCATTTCATTATTAATGATTGCTTGGATCATGTGTTTGATGGAATGAAATTGGAGCAAATATAATCAGTAGGGTTTGACTCAGGAAATTAATTGCAAGAGATTGATCACCAAATATCCATGATTGAGTCTGAAGAGTTAGGAAAAACAACTTCAGAACAGATGTGTCACAAAGGAATCATCCCTCGGTTGGATACGGGTTTGGAACAATGACTGCGTTGCAATGAGAAGGATATTTATTTGTATGAATGTATGTTAGAGAATGATTTGTATATTATTATTTTTACGGTCTTGCTTTTCTGTGAAGAACTTTAAATTGCCATTGTATGCACAATATGAAATGTGCTGAAACCCTGTTTTTACTCTGATTTTCTGTTTTTAACTCTGATTAGTTTGGTCAAATCCAGCCCAAAAGTTAAGAACGTTGTTTCCAAGGGGTGATGATGTTTTTGCGTTAGTGGAATCAGGAGGATTATGCTTGATTTTGGAGAAAGCAGCCATTGTGTGTAGAGGTGTGAGAACATATGTGAATGCTTCTGTTTTCAAACACTATCATCACTGGCTGTTAAAGTAAAAGTGAGGATTAGAATTTTTACAGAGACCATTTCAATTATTCTCTAGCTCTTACAGGGAAAGCTGCATTTGTTGCAAGGTAAAATGAATCATATTCTTGACTAAGTGCATTGAAAGGACTGTGTTTTTATAAAAAATAAAAAAAGAAAAGACTGTGTTTGTATAAACTGCCTTGTTCGCTCAGCTATTTAATTTCACACAGACTGTGAACAAGCTCCTGATCACATCTTTTTAAAAATTTTTTACAAACTTTAACTGTTAATCACTGGTTAAAACGGCGTTTTATCTTAGCACCAGTTCATAGAAAGCATATATAAGCCGTTGTTTGACTGGAGATTCCATGTTAGGCTAGCGGGCATTTTTGTCATGCAAAGTCCCAAAGCAATATAAATAATATATTATCTATATAGTTATATAAGAGCATGGGTAAGCAGGGTACTGGGGCTTGTTAAATTATGTTCTATGTGTCACCGAAGATATTGTTTCTGTGACTGTGGAAACTGTACACTTGTAACTTTACTTTCAATAAATTGATATTGAATCTATTTTCCCATTCCCTTTTAATTATTGTTATACTCACTAACCATGGATAACCCCCCCTCTCCCTTCAGAATGGTGTACTCTACTACTAGTACATTCTATAGTATGAATACAGGGTGTGAAATGTGTTGAAAAGGATAAACTGTTATCTGCTGAATGCGTTTAATTTCATTTAAGCTATTTTATGTGTGCCCTTAATAATTTGCTAGATGTTTTTATTGTTTTCTTTTCTGTATTGTATTAAAGGGTGTTATAAATGAGTTGCATCTCATCCCATTCTGAGCATCTTTTATCTAGCTCTATGAGCTTGAATAGTGTAGATCGTTCCCAGCTGGAAGTTGCTGGTTTGGTAAGATAGTGCCGGCTAATGCTGGCATTTATTTACTTGACTTATTTTTTTAATCAATAAACATTCATTGAGTAAATTTCTTTTGAAATCTTTTCTGTCAGAAATGCTGTCCATTCTTTAGATACTTACTCAACATCGTTCAAAAAAATCTATTAATGCGAGTTTCTGAGCAGTAGGATAAAATGTATTTTTTTTAAACAGTTTTTGTAATAATCCCTGTTGTTGGAATCTGACACAGTCCTGCTCTTCATTATCACTGGGGTGGTAACTATTTAAGTCTCATCTTTCCTCAGCATTCCCCCTGTGCTCTTTTAAGCGTTCGCTATGCTTCTCCTGGCTCTGTCTGTGCTCACGCTAGCTCTTCCTGGAGGTGATCTACAGCACGGCAGCTGCATTAAAGTAAACCACTGTCAATGTTTGATGCGTGACGGCTCCGGGTTGATTGATCTGAGGTCAGTGGTGGAGCAGGATGGGATACTGCTCCGATTTGAACCTTTGAGCCCCTCAGTGGCCGGAGACACAGACGCAAGTGTCTCTTTCAGCCCATGTCTGCCTTTCTCTCAGCCTGAGGATTACACGGCTACTGACTGCACCGCTGTGGCTGTGTGTGTCAATCTGAAGTGAGTTCTGAAGTGCTTTTAAGCTGGTTTCTACTGTTGTGTATGCAGATGATTTATTTATTGGTCTTGAATTAGCGTCACAAATGTAAAAATTAGCTCTGAGTAGAGTATTTTTAACTATATTTTGTATCAACAATTTCAAGCGTGTTTTTCGACATTTAAAAAGACTTTATGGAGTATACATTCTTTCTGTATATGTAAATATCACCTTTGTCAAACACAAAAAAAATGCATCTAAAATAAATTACAATTGAACACAATTGTTGAGCTTTTAAATAAAAGGTGTTTGTATATAGCATGCAGTCTGAATTCAGCATTTAATTGAACAAATTATTTAATCATTCTGAATGAATTGAAAAAAATTTTTATATTCACCTTTGTAAGTAATAAATGTAAAGAAATAAAGGTACACAATAAATCCATGTGTGAGCTTATTGAAAAGTTTCACATTTATATTTTGTTGTATTCCCAATTCAAATGTAAGCTTAGAACTTCTGGTCTTGCTTTAACATTGATGTTTTAAAACATAGTGATAAAAAAATACTACACATTAATACAATCTTGCGCATAAATCATCTCTATTAAGTTATTAATGACAAGTTGTAATGACTACTGGGCAGGATTCCAAAAACACTACCTTTTATAAGAGCTTGTTTGGTTATAAACAGCAATGACACGTGACACTGAGATTTTTTTTTAAAGATGATGGACGTAATATAGCTTCGTTAAGTTCAAGTTACATTTTAAAGGCATCAATTTCTGCCACATTTGCAAGTCTTAGCTGTGCAAAACTCAATCTGTTTGATAAATGTATTGGCAACTAATTCCAATACATCTTTTAAATCACTTAGAAACCAATTTTTATTAAGTTAATTGAAATGGTTTTGTATAATTATTCTTTAGGATTAATGAAGACAGCAGAATCATGGATCAGTATTTAAACTACGGCAAACATGAGGGAAATACATTCAGCTACAATGACTCACAGAAAGTTCTCTCCGTCTCTTACTCCTGTAAGTATTTCTACTCTGTTACTCTATAGGTTTGTAGAAGATAAATCTAATCGATTTCAGATCAAATTCAGTTGAATGGAGTTAAACCAAGCAGGATTTTAAAGTTTTGAGTAATTAAGCTTAACTGTTTGGAGTTAAATTCAGTTTAACTGATTTTAGGAGCCGGTCTAAATGGAGCGGTGTTGAAATGAGTTGAGCTGAGTAGAGTTCACTTGCAATTATGCTTAATGAGAAGAACTGAATTGATTTAAATTACTTGAACAGAACTTCCGTGCTTACTTTTCATTTATAGTTAAAGTAATACGTTTTAAACAAGCCAAATAGACCACTGTTAAAATGAGCCAAGCCGAATTCCATCCAACTGAGTTACAGTAGTTGAGCTGAGCACAAAGCACCTGAAAAGTGAACTGAATAAAGCTCAGGTCAGTTAAACACAATTCAGGAGCATGAAGGGTTTTTTTTTTCAGGGTGAATTGAACTAAACCAAGCCAGCCACTTTGAGTCAAGAGTTGAGCTCAAGCTGAATTTAATCCAGTCCAGCAGAAGAAAGTGGAGTTGAGCTAAACTGAGAGTAACCGACGTGAGATGAGATTTCAACCAAACTGAATGAATCTGAAGTGAGATTGATGTTGAGCTAACAAGAGTTGAGTTGAGGTCCATCCTAATGAAGTTGTGCTGAATTCTCTACCGCTCAGTGTTTCCTGGCAGTGAGCCTCTGACCATCATTCATTTCCGGTGCAGTGAGAATCGCGCCATCATCGCCTACATCACAGAGAGCGGCCGGCTGCAGGTCTGGGTGGAGAGTCCCTGTGCATGTCCAAGCGCCTGCACCCTGCCTGATGTGGGTCCTGCAAGCATCATCGTCATCCTGCTCTGCCTCAGCATCACCATCTACTTCATCACAGGTCAGAAAAAGGTTTGCTTACAAACCTATTCGTGGGGATTAATCAGCTTTCTAACAAGATTCCAGCCGTAGCCAACAGACCTCCAAATGTCATAAACTGGAACACATTCGGTCTTTTCAGTTGTGGATAGACTGAGCTACTATAATTCTCTGTTTCATAACGAACACATACTACAGTAGTGATGTGTCGTTCATGAACGATTTGTTCTTTTTAAACGACTCTTAAATGTGACTCGTAGGAGCGAATCGTGTCCGAGCGTAACGCGCTCATCATTAACAACAAGAGAACGAACGGAGCCGGAGGACTCGGGGAAAGAACGCATCTTTCCTGTTTCCTGCTCAAACTGCATTTGGTTAACATTAGGAGCGTCACGTGACAGAAGAACAAAAGGAGCCGGAGGACTCGGGGAAAGAACGCATCTTTCCTGTTTCCTGCTCAAACTGCATTTGGTTAACATTAGGAGCGTCACGTGACAGAAGAACGAAAGGAGCCGGAGGACTCGGGGAAAGAACGCATCTTTCCTGTTTCCAGCTCAAACTGCATTTGGTTAATATTAGAGAGCGTCACGTGACAGAAGAACGAAAGGAGCCGGAGGACTCGGGGAAAGAACGCATCTTTTCTGTTTCCGGCTCAAACTGCATTTGGTTAATATTAGAGAGCGTCACGTGACAGAAGAACGAAAGGAGCCGGAGGACTCGGGGAAAGAACGCATCTTTCCTGTTTCCTGCTCAAACTGCATTTGGTTAACATTAGGAGCGTCACGTGACAGAAGAACAAAAGGAGCTGGAGGACTCGGGGAAAGAACGCATCTTTCCTGTTTCCTGCTCAAACTGCATTTGGTTAACATTAGGAGCGTCACGTGACAGAAGAACAAAAGGAGCTGGAGGACTCGGGGAAAGAACGCATCTTTCCTGTTTCCTGCTCAAACTGCATTTGGTTAACATTAGGAGCGTCACGTGACAGAAGAACGAAAGGAGCCGGAGGACTCGGGGAAAGAACGCATCTTTTCTGTTTCCTGCTCAAACTGCATTTGGTTAACATTAGGAGCGTCACGTGACAGAAGAACAAAAGGAGCTGGAGGACTCGGGGAAAGAACGCATCTTTCCTGTTTCCTGCTCAAACTGCATTTGGTTAACATTAGGAGCGTCACGTGACAGAAGAACGAAAGGAGCCGGAGGACTCGGGGAAAGAACGCATCTTTCCTGTTTCCAGCTCAAACTGCATTTGGTTAATATTAGAGAGCGTCACGTGACAGAAGAACGAAAGGAGCCGGAGGACTCGGGGAAAGAACGCATCTTTTCTGTTTCCGGCTCAAACTGCATTTGGTTAATATTAGAGAGCGTCACGTGACAGAAGAACGAAAGGAGCTGGAGGACTCGGGGAAAGAACGAATCTTTTCTGTTTCCAGCTCAAACTGCATTTGGTTAACATTAGGAGCGTCACGTGACAGAAGAACAAAAGGAGCCGGAGGACTCGGGGAAAGAACGCATCTTTCCTGTTTCCTGCTCAAACTGCATTTGGTTAACATTAGGAGCGTCACGTGACAGAAGAACAAAAGGAGCTGGAGGACTCGGGGAAAGAACGCATCTTTCCTGTTTCCAGCTCAAACTGCATTTGGTTAATATTAGAGAGCGTCACGTGACAGAAGAACGAAAGGAGCCGGAGGACTCGGGGAAAGAACGCATCTTTTCTGTTTCCGGCTCAAACTGCATTTGGTTAATATTAGAGAGCGTCACGTGACAGAAGAACGAAAGGAGCTGGAGGACTCGGGGAAAGAACGAATCTTTTCTGTTTCCAGCTCAAACTGCATTTGGTTAATATTAGAGAGCGTCACGTGACAGAAGAACGAAAGGAGCCGGAGGACTCGGGGAAAGAACGCATCTTTTCTGTTTCCGGCTCAAACTGCATTTGGTTAATATTAGAGAGCGTCACGTGACAGAAGAACGAAAGGAGCTGGAGGACTCGGGGAAAGAACGAATCTTTTCTGTTTCCAGCTCAAACTGCATTTGGTTAACATTAGGAGCGTCACGTGACAGAAGAACAAAAGGAGCCGGAGGACTCGGGGAAAGAACGCATCTTTCCTGTTTCCTGCTCAAACTGCATTTGGTTAACATTAGGAGCGTCACGTGACAGAAGAACAAAAGGAGCCGGAGGACTCGGGGAAAGAACGCATCTTTCCTGTTTCCAGCTCAAACTGCATTTGGTTAATATTAGAGAGCGTCACGTGACAGAAGAACGAAAGGAGCCGGAGGACTCGGGGAAAGAACGCATCTTTTCTGTTTCCGGCTCAAACTGCATTTGGTTAATATTAGAGAGCGTCACGTGACAGAAGAACGAAAGGAGCTGGAGGACTCGGGGAAAGAACGAATCTTTTCTGTTTCCAGCTCAAACTGCATTTGGTTAATATTAGAGAGCGTCACGTGACAGAAGAACGAAAGGAGCCGGAGGACTCGGGGAAAGAACGCATCTTTCCTGTTTCCGGCTCAAACTGCATTTGGTTAACATTAGGAGCGTCACGTGACAGAAGAACGAAAGGAGCCGGAGGACTCGGGGAAAGAACGCATCTTTCCTGTTTCCGGCTCAAACTGCATTTGGTTAACATTAGGAGCGTCACGTGACAGAAGAACGAAAGGAGCCGGAGGACTCGGGGAAAGAACGCATCTTTCCTGTTTCCGGCTCAAACTGCATTTGGTTAACATTAGGAGCGTCACGTGACAGAAGAACGAAAGGAGCTGGAGGACTCGGGGAAAGAACGCATCTTTCCTGTTTCCTGCTCAAACTGCATTTGGTTAACATTAGGAGCGTCACGTGACAGAAGAACGAAAGGAGCCGGAGGACTCGGGGAAAGAACGCATCTTTCCTGTTTCCGGCTCAAACTGCATTTGGTTAACATTAGGAGCGTCACGTGACAGAAGAACGAAAGGAGCCGGAGGACTCGGGGAAAGAACGCATCTTTCCTGTTTCCGGCTCAAACTGCATTTGGTTAACATTAGGAGCGTCACGTGACAGAAGAACGAAAGGAGCCGGAGGACTCGGGGAAAGAACGCATCTTTCCTGTTTCCTGCTCAAACTGCATTTGGTTAACATTAGGGAGCGTCACGTGACAGAAGAACGAAAGGAGCTGGAGGACTCGGGGAAAGAACGCATCTTTCCTGTTTCCGGCTCAAACTGCATTTGGTTAACATTAGGAGCGTCACGTGACAGAAGAACGAAAGGAGCCGGAGGACTCGGGGAAAGAACGCATCTTTCCTGTTTCCGGCTCAAACTGCATTTGGTTAACATTAGGAGCGTCACGTGACAGAAGAACGAAAGGAGCCGGAGGACTCGGGGAAAGAACGCATCTTTCCTGTTTCCGGCTCAAACTGCATTTGGTTAACATTAGGAGCGTCACGTGACAGAAGAACGAAAGGAGCCGGAGGACTCGGGGAAAGAACGCATCTTTCCTGTTTCCTGCTCAAACTGCATTTGGTTAACATTAGGGAGCGTCACGTGACAGAAGAACGAAAGGAGCTGGAGGACTCGGGGAAAGAACGCATCTTTCCTGTTTCCGGCTCAAACTGCATTTGGTTAACATTAGGAGCGTCACGTGACAGAAGAACGAAAGGAGCCGGAGGACTCGGGGAAAGAACGCATCTTTCCTGTTTCCGGCTCAAACTGCATTTGGTTAACATTAGGAGCGTCACGTGACAGAAGAACGAAAGGAGCCGGAGGACTCGGGGAAAGAACGCATCTTTCCTGTTTCCGGCTCAAACTGCATTTGGTTAACATTAGGGAGCGTCACGTGACAGAAGAACGAAAGGAGCCGGAGGACTCGGGGAAAGAACGCATCTTTCCTGTTTCCGGCTCAAACTGCATTTGGTTAACATTAGGGAGCGTCACGTGACAGAAGGCCCCGGGGCTGGACTGCACTCGTTACCATCAGAGAGAAGAAATGATGAGACTTTAACCTAAAGACAGATCAGAGCTGAACTGAATCAGACTAAAAGACCCAGGTAGGCTTACTTAAAATATGTTTTTTGTCTTCAAGTATTATAGTTTTGATTTATTTGTAGTGTGATTCGGGTTTGTGTATATAATAAATGTGTTTGGGAAGAAACACACAACCTTTGATTGGTATTTTACTAAAATTAATGAAATGACTCGAAAAAAGATTTGTTCATTTTGCTGAACGGGACTCAAAGATCCGAGCCGGAGAAATGATCCGAACTTCCCATCACTAAACTACAGTGTTTTTATGCTGCTGCCAGAGTCTTGAGATGGACAAGGAAAACACAATAGACCTGTTCTGAAGGTCTTTCAGAAGTTTGAATTAAAGGGCACTGTATGTTTTTCCCTTTTATATTTGGTATTAGTAATAATGAGTATCCTAATTAGTATTTTATGAATCATGTTGAAGGTGTGTGAGGAGGCGAGTAGTGGAGAAAGCAGATATTCTGAGCAAGGATCCGTCCTTTCCTTCGAGAAAGGCATAAAGCAGCCTGCACAAGGAGTTTCCATCCTCTTTTCCTACTTTCCTCTATCATGATTTCAGATTTAGTAGAGTTTGATTTCAGTGTTTGTTTAAAGGAAAAATGTGAAATAAAGTTGCTGTCAAGAATTGTTTTGCAACCCTGCCTCCAGAGCGATTTTTACAGAAGAGTTATAACACACGACATAACAGTTAATGGTTTTTAATGAGTGAATTTGAAACTAAAACTATGTAGCAAATCATAATCAGCTAAACACCATCACTAGATTAAAAATAATGGCCTGAGAGATGTGACATAAAAATCCTGCTTGTATTCATGCCACTTTTAGAATTTTGAGGGAGAGAAGAACTTCTGGATGTAGGGTCGATGAATTCTGGCTGATAAAAGTTAAAGCATGATTAGCTCATTCACCCCTGACAAACTGGACATCTGGACATTAACTTTAGTCGTGGCACGTGACTGATAAACTACTCATAATATCCTCTTGCATTGAAAAAGTGTTTTTGATGTAGTAATAATCAAACCTACAGCTCCCGCCAACATTTTCTTTCAATAACAATGTAGAAAGTAAAACCCTGGAATAGACATGGTGAAATCACAACTAAACATGTCCATATTATATTATTTTCTACTCAACATATACTATGGCCAAGATATTTATGATTCTGTCTATGTTTTTTGGTTTTAGTTTAATAACACTTAAATGTGCATTGAATTAAAAGTAGCTGAATTTATACATTTAAGTATAATGAAAATGAAAATAGTTTCAAAAAGCTCAGATGTTAAACAGAGGAGCTAAAGGATTTTGTTTGTTTGTTTGTTTGCTTGCTTGCTAGCTTGCTTAAGTGCATGGGTATGTGTGGAGGAAACCTCAAAAGTTACTTCCATAACATGATATAGCATGAAAGAACAAAATGAGGTTTAACAAACAGAAGTACCAAACCCTGTGCTCTGCTGACCGAGATGGACTAAGCTCCTCGTCCAAATGATCTCAGCATAGAATGACAGCAGATGTGTTTCCCAGGAACCTGGCTGCAGATCTACCAATAAAGTTCCGTTAGGAGCAACCGATCTCTGCACAGAGACATACATGCACAAAGCAAAGCAAACAACACCGAGCATCTTAAAAAATATTAAACCGGTTATCTAATTGGGAAAGTGGAGTGCTTTTTTCCACCTACATGAATACATTTTACTTACTATTCTGAAATGTTTTTTTTAAAGCAAACAGCATATGATAATTGTAGTTGTCTTCATAATCTGACCAATTAAATCCTTTCTTTTTTGGTGTTCAGGGATGTGTGCTCTGAAGGCCTACAGAAGCAGTGATGGGGTTCGGATGGCACCCGAGGAGAGTGTGTGGTGCATGCTGTGTTTTAGTCTGGGAGAGAAAAAAAGGATTAAACCAAAGCATTGAGTACATCACTGACCCAACGATGAGTCCATCCTTAAAGTCTTGGAGCCTGTGGCACCCATTTCAGCTCATTCTGAGAAACCATCAACCTGACATGCAGGACTTTAAATTGTGGGAGTCAGATAATTACACCCGTCTATGGTAAAAACTGTTTACTAAACTTTATTAACTACAGATCCACAAAAATAGTGTGCTGCAAAAATACAAAGGAATTTCACTAAAAGATTAAAAGTCATTAGTCTCCCTTTAATAGAGGGTTCATGTGTTAGCTTATATGCAAAAGATCTCGGGCATGACAAAGAAAGAAATTGAAATACTTTATTAAACAACTGGAAGTGTTTTGGAGCTTTTGTTCTACCCCAAATGCAGAAAATAAACCGCTATTCTGCTAGAACATTAAATTAGATAGTGTTTAGTGCTTGCTCTGTGTATTGTGATTTGTAGGACTGGAAATTGTACTTCAACATTGTTTTAATTACTTTCTTATACTAATCCCCATAGCTTTTTGCAAGTAATATTGAAGTGCAGTTGTAAACCTCCAGAAATCGTGTTCGTGAACTTAACATGTGATTAAAGTGCTTTAGACTGGTTTTCTCTGAACACTGCAACAGCTTTCAATGAACGAACAAAACTGAAAAGAATGATTTAAACGTTTCATATCCTTTCACTGCATTCAGACCGGCTGATGCTCCAGGATATAACACACACGGAAAAGAAGGCTGGATCTAAAACAAGGAGAACAAAAAAACTAAAAACATTTAAAAACAAGATGAAAAATGCAACAGTCTCAAAGGCTAAAGAACTTTTAGATATAAAACCATACAAACATGAATAAACACGCCTTTGGAGCCTGAAGTCTGAAACTCCAGCAAACTCACAAAAAACAGTGATTTAAAACAAAATAAGTGTCGCAGAGAAACACCAGATTTAATGGCTTTGAAAGAGGCTTGGCTCTTTCTAGTAATTACTCTGAAATACACTCAAGACTAACATGTGCATCCAGTGTGTGTGCGTGTGCGTGTGTGTGTGTGTGTGTGTGTGTGTGTGTGTGTGTGTGTCTGGTCTGACACTGTGATCCTGAAATCGTGAGGAGTGACGGATTCTAATGGCTCTCGATGACGACGGGCTCAAACACTCCAGCCGACACTCTGCAAACAAAAACAAAGAACAGAAAGCTGCCGTTGAGTAGGGCTGCCATAACTTTTGTTATGTTGTTCTGAAAATGAAATCATCAGACGGTAAAGTGTTTTTGTTGAAATGCTGATGTGTAGAGCTAGTGTGTGTAGATCTGTTGAGTCACCTGTTTCCTAGCTGGATGCCGCTCAGTGCAGTCGTCCCATCTCTGCTCACAAACAGTCTCAGGTTACTATCTGAACACAAACAGAGCAGCAGGTGAGAGTTTATTATTAAAGTAATAAATAAGCTGTGGAATAGTGCATAGTCCTGAAACATACACATACCTAAAATGTCAGCCCAAAAGTAATACGTGAATAAATTGGTAATGAAAAATATTATACAATAAATGTAAACGTCTGTCTATCAAGTAGTTCATCCGTCTGTTTCTTTGTACAGTCTTTCCATAAACATCTATGTATGTTTATATATTACAGGCAGGAGATTTTATGTGGCAAAAAGTGGAACCCAGCTATAAATGGAAAATATAATTAATGTATACGAAAATATATATTAGGAAATATAAAGCACATTTCACAAAAATATAAATGAAAATGTTTCATTAGGAAAGTGCCATGCAGGTAGCAATACATAAAAAAGAATCAAGGTAAAAAAAATAAAAAACATGCATATGCTTTAATAGAAAGGAACATTTTAAATAAGTCATTGTAAACAACCTCACTTATTTCGGACAAAGTTCAGACAACGAAGCTGAGCTTTAAAATCACAATAGATTAATTAAGATTTTTACATCTCACTTTAAAATCATCTCAACCTTCAGAACACTTTATACTGTATGGTAATATATTCATTTGCACTTTAAAATCCAGCCCCAATGTGATGACAGGAACCTCCAAACATTTAAGCCTGTTTCATCAAACATGTTCTGGCTTCCAGTAGTTTGTGTTCAGTTTAATCTTTCTTTTGCTTGAAATAAGAGCTACAATCTTGACTTAGCCAGCGTCACAATCTGAAGTGTGGGTTCACCTTCGTTGTTGCTGGTGTCACTGAAGTTCTGGCTCTGCACAATCTTCTCCACGATATCGTCGGCATCCATTCGAGTGTCGTCCACCCAGCTTGGCTGGTCCTCCACGGAATCCTGCTTCCTCCTGAAGAACAAGCCACCCAAAAATACACAAATCTCATTCGAGCCATCTATCAAACACACAATTAATAACCTTCATTTGGAGGCTTCTTATCTTATAAAAGATGAACTGTACTTAATAAATGGACATTAAGAAGTAATACCAAAACATTATGCATTGAAATGTTATGAGCATCTTTCAAAATAGTCATGGAAAAACTTTAAAAGGCGTCTAAAAATGTAACATTGTGCTAAAAACAAAAGCAATACAAACAACTATAACAAAAAAAACTAAATATTTAACAAAAACCAATTTGAAAATTTGAAGCCAATTTTTTGCTGAGGTGAGACACTTCTGAACACCTTAGCTTGAATCAATTATATGAAGCAGTAGCGCAAAGCTGACCTGACCAACATATATTGTAATACACAAAAATGAAAATATTTTAAATTAGCTTTTCTGACCGGTAGAACATCAATGAGAATCTCCACATATTAAGATGAACAAAACAACATCAGACTGAGGAATTTCTATCTGAATATAGGCCAATTATATATATATATATATATATATATATATATATATATATATATATGTTTATGTAATGTGTGGTTGTTTACCGTAATGCTCTGTTGGAGGGTAAGAGGGGACGTGGGGGTCGTGGAGGTCGATCGGGGCGAGTCTCGCTCTCAGACGGTGCGTCAGCACTCACGCTGCTGCCTGTCGAGGTGTTTCTGCGATGGGTCGGGTCAGAGAGACTGGAGGAGCAGGACAGCTCTGTGCTGTAGCCTGAGGAAGCAGCATAAAGAATCACAAAACATCACTGACGGATGCATGCTGGATTATGTTCACACCAAAATCATTTCTAGTGTTCGCACACACAGAAAATCTAGGCTAGGCTGTGGTGAACATGCATTACAAAAAATACTTGCTAGGAGAGGAAGTTGGTGTTTCACAGAGAAAAATTTCTCACATGGCACCATAATATATTTAGAATAATGGTTCTTTAAATGACTGTAGTTTAGTAATGTTTGAGGATGGCACTGTTGCTTACAACACTTTTGTGTGTGTGTGTGTGTGTGTGTGCGTTTGTGTAAAAATAAATACAGCTTCTATGTAAATTAAGGATAAGTGATTTTATATGTGAGCGTCACGGTGGTGCAGTGAGTAGCACGATAGTCTCACAGCAAGAAGGTTGCTGGTTCGAGCCTCGGCTCGGTCGGTTGGCGTTTCTGTGTGGAGTTCTCATGTTCTTCCTGTGATCGCGTGGGTTTACTCCGGGTGCTCCGGTTTCCTCCACAAGAACAAAGACATGCGGAATAAGAGAATTGAGTAAAAACGATTGTTCATAGTGTTAAAGTGTGAATGAGTGTGTGTGAATGTTTCCCAGCGATGGGTTGCGGCTGGAAGGGCATCCGCCGCATAAAACATATTCCAGAAGAGTTGGCGGTTCATTCCGCTGTGGAGACCCCGAAAGGGAATAAAGCCGACATGAAGATGGATTTAATATGTTAAACCCAAAAATGAATTAAGATGGGTTTGATTTTGAATTCATTTGAAAGCATGTTTTAGCATATGTTGTTGTGATTCACAAATGAAAAACTGAGCAATTGAATCTTACATTGAATTTGATCTACTATAATATAATCTATAATACTGAGCTTCTTTGGCATAGCATAAAATCATATAGAATTTAAAAAATGTAAAAGCTTTAAGCACCTCTTGCTGCTAAGGTAATTTTTTTAGACCAGTTCTCTTTGCTCTACCAAAAAAAAAACTCTCGCTTACCTGAAAGCTTGCTCTGCTGACTGGCGTAACTGGAGTTGCGCGAGTGACCCGTGTGAAAGGATTCATCAGGATTCTGATCCACATCTTCAGAGAGAGCTAAATTTGACAAATAAAATTTTCAGCAATTAAAAATACCACTTAAATCTCCATCCAGTAAGTCCAGCTAATAAATAGTTATATCTAAAAATATATACAAAAGTTAAAACAAACTAATATGTGTAATATTATAGGGCTAAAATAATTTATTTCAAAACGTACATGGCACGTTAAAAACCAGCTCATTAAAAACTGTGTAAAAGATAGCTAACTGTCCAACTTCTGTCAGATGTGTTTTGAAACTTTATATTTTTGTTACCATTTCCAAGTACGGAGGGCCTTTGTTTGGTTAGGCGAGCTGCGGCTTCAGTGGTTCCTTCTCCTTTGCAGTCCAGCTGCAGGGAAGAGTCTCGACCAGCCACAGAAATAGACTTTGCTGTGCTTGGGGGACTTAACAAAAATGAAAGCAGACACTGTTAAACATAAACAAACTAACTACATTAACAGTTCACCCAGAAACTACATCCATGTCATTGTTCACCTTTAACGACTACTAACTAATTTTACCAAAAATGTACTCTTCAACAATGTAGACCAGGGGTGTCCAGCGTCGGTCCTGGAGGGCCGGAGCTCTACACATTTTTGGTTCAACCATCATGAAACACACCTGTGGCACTAATTATGGTCCTCTGATTGGCTGAAGTAGAGTAGCATGCATCCTACAGCAGGGTTGCAACTAAAATGTGCAGGGCTCCGGCTCTCCAGGACCGACGTTGGACACCCCTGATGTAGACTCTTCTTTGCTTTTTGTATAGTTTGCTTATTGTAAATAATGAACCAACAGATGGCGCCAGAGTACATTTGATCATTTAGACTGTCTGAAGAGACCACAAAGTGAACAATACAAAAACTATGATACGTAATAACATATTCCTAATAGAACACATTTAATCTTGCAGATTAAATAAAAAGTACAACACTCACGTTTTAAAGCAGGGATCTCCAGATAACAGTGTCATTCCAATGGTCACCTTTATTTCATTATAAAACATTGATAGAAAACCACATGTTAAAGTCAAGAACAATCATGGTGTGATGTATACTTGAATACTTTAAGAGTAAGTATCAGATTTTCCAAAACACTTGCAAACTATAATGGAAAACAAGTCAGGTGAATTTAACTGTTAAATTCAATTCTAAATATTTGATGGAATTTCTTTTTTAAGGTTTGTTAGTTCATCATAGTTGCTCATCTATACATTTATTCATCCTAAAGAGGGTCATGTTGTAAAAATAGCTTTGTTATCTTGAGCTCAGACCTTCAAGATGGAGTTGTCTTGTCGAGTGTGTTTCGTGTCGTATCCTTCCAGCAAACAGCATCGAGCCGTCGAGCCTGACCCAGCAAACTCCGACAAGTTCAAATCCGCAAACCCCAACTAAAACATACACACACAGAAACAAATCGCAGTAAAATAGATTGTTTTATCCATGCCACCAACAGAGGATTGGTGAAATTTTTTTTTTACTCAATACCAACATTTCATTACAGAAAGATGAAAGACATTTTTTTAAAAGTCTTGAAAATCAATCACAGTGGTTCTCAAACTGAGGTTGAACAAATGGTACGCGGCAGTCATTCTGTGAGTGTGTATTCCTGTCGAAAACAATTAGTGGGGATCCCCACTAAGATAGAAATACCATTGTGTGTGTGTGTGTGTGTGTGTGTGTGTGTGTGCGCGCGTGTGTGCGTAAAAATGTTATATTTTAATAAAAGATGATAATCTTGCACCGCTGTTGTGTGTTTAGTGTTACTGTAGCTGAACAGCTCACATGTGCAGTTTGCAGAGGGATCAATTCACTGTAAACATGATGGAAAGAACCAAGAGATTGATTAAATTAAATTAAATTAAACAAGAGACCTTATATCATTTTTGCCCCACACAATACCTTTAGCCAAAGAGATGAGGCGCATTATGAGTGGAGAAAAAGCAGCCAGAGTCAAACTTAGTGGTGCTTTGAAACAAGTGTTAAGCATAGCTAAAATGAATAAATATCTTTATTAGCAATAATATTGCCTCTCATTTGAGCTGTACTTAAATGTAGCTGAATACAAGGGTCTATAAGCTGGGGCTATACTGGAGTCGCGTATTTTAATGCAAATTTTTCTGAGGTGGTACTCGGTGAAAAATATAATAGATTAATGGTTTCAACCACCAAAAAACAGTAGATTCTTGCGTCGTTTGTTTGTTTAAACATTTCTCAGTGTTGGGGGATGGATGTGTCTGTTCATGGTTTTTATTAGCTTGAAGATAAATTAGACTGTCTTCAAATGTAAAATGTTTAAATGCTTTCAGTGGAAGTATCATCTATTATGAATTTGAGTACAAGAGTATGTGTTAAACACAAATGCAGAATATTGCCAATTAGGGAGCCGCTATCTTTAGAAAAAAAATCTAAATCAAACTAGCCTTGAGAACATCACGCCCTTATTCATAGTAAATGTTAAGTGACCAACTTCCTGTTTGCTTCTTTTCATAGTTGACCAGTTTCCCAGGTCTCATTTCCTTTAAACACCTCGAGCTTTATTTAAATAGCCTTTCTTGTGTCAAGCAGCAGTATTTTTAGAGGAGGGAAATCCAAACTTAACTTCAGGGAAATCACAAGGAAAAGAGCATTTACGCCTGAAGAATGAAACATTCCTCACCTTTGTCGGGCGCTTTTATGGCCTTGAGGTTGAATATTCTCTAAAAAAGCACTGCTTATGTAAGATTGCCATCACATGCTTGAATTTAGCGGTCAAATGATCAAGCAGAGTTAAGAGATGTAGAGTTAAAGTATGTAGATCTTGTAGCAAACCAAACAAATGTGATTACGCTGACAGACACCGGGTTACAATCCCAACGCACAAGAAGGCTTTTAATTTTTTCAGACTAGAATTATGGTTTTACTTTGAGTAAATGTAAAAGTGTTTTCATGTTCTTAAAACCTCTATAAATGAGACAAACAATAAATAATTAAAACTATTTTTATATTATTTTGTTCATTTGGCCAGTTAAGATTTAACTAATAACCAGCCAAAGTTATCCAAGGGTTCTATTTGGTGCACTTCCTGCACCTCTATTTATTTGTGAATAATAGTTTTAAGGGTTGATGATTGCAAATTAAATGTTCATGTCTGGACAATCAGTATGTTAATGAGTTTATGTCTTCAAGTATGAACTGCACTCTGAATCATCACGTGATGTGAAGGGGAGGGAAGGGAAGATGGGGCCACTTTTACTCACCTTGGAATAAGCTTTTCCTCCTTTCAGTTCCTGTAATGAAAACAGGAAGAGAAGGCGCTTCAGACATGAGACATCCAGATTCAGCAAATGCCTTCGGTTTCAGAAGAAGCGGGGAACATACAGTAAGAGTCGATATCTTAACGTTTACAAGAGGCTTAACAAGAGGGAACAAATAACTCCCTCAAACTTCCTACATTTGTAGAAACATTTTAGTACAGGATCTACAACAAAATGTATACCTTTTGTCATCATCAAAGAGATTTGAGTAGTTAAATCAATCAGAAACTTCACCTTCACACCCGTTTTCCCACTACACGCGTGTGTGAGGAACATCTACAGAGCTTGCACTTCATGAGTGCACTGCTGATTTGTTTTAATCCAGCGAGAATTCAATTAAACTTAGCTACTAAAATGTCCTCCGAGTAAAAGGTCCGGACTATCTAGTTTGTACTTAATTTTATTTCCACATTTGTATAAATACTAACAATAATAATTCCCAAATTTCCCTGTCAAATATACGCACAGTGAGGCCTTTATTTGTGTAACAGAAACCTAGATAAAACGAATAAAAGTGCAAAACAGACCCACAAAACTCTTTCAATCAAAAACGAAAAAAAAAAAAAAAAAAACGATAAAGAAGCTCTTGTCTGGAAAAAAAAACAAGTACAAAGAGCTTACTTTTCAAGTAAAACTATTAAAATATTAAATACAGCATGGTTATTTTAGGTAAAAAATTGCAACAGAACCACCTTTCCTCTTTATATTGTTTTTTTTTCAATGAACAATATGGCCATGTGACTGCCCTGCAAGCAACATAAATCTTTGTTGTAATAGAGTCAGTGCCATTCTCATGTAGATATATAGGCACACACTGATGATCCTGGAACGCCACTTGCTTTTGATAATGTTCATTGTAGAAAAAGCTGACTCAGCTGTCTAAAGCACTCTTTCACTAAAATCCCGTCACTGAATCCATGATATCCTCAGTGAACTTTCACACATTGCTGGGCTGTGAAAAGTCTTGCAGATCTCTCATACGGGGGGCTTCTAGTTGCTTAATTTTTTCAACCTCTCACCTCGGACTTCAGGGGAAGCATTTGCACAAAGGAGCTGATCTTAGTTTCAACATGGCACTTCACATTGCACCTTTTGATTAATGCCATGGCATCCAGGAATATCAGGCAAATGCCTTTGCAACTGCTTAACAATAACGAACAAATACCTCTCCGTGCACTCATCCTTAAAACTATGGGTTTTGGAGTACGCCATGCTGTCTGTCACCCTCGTCTCATCCTGTCTACTTCAATCTGTTTTATATGGTCAATGACTTGAATGCACGCTCTTCACTGGAAACACAGAGTAAACAAGCTATTTGATTGGTATATCTGTAAGCTATATGTATCATACGGAGTAGCGGAGCCCACTGTCTGTCCATGGGACAAAAAAAACTAATCCCACTTACAATAAACTATCCTCACAAATTTGCAGACCATGGTATGCCATTTGGTGATGGCTTTTTTATTGCTTCCAATGAGTAAAGTACATGATTTCCCAGAGAACGTTGTCAAGAAGCTTTACTACAAGACTTTTTCTTTTAACGTTTGCTGTCTTAAGGACAAGCTTCAATACACATTCTATTGGTATTAACTTGAAATGATCCCCCACCACCATCCCAAACCTACTACGCTGAAGACTTATACAGCAAGTTAGATAAAATAACTAAAAGCCACCGCCCTTACTCTGAAATCTCAATATGAACATTTATCAGCTTATTCCTCAGTTCTTGACCCCTTCAGCTGAAAAAATGTGATGTATTAGTAAGAGCAACAGATATCTGAATTGAGTTTTGGGTTGTATTCGTCTACTCACCTTCCTGACAGAGACGCGGCACACACAGGGATCCAGGACACCCGTGGTAGGGTTGGCGCTCATTTTGCATACAAAAGAGAACCGCTTCCGCCAGTAAACAGAATTCTCCTGGACCTCTTCCCTGCGGATGACAGAAGATAGATGTTGAGAGTGTTATTTCACTCACTGATGGGATCCAGACTCAACGAAGGCATGCGAGTGATAGCGACTCTGATAGTGTTTCACGCAGGGGTTTGTTTGTAGTGGCTGCTCAAGCCATGAAGAGTTCACGACTGAAGACCATCCAGAGTTTTGGAGGGTGGAAACTCTGATCAATCAAAACACAGGCTCAATAATAAAGAGGGAACAGACTGCAAATTAAAGGGACATCATTAAGAGTTTGTAACAGAGCCAGATACTATCCGCAGTCAAAATACCTCAACATTTATTCAACATTGTTTCACAAATGATTTTTAAGGGGAACGTAGCTTTTTTTTTTTAGCTATGAAAAGATCCAAACAACAAGCTGTTACAAGTGAAGCACGAGCATAACGTGTTTATATTTAAAATAGTTCATTTCACCTTAAAGTAGGAACTGTTTTTAAATGATACAGTGATACATTGATTTAAAAGCTGAACAACTGCATAAAACAATAGTTTGAATACATATAAACACAAGATGAACTTTTAAATGTAGCTGTAGTGAGACTGAAAAAGTTTTGTTGCTGCATTTCAAGCACCAAAATCCACAAGCTTCAGCTTTTAAGGTGAATGAAGACTGGGAGTCTAATGTTGGGATCATTTGGGGAGTGGGGGGGGGGGGAGGGTTCCCCCTCTCAACATTCCATCCCAACATTCCAGGAGCCAAGATACTATGTTTGGTCACCACGGTAACCACCTCTTCGTCCATGGCAACACTGGCTCAAAAGTCAGTCTTCCACTTTAACATGCGTGCACTTCCTAGGCTTCAGTACGGAACAGGATTCGGGCCACTGTAGAAAATAAAATTTAAGTTCTGACTTTTTTCTCAGAAGTATGGGCGTCCGTGAGGACATTTTTCAGTTCTGTTTTACCTTCACTACATGTAACTAACGTAGAGGCTGTGAATGCTGAAAGAAGCGCCAAAAGCTGATAAAAGGCCAATTTAAGTGCGTTTTTGCGTGTCCGAGGGGTCTCGGAGGAAGCCATTGCGTTGCTTGAAGAACAAAAGGGCGGTGGAATAAGTGTGAATTTGGTCACGTTAAGTATGCTAAAGGCTCGTCGACTGCGCTTTGCGTTCTTCAAGCAACACGACAGCTTCCTCCGAAACCCCTCGGACACGCAAAAACATAACTTAGACAAAAAATATCCTCACAGGCCCCCATACTTCTGAGAAAAAAAGTCAGAATTCTGAGAAAAAAAAGTCAGAACTTTAATTTAATTTTCTAAAGTGGCCCTAATCCTCTTCCGTACTAGAGGACTGTCACAGTATTGTCAAAATCTTTTTTCCATTTCGACTGTAGTAACAGAAAAAAACGGATTTTGTATTTTGCTTGCATCACAAAATAAATCTGTCTAGGTGTTTTATATTTTTCCTACACTTATGAGTAGAGTTTTGATCGTGTATGAAGAGCAGTCTCCATATTCTCCTTAAGCTTGCATGTTTTATTAAGAGAAAGATCACAGCGATATATATTTCACAGTTTACTAAAATAACTCAAATATTGTGCATTGCCTAAAATCCTAGCCCTAACCCTACTTGTGTGTTACTTTTTTTACTTTCTATAAAAATGCTGAAAACCAAGTTAGGTTTGTTCAGAAAGTCTCAATTATCTGACAATTACCTCTGATGCTGTAGCACGCCTGATACACTTGTGAAGACCTACTATTAAAAAAATAATGATAATAAAAACTTTCTTTTTTCCTCCTCTGTTTTTATCGTCTTCCTTTATTTCCTCCCTGCTTTGGTTTATTGATCATTTGATACAATTTCTATTATGAGAAGCTGAGATAGACTTTGACTTATAGCATCTTGTCTCTCCCCTAATGTAAGTCGCTGTGGACAAAAGCGCATTAATGTAAATGTAAGAAAAGTAGAGTTGAATGAAAAAAACTGTCAAATAAGATTTATATTTAAGAAGAAATTTCTTCAAGAAAAACAAACATTGCCTATGGATCTAAACTTTTATGACTTAAATAAGGTGTGTTCAATTATTGCAATAAAGTAAAACAAATTTTTTTAAAAACTATATATATATATATATATATATATATATATGTATGTATAGTGCTGAACTGATTATGATTAGTAGTGACCCTGTATTGCTCACGGGTCATTTTGAGGGTGAATGGAAAGCAAAGGACTTGCGACTCATCCGGGGTTTTTTGACCTCTACCTTTTCCCCATTGAGAACTCGGATATAACACATAAAAAACTATTTACTACAAGAAATCTACATCTACTTGTACATTGTATACAATCAATGAGAATTGGGATTGAAACCTTTGGCGGTGCAAACACAGCAGTCTTTGAGCCCTCTACGTTTTCTCTTTTCACTCAGCTTTCTCCCACGCCGGCTGAACTGGACACAAACTCAATCAAGTGCTGCTCAATGAACCGATTGTTTTTATTGTTTGAGACTCGAGACGATCTGAAGTGAACAAAAGCAGCGCGAGCGAGGATCACGAGGAGCCAATCAATATGCATACGACGCTCAGCAGGAGACAAAGCCACAAGCAGCTGGGAAAACCTCTTTTACAAAAATAAATGTATAAAAATCAATATGAATTAGAAACTATCGGACCATATGAGTAAAATTGGGTAAGCAAAAGTGTAATGTAAATTAACCTTTGTGGGGTATTCATATTTTATAAAGCAATTAAAAATCAAAATTTTACTCCATAACACATTAACATATATGACTTATCTCAAATCCAAACAATATAGAGAATATATCTTGAATTATTGAAACCAGACCCTACTAGAAAAGAATATACACTTGTAACATTTTTATTCTTGTAAAATTTAGAAACGGGTCAATTTCACCCAAAGGCCACACAAGAGTTAAAAAAATGTGTTTTATATGATTAGTTGGAAACGCAGGAGTTTTTATTTAAACCCGTTAAGACCCGAAGCTAAAATTGTAAAATTTCACATGAAACTATTTGTGGTCTATAAAATAAAAATAAAAAAAACATTTCTGTTCAACTGTTGTTTTATTTTAATTTAAAAAAAAATGCAAGAAGTCATCTCTGATTGCTCATGCATTTCCCTTGGACAAGTACAGTCTTTTATGAAACCCAAATGTTATCAAAATATTTGGTTTGATTCGCCATCGTTAGTGTTTGGATCTTCTCTTGCTGTTTGCGCAGATGATTCAACGAAGCAGAAATGTGCTTTGCTGGAACCGGATTCTTATCTCTCATCCTGTGTCAGTGCTGGACAAACACACGGGCTGACACCACTCAAACACACACACCTTCCCCTGCATTACACAAACAGTGCTTAACGGGACACGTCGCCAAAATGAGAACCTGTGGCATTTATCCACAAATCAACCAGTCTACATACATTTTCCACTGAATTTTTACCTAGTCTTGACTAGACCGTAAACCACATTATTCACATTCTGTCACCAATCAACATGTTCTCCATCAATTATGACAAATTAAACAAATGCTATTTTTTTACAACAAGAAATTCAATGGCTAGACTAATTGTACCAGAGAAAATATTCTCTCTGTGCCCATCTGAACCCATTGCCCTGCACCAGTACCGGCTTTCTTCACTGCTCCATTAGGAAGCAATTTTATTTAAATACCTTTTTTATTTATTAAATTCAATCATACTCTTTTGAGAACCTATTTTTTTCATGAACACAATCCCATTTTGAGCGGGCTGGATTTCATTTAAGTAAACTCTTCTTGTACTCGAACAAATACAAATTCCAAATCACTCAGCAAGCAATCAATTGATTATCGTTTGTGACTTTTACAAGAAAAAAACCTCCCCTCGAGGAAGCCAGTGATGGGAAACTAAAGCATGATGCACAGTGATGCACATTGTACAAAATAAACGAAGACTTGTCGATGGATCTAATGCCTTAATTATTTTTCTTATTTCCATGTTGTGTTGTGCTAACTGTGTCAACTTAATTTCTAATGTGAACAAAAAATAGTTACTGTCAGTAGCTCTAAAACAATGTTTAACTCACTAAATATGAGGTGATGATCTACCTACCAAGACTTGCTTACATGATATGTACTATAAACACACATTCAATAGTAGAATATGTTTTGAAATATTTTTTAGTTAGCTGTATGCTCTTTACACTTTCAATTACACCCATCAAGAACAGGCTTCTCATGTACTGCATCTATCCTTTGTCTCAAAGTATTTACAGGTAACTTTACAACAACAAACTAACAAGTTGGGAAGAGTTTATAAGTTTTATTGTTTTGTTTGTTTTTTTCATTATTTCTAAGCATTTATGTAAGGATATACTTTTTGGTCATTTGGATCCTCCTATAACTCTGATCAGAGCTTGCAGCTCAATTAGTAAATCAAGAAACCGTGCCAAGACGAGCCAAAACACATCATGTACGAGACAAAACTTACAACGTTAAATGCAAATTTTCTGAAGGGATGAGTACTTTCTGTCACTCCTTAATTCCTGGTAATATAGAAAACCCATTTCACAATTACTTTAGATAGATTTTTTTTTTTTAGAAAAATGTAAGATAATTTAATTTTAATTTTCTAGACGAACTGTACATTTAGGAGCCCGTATTCTCTCCAGACCTTGAAAACATGAAGATTTTTGCTGTTTCACCACTCTAAGCGCCTTTGTAAGATTTGTGTTATGTAAGGGTTAAAGTTCACAACGGACAAGGGGGGTTCCCTGAACCTTCCAGCTGCTTATTACATCACATATTTATTTAGTTCTTTGTTTTCTTTCTTGAACACTTCAGATAAGAATTGGCTCATTTTCTGTGTTTGAAGCAGCACTTGTGAAAGTTTGACAGGTTTTCATTTCAGTGTGGCATTTTGCAGGCTCTTTTGGGACCCGATCTTCAGTGAAGTGCCTGCTTCGTAATCTTCAGCACCTCTCTGATGTAACTGTAAACCGTTTCCTACCAACCTGATAAGACCCTGCCAGATCCCTCTTTAAAGATGCAAGTGCAGAGATGAGTCGAACATAGATATCAGTCTGTGTTATATAACGTAAATCTCCATCCATCCATCTTCATGTCGGCTTTCTTCCCTTTCGGGGTCTCCACAGCGGAATGAACCGCCAACTCTTCTGGCATATGTTTTATGCAACGAATGCCCTTCCAGCTGCAACCCATCGCTGGGAAACATTCACACACACTCATTCTCACTCAAACACTATGAACAATCGTTCTTACTCAATTCACTTATTCCGCATGTCTTTGTTCTTGTGGAGGAAACCGGAGCACCCGGAGTAAACCCACGCGATCACGAGGAGAACATGAGAACTCCACACAGAGATACCAACTGACCCAGCCGAGACTCGAACCAGAGACCTTCTCACTGTGAGACGACCGCGCTACCCACTGCACCACCGTGACGCTTATAACGTAAACCTATAAAGACATAATCTATGGTCCAGATATTACTCTTTTTATCTTTGAATCAAAGGTCCTTCGTTGGTTCAACCTTTTGCAAATAAAATAAATGGTTTGTGTGCCATGAAACACTTTCACTGCAAATGATCATTGCATGCTATGTTTAGTGACGTTTTATTTTAAAAACTGAGAAACAGTTTTGGGTGAACTGCCTAAAACGTAATGAATTTAGAGTCTAGTGAATACAGCAGTGATCCTTCTTGTGTCCGAGGGAAAAGAGGAAAAGCAGTTTCTAAACAAACGAGTTGAAGAAGATCCACGGATCAGCAGTTCTGAAGCTGAAGGACTGAGAGCAGATTCAGCGCTCTGATCAGAGCAGCAGCTCAATGCAGAGAGATCTGTTCTGACCACCAGTGAGAACGCTTGTTTAATTCTTCATTAAAATGAAACCGCTTTGTCTTACAGTTTAAGTGTGACTCTTGCCCTCAAGAAATGCACATGTTTGCTGGCCAAATTGTATATTTTCTTAATTATTTGTTAGAAGATGGTACTCTGATACGCAAAGATACTGCCTCAAAAAACCTGAAACGCTTCAGAGTCGCTGCATCAGTAGGGTCAGACGAAGCAGAAACAAAGCATTGACTGAAATGTCTATATTTTACTTTCTTCATTTAATTACACACAAGTACACCCTGCTGGAATCCGACAAAGAGCATGCTGGGTAAAAACACTGGTTTCACAAAATAACATTGCATGTGGTCCGTTTCACACACCCTGTGGTATCAGCTTTTTTTTAGCTACATTTAAGATAAATGGCACTACAAAAAAAGTTAAAACAACATGTAATTATGCAGTCATTTAGAATAAACACATAAAACCTAAAAAGTTTAAACGTTGGTAACGACTTTCTTTAATTCCGATGAACACAATAGGTGAAAATAAGTAAAGATGGTTCCTTTTCAAGAACTTGAAACTATATTATTTTGCTCAACATACAGACCAAGTGATGGCAGGAAAACAACATGTTTTGTGATCAAATAATCTTTGTTTAATGTGTTTTTGCAGAATTTATGTTACCAAATGATCACGGAATAATGTTTGTTCACTGGAGTAAAACTCGGTTTATTGATTGAATCGGTATAGATTACTGCAATAGATTACTTTTTTTTAATTCTGTTGCATTAATTGCTAACAAAGATTGCATTTTGTTGATTTAAATAATAACCTCATACTAAAAGTTAATCAAATAAACTAAAAATCAAACAACTCTCGACATTGAAGAAACCTAATCGCCATTCTAGACTCAATGCTAATAAACACATGATGGGAAGTTTACATTCTTTGAATGAAAACATAAACAGTTATCAGTATATGCAAATAACGTAGTGTAGATACTGTTTGGAGACTTAAATAAAAAAATATTAAACTTACCTGGTGGAGGAAGCTGTGAAGTCTCCCCCATCCATTAATCTGATTTTACAAAACAAAACTCCATTGACAAAGGGCACTGCTGTCAGTTCCTCCAATGTAAGATGAGTTTGAAACTTGAACTTCTTCTTCTTGACCAAAAACGCCATGAAAGCGTCGAAATGTTTGATAAACTTTCGCACAAATCGACTAAAAGTCGCCGGAGCGGTTTAATCTAGTGTTGGAGACTCGGTGAGAGGTCATGATGATGCTCATCGTCTGAAAAGAAAGGTTAAAAAACACAAAATGGTCATACATTTGGGGTCAATTAAAAGGCTTAATTTAAATAACCGTATTTTTTCACTGTCGTTATTTAAAACAAGAGTTGACGTGAAGCTAACGTCAGTTCACTCACCGGTGAGTTAGCAAAAGCTTGTTTTCCTCACGGCTCCTCGCTTTTAGAGACACTACCACGACTACTTAACAAACGTTTAAACTAATTATGATGTTTAGAAATTCTATATTAAGGAACATCAGCTCGTGTTCGCGTCTGGTTTTTGTCTTGTTTGGATGCGATTGTGATTCTCGGAGGCGGTCAGTGTTTCTGAGGGGACTCTTAAGCCCCGCCCCTTCTCCTGAACTCTCTTTTCTTCATCTTTTTCACTCTCGATATTTTTACACAGTCCTATCAAAAGGCGTATTTAATAATGACAATAATTATATGAACAGCGATTATTTTGAAAGTATAAAAAATGGAATATTCTAAGATGTGTGCGTATTGTCTTCTCTTCGTGAACGGTCCTTGGGTTTTCGCAACAATAGGCCAATCAAAAACAAGACCGCATGCGCATTGGGATTAGTTTTAGTGCTTGTTTAAATTACTTTGTTGGCATCCTTTTGTCACGTTAATTTATCTGAAAGACTTAAAATTGTTTACTCTGTCTTCCTCTAGTGGTACTAAAGACACCTGAACTACATTCTCCACTTTTTAAGAATTGGATATCTTTGCTGTTTGGTTTCAAATAGTTTTTTTTTTACTTTGTGTTTAGTGACTGTAAAATGTAAGGGTGTGTATTTGGTTTCTTAAAACATTTTTTTTAAATAAATACACCAGCAGTCTTGCCTGAAAACCAAATAAAACTCGACATTTGCGCACGTTAAAATGTCCTTTATTTATAATTCTATACAATATTTATTGTCAAATGTAGACAACCAGTGATAAGCCTTTTCACGTCAAAAAGTAGCAATGCATTATGGAATTTGCAGGCCATGTTTAGATACATTTCTAGAAATTGTACAAATTATATTGTATTTTCTGCACTCTATTGGTTTTTAAACTAAAAGTAAAGTAAATGTAAATAACAATTGTTTTTGCTTAAACCGCATGTATATTCAACTTGATAAGTTCTTTTTAAAAAGGTAAACACAAACATTTTCTTATTTTGGGCATGTGTTCTCATTTGAACACTTGAGGCACAAAAGTGACTCTTTAAGACTTTCTGTCATTTAGCTCTTATTGACTTTTCTTTCAACATCTTACTGACTTCATTTACATTTATCACCTCAAATACATTTCAGGCTCACTTGTTGATAGACTTTTTCATGAAATTACTCACTTAAAAATGGTTCATCCAGACACAAACTCATTGACTCTTTTTCTCAAGATTTCACTTGTTCAATGATTAGCAATCTTTTGATGAGTCCCAATCCTTGCACTATCCACACCACGAAGTGTCTAAAATTATAATATGTGCACACCACATCAACGGGTAAATAAAGAAATAATCACTATGTTGAGCGTCACGGTGGTGCAGTGGGTAGCACGGTCGTCTCACAGCAAGAATGTCTCTGGTTCGAGCCTGGGCTGGATCAGTTGGTATCTCTGTGTGGAGTTCTCATGTTCTCCTCGTGATCGCGTGGGTTTACTCCGGGTGCTCCGGTTTCCCCCACAAGAACAAAGACATGCGGAATAAGAGAATTGAGTAAGAACGATTGTTCATAGTGTTTGAGTGTGAATGAGTGTGAGTGAATGTTTCCCAGCGATAGGTTTCAGCTGTAAGGGCATCCGCCGCATTAAACATATGCCAGAAGAGAAGAGACCCCGAATGGGAAGAAAACCGACATGAAAATGGATGGAATCACAATGTTCTACGGTTTGTGTCCGTCTAAAACATTGTCAAATTATGGATGATATTTGATTGACCTGCATCAAATTTTACATTGTTGAAAAATAACTGTTTCGGCTAGCATTGCTGTCAGTGAGCAGGACAAGTAAGCACACCGGAGTTCTAGTCCCGGCTCATAGTCTGAACTAAAAGGATAATTAAAAATAAATGGAAAATTTGAAAAGGCAAGATTGCCTGTCTCATATACGCAAGGATGCAGATCTTCCTGAGTCTTTGAATGAGTGAACCGATTCTACATTCACTGGAAACTCAAAGTAGGAACTTTTGACGGTCATTACTCAGTTTCAGTTGGAATTGGGACGAGCGATCAAATGATCTTCCTCACACCTTCAACAACACACAGGTGCCCTTATGTTAGACATCAGTTTCCTGACTAGCCCCAGGAGCAGCAGCTGACTGCTCCATGTGTTTGTGCACTTGAAGGGGTCAGAGTTATGGAAGATATCATGGTTATGGGGCACTGGGAAGGTTTCTCTTTTTGTGAAGATAATAGTGGGGTGTAACCAAATATGTTTTGGAACTTCTTGTTTCTCCGTTGTTATGAGGCTGCCAATCTTGTTTCACTCATTCAAAGACTCAAAAAGACTAAATCTCCATCCTTGCATACAGATTGTTATGCGAAATGTAGAAACAGAGTCAGGCTGCATGTTTAAATTCAAAGTATGTAACTAGCAGTGTGTGAAAAAATTAATGGACTTTTTATACATCTGGTGACATTCTGGAGTGCTCAAAAGGTCCAGACTTCTCAATCCCTCAATGCACTGCAGGAAACACCATCAGCTGACAAGGCATAAGAAATGGTGGAACCGTCACACATCACACGGAATCGGTGGATGAACCTACTCATTTCAATACTGTGAAGAAGGTTCTGCATGACCTTGATAAAATTAATTACCAACTTTCTACATATTTCAACTTAACACCAATTCAGTCATTGCATATGATTCCCTAATTCCAAGAGTCACCAATTGTCTCACTTCTTCATCATCTAAGTTACTTGTCTGCAGTTCTCCGAATGACTCACTCAAAAACCCATTCACCCACCAACTTACTCGATCAGCTTGTTTAAAAAAAAATACACTCAAATCTGAGCCAATCAAACAGAACTGTATGGAACTCCTCATGTAACATATTTCCCTGTTCTCCACATCAAGTCTCTGTCATGGCACTTGATTTCTATTCTGTACACTAAAAAAAATTACAAACATTCTTCAACACTGTCCACATGCTTAAATTCTTCTACTGTGCATCTGTAGTCTGTGCTGGTAAAGTCTCAACTACAGTCTCAGAGTTAGCATTGGCAGTGTTGGCATTCTGAAGAAACCTCCTCATCTCTTTAAGCGCTGGTCTGAGCATCTGGACCAGAGCGAGAAGAGCCGCCTGCGTCCCCTCTAGAGCCTGGGCCTGTCTCTCCTGGGCGCAGGCCTGTGCCTCCTGGGAGCGGCGGATCATCTGGAGCAGGTCGCTCTGGTTCTCCAGGTGCTGTGCCACCTCTCTCACGTGCAGGTTGGTGAGCCGGTGCTCCTGCAGCAGTTTGGCAGAGTTCAGTGCAATGCGGCTCTTCAGTTCCTGGGGTTTGTTAGTGGGGTCAGATTCAGGAGGTGCAGTGAGTACATCCACTGGAGCCTCAGAGGTCACTGTTGTTACCCCCGGATCACTGGTGCAGTATTCCACCATGCCCTCTTCCAGAGCCTGGTAAGTGGTCTCACCTAGATCAAAAAGACCCTGTTAAACTAGAATTTAATTAAAATAAATAAATGTATGTGCATATATATATATATATATATATATATATATATATATATATATATATATATATATATATATATATATATATATATACACATATATATATATATATATATATATATATATATATAATTGTAATCATACCTTCAAGAGTTTTTATTTCACATGCTGCTGCAGTTCCAGCCTGAATGCCTGGTAAGATTAAGTCACATTATTAATTTAACCAAGTAATGTATTCCTATTTTCTGTCATTAAATGCAAATATTACACTCGGCTCAACGTATTAGAAGAGATCTTTTAGATGAACATTGTAACTAGAGTCTGTCGTTAATGTTTTTGTTTAGAGTGGATTTATGGAGTTTGTCCCTTTTTGTTGTCTGCAAATCTTTTTCATCTGGTTTGTGGTATAAACATGATTACATTTTTTTATAAAAACACAAAATGCAATTTATAATCTATAAAGCTAAGATCCACCTATTTTCCTTTAATGCAAGGTAATTTGGGGTTGTATCATTGGGATTGTATCATTGAGAGTGTGTAAATGGAAACCATAAAACATACTTTTTATTCGAGTATGTATCTAAAAAAAATAATTGATTGCCGTTCAAAGTTAAAGAGGCTAGCTTTGATTTGGTTTTATTTGATTTTGGGATGCGGTTTTAATTGTTACATAAACTAGATTACGCTCGAAATATTTAAACGGAAAAACCATCCTATTTAAGCCATTTTAAAATACTGATTTTGTTCTGAATTGTTACTTCGTGGTAAAGAGGTTCGATTTAATTGGTAATACACAGTTGTAAGTCATGCTAAAGCGGTCAAATGAAATGTAAAAAAAATCTAGTCCTAATTGCAAAGCCATTTTTGAGGCCAGATTGAAAATAAAATATAGTTCTAATGCCTCTATCTATCTGATGAATGTTATGAGTCCTTACGTGAATGCCCTCTTTTGCAGCGCATGCAAATAATGATCGGATCTATTTACTGTACTGTCTCTTTAAAAGAGGCGTTCCGTCGAAGGGAAGCGCTGGTTGAAATCGTACGTATCGTAAATGGCGTAAAATCGCGTAGCGCTATTCTCTTACTTTGCGTCAGAGTGACTCCGGCCGCGGCGCTGATGGGCACCGCGGTGATCTCCGTGCTGATGATGGTCGCCTCGCCCAACAGATTGCAGATCCGCTGCTGCATGGAGGTCAGAAGTACGGGCACCGTGGTGCAGTCTTCGGCGCCCTCCATGGCGGCCCGGGCCTGGGCTACTTTACGTCGAACCTCCGTTTTTAAATCTGACCACTTCTTCTTGACCTCGGCTAGCTCGCGCTGGCAGGTGCTGACCGCGTTCACGCGCTTCAGGATCTCCATCCACGCGATGTTTTTAACCATGTGCGTCACTCCCGCGTTAAAATGGTTCACTAGGACGTGCTTCTGCTTCTCCATTTCCTCGATTATTATCTCTACTTCTCTCTCGGAGAAGTTCGTTTTTCGCTTTTTGGCCTGAGATGCCATTCCCGCGCGGGAAATTTGCGTAGAGTACGCAAAAATAGTACGTTTTTGGAATCAAGATGGTTGCGCAGCGTAATGGCTTCTGGAATCGAGTCGTCTTAAAACAACAACGGACGCAAACTAGGAATGACCCGCCCTCAACGTCGTCTTGAACGTTTCTCATTGGTTTAGATTCGCCAAGATGGTGACGTACATGGTTTTGATTGGGGGAAGCAAAAGTCATTTACTGCTTTACGTTGTCTTTGGGTTTGGTTGTTAGCCAGAGGGGGGCGCTGTTTAACAACAAACTACATTTAGGGATTCACGTAAGAGATTTCAACCAAAAAGCACAAGCAAAACATTCGTTTTATTTGAATAAAAAACTAATCTCATCCCTTTTGAATCAAGGTTAGAAGAAAACGAGTAAAAAGGACAAAAAGCTTTTTAGAGGAAGAAAAGACCTCGACACAACATCAGCAATGAACATTCTTGAGAAGGTTATTTTTCTTATAAAAATAAAAAGAAGCACCAAACATTTTAAAATACCCATATCCTAAAGACAATAGTTTTTTTATTTTTACATTTATACTATTTCTTGGCGAGTGGCCCATTCACAATGAAAGATAAAATTAAAATTAAAATTTGTAAAGCAAATTTTTTTAAAGAATGCTCGACACGAGGAGATTTATTCATGTGTTTATTACAGATGCTTCATGGTTTATCAAAACTATCAATTAAATTAAAATAAAATCAAGAATTTCACTACCATTAAGTAAGGCAAGGGATAAACAGGGAGTTTGCCAATAGTTATATTTATGTTATAAAATATATGAACCATTCTAAACTTTTTTCTAACAATCTAGCTTGTTAACTGTTTCAGTTTCATTGTCTAACACATGTACGTGAAAACTAAGGCCCATATAACAAGCAGAAGCCCGTGTATCCGGCTGAAACTAGCCTGACAGTTGACAAAACACACACATCTAAAATTAGTTCCAGCTTTTTAAAGCTAGGGAATCACCTTTTGTAAAACTAGGCATTTCTATAAAGCATACAGCACCTATAAAGTTTATTGAAATAGTACCTTTTATTTATGGTTCTTTTTGCATATACTTTTGATTGGAAGATGTTTAAATTCAATCTGTTTCATTATTCGCTTCAAAAACATTATTATCTGTCTGTTTTTAACTCCTTGTTTCCCTCTTTTATACACATTAGTACCAGTTACCTTCTCTAAATTTTCCAAGCTAAGAATTAAAAAGTTAAAGCTAATCTTTGAACTAAATGTTAGTAAAGCAACATGTATTGTTAAAGAATAATGGACTGAATAATGACTGCATTACAGTGATTGTGAAAGGTTTTCCTCATGCAGATTTGCTTCATTCCTTTGAGATTAATTGGCCTTTCTGACCTCTATAATACGTCTGGGAACATTAGACACGTTCCCCAAAATCCCCAAATCTCCATTAAAGGGTTTAACCGTAGTAGCATTTTGGAGTCATGCTTGAGGATATTTAACAAAGTCTTTTGAGAAGGTTTGATTTGATTTTAAAATATAACCCTAACCCTACTTGCAGCTATGTGTAGTTTTTAATATAGTTGTGTTTACAATTTCAGCCAAACTTAAAGCATGCAAGTTTTATTATGCAGCAACACACAGAAAGCATCCTCACAATGTACTCAGTTGCTGTCATCATGTTATTGTAGTTGAGTCCAGGTGCTAAAAATAACAACGTGCTCGTGTGACTGGGATTATAGGCTCAGTTTGTGTGTTTATTTATATGTAAACACTTACCAGGTCTTTCCCAAAGTGACTTACAACATCTAAACAACTGTAAAGGTTACATTCATTTTCATAGTGTGAGGAACTCAATAGATAAATATTTCAGAAATGTCGGTGAATGTAAAAATGATCTAATGATGAATCGTTTCCTAGTGCATTTTCATACACTGTGACATTTTTAGTCAAGGTGATGTGCAGTTCGATAGAAACATTTTATTTTTTATCAGATATTACTTTCTTTGTGAGTCACAGGGAACGTTTTACAGAGAACAAATCCACCAAATGAAAATACTGACTAAAGATAAGCGACTTGTAATAGCTTACCTTTCTTCTAAGAATTGAGTGATTCTCAAAGCCATAAATCGGAATTCTTAGAAACAAGCATCACATTAACCCACTTGAAGTTATATTAATAAGATGTTATTTGTGTTGTTATAGTTTTTATGACATTCATTCAATGTCTGTTCAACTCTTTTATATAGAGGGATGTAAAACATATCTCAACACATTAAACTAAAATTAGAAGGCTTATTAATTGCATCAATACAGGGTGAATTGAAATAGTTTTTAATTGAAACCCACCATTTATCCAACATTCCAGACCCGAGTTATCAAACCTGGACTTTTCTCTTGTTTTTGTTGATAAAAGCATCTGAAGTTCTGTGTTTCTTCTGTTCTGGTGAATCAGTGTCTTTCTGAGGCACAAACAGTGACTGTCAAGCACATACCAGGTCAGAGAGCACCAGCTACTTTTCTTAGGTTTCTGAATGGTGGTTTATAAAATAAAACATTTTTCACTAGCTCACAATAATTTTCTTACTTGAGAAGAACATTGTGGCGGGTTATAAACAGAACAGAGGTGATATAATTACATACACAATCATTTACAAAAATGAATAGTCCAGACCCGATATAAAAGATAAGTTAAAGGTAAGGTGAGACAAGCAAAAGATAAAGCAAAGGAGAGACAAAAATTAAGAAAACATAATGCAAAGATTAGACTTGGACAGTGTAAAGCTGAAACTCAGGGAAAGCAAAAATGAGGCAAATACAAAACAACAATGACGTAGATACAAGGTCAAGACAAAGCAAACTTGAAACAAGAAATAGGGGAAAATGAGAGGATGAATGGCAAGGCACATGAAAAAATATGAAGCAATCAAAAATGGGCCAGAGAAGAGCTTAAAACCAGACCTTGGTGTAAAAGCCAAATAAGCTAATGAATTGCAAAAGGAAAGACAAATAAGTGCCACAGATCAAGGAAAAGAGGAATGAAAAGCAATTATGTGGTAATTAACCATCATTGGGATAAAGCAGAAGCAATACGCCAAAACTAGGCAAAGAAATAAGTAAAAGAGAAGAATGAAAAGGCAGTGGTGTGTCAATTTACAAAGACTATGAAAAACAAGGCAAAAAAACTCATCCAAAGATCAGGCAAAGAAGAGTGACAGATCAGGCAAATAAGAGTGAAAGATCAGGCAGAGAAGAGTGAAAGATCAGGCAAAGAAGAGTGAAAAATTAGGCCGAGAAGATTGAAAGATTAGGCAAAGAAGCATGAAAGAGCAGGCAAAGAAGAGTGAAGATCAGGCAGAGAAGATTGAAAGATCAGGCAAAGAAGAGTGAAGATCAGGCAGAGATTGAAAGATCAGAAAGATCAGGCAAAGAAGAGTGAAGATCAGGCAGAGAAGATTGAAAGATCAGGCAAAGAAGAGTGAAAGATCAGGCAGAGAAGAGTAAAAGATTAGGCAAAGAAGCATGAAAGAGCAGGCAAAGAAGAGTGAAGATCAGGCAGAGAAGATTGAAAGATCAGGCAGAGAAGAGTAAAAGATTAGGCAAAGAAGCATGAAAGAGCAGGCAAAGAAGAGTGAAAGACCGGGCAAAGAAGAGTGAAAGATCAGGCAGAGAAGAGTAAAAGATTAGGCAAAGAAGAGTGAAAGATCGGGCAAAGAAGATTGAAAGATCAGGCAAAGAAGAGTGAAAGATCAGGCCGAGAAGATTGAAAGATCGGGCAAAGAAGAGTAAAAGATCCGGCAAAGAAGAGTGAAAGACCGGGCAAAGAAGAGTGAAAGATCAGGCAGAGAAGAGTAAAAGATTAGGCAAAGAAGAGTGAAAGATCGGGCAAAGAAGATTGAAAGATCAGGCAAAGAAGAGTGAAAGATCAGGCAGAGAAGATTGAAAGATCAGGCAAAGAAGAGTGAAGATCAGGCAGAGAAGATTGAAAGATCAGGCAGAGAAGAGTAAAAGATTAGGCAAAGAGGCATGAAAGAGCAGGCAAAGAAGAGTGAAAGATCAGGCAGAGAAGAGTAAAAGATTAGGCAAAGAAGAGTGAAAGATCGGGCAAAGAAGATTGAAAGATCAGGCAAAGAAGAGTGAAAGAGCAGGCAAAGAAGAGTGAAAGATCAGGCCGAGAAGATTGAAAGATCGGGCAAAGAAGAGTAAAAGATCCGGCAAAGAAGAGTGAAAGACCGGGCAAAGAAGAGTGAAAGATCAGGCAGAGAAGAGTAAAAGATTAGGCAAAGAAGAGTGAAAGATCGGGCAAAGAAGATTGAAAGATCAGGCAAAGAAGAGTGAAAGAGCAGGCAAAGAAGAGTGAAAGATCAGGCCGAGAAGATTGAAAGATCGGGCAAAGAAGAGTAAAAGATCCGGCAGAGAAGAGTGAAATATCGGGCAAAGAAGCGTAAAAGATTAGGCAAAGAAGAGTGAAAGATCAGGCAGAGAAGAGTAAAAGATTAGGCCGAGAAGATTGAAAGATTAGGCAAAGAAGCATGAAAGAGCAGGCAAAGAAGAGTGAAAGATCAGGCAGAGAAGAGTAAAAGATTAGGCCGAGAAGATTGAAAGATTAGGCAAAGAAGCATGAAAGAGCAGGCAAAGAAGAGTGAAGATCAGGCAGAGAAGATTGAAAGATCAGGCAAAGAAGAGTGAAAGATCAGGCAGAGAAGAGTAAAAGATTAGGCAAAGAAGCATGAAAGAGCAGGCAAAGAAGAGTGAAAGACCAAGCAAAGAAGAGTGAAAGATCAGGCAGAGAAGAGTAAAAGATTAGGCAAAGAAGAGTGAAAGAGCAGGCAAAGAAGAGTGAAAGATCGGGCAAAGAAGAGTGAAAGATCAGGCAAAGAAGAGTGAAAGATCAGGCAAAGAAGAGTGAAAGAGCAGGCAAAGAAGATTGAAAGAGCAGGCAAAGAAGAGTGAAAGATCAGGTAAAGAAGAGTAAAAGATCAGGCAGAGAAGAGTGAAAGATCGGGCAAAGAAGAGTGAAAGAGCAGGCAAAGAAGAGTGAAAGAGCAGGCAAAGAAGAGTAAAAGATTAGGCAAAGAAGAATGAAATATCCGGCAAAGAAGAGTAAAAGATTAGGCAGAGAAGATTGAAAGATCAGGCAAAGAAGATTGAAAGATCAGGCAAAGAAGAGTAAAAGATTAGGCAAAGAAGAGTGAAGATCAGGCAGAGAAGATTGAAAGATCAGGCAAAGAAGAGTGAAAGATCAGGCAGAGAAGAGTAAAAGATTAGGCAAAGAAGCATGAAAGAGCAGGCAAAGAAGAGTGAAAGACTGGGCAAAGAAGAGTGAAAGATCAGGCAGAGAAGAGTAAAAGATTAGGCAAAGAAGAGTGAAAGATCGGGCAAAGAAGATTGAAAGATCAGGCAAAGAAGAGTGAAAGATCAGGCAGAGAAGAGTGAAAGATCAGGCCGAGAAGATTGAAAGATCGGGCAAAGAAGAGTAAAAGATCCGGCAGAGAAGAGTGAAATATCGGGCAAAGAAGAGTAAAAGATTAGGCAAAGAAGAGTGAAAGATCAGGCAGAGAAGAGTAAAAGATTAGGCCGAGAAGATTGAAAGATTAGGCAAAGAAGCATGAAAGAGCAGGCAAAGAAGAGTGAAGATCAGGCAGAGAAGATTGAAAGATCAGGCAAAGAAGAGTGAAGATCAGGCAGAGAAGAGTAAAAGATCAGGCAGAGAAGAGTAAAAGATTAGGCAAAGAAGCATGAAAGAGCAGGCAAAGAAGAGTGAAAGACCGGGCAAAGAAGAGTGAAGATCAGGCAGAGAAGAGTAAAAGATCAGGCAGAGAAGAGTAAAAGATTAGGCAAAGAAGCATGAAAGAGCAGGCAAAGAAGAGTGAAAGACCGGGCAAAGAAGAGTGAAAGATCAGGCAGAGAAGAGTAAAAGATTAGGCAAAGAAAAGTGAAAGATCAGGCAAAGAAGAGTGAAAGAGCAGGCAAAGAAGAGTGAAAGATCGGGCAAAGAAGAGTGAAAGATCGGGCAAAGAAGATTGAAAGATCAGGCAAAGAAGAGTGAAAGAGCAGGCAAAGAAGAGTGAAAGAGCAGGCAAAGAAGAGTGAAAGATCAGGCAAAGAAGAGTGAAAGATCAGGCAGAGAAGAGTGAAAGATCAGGCAAAGAAGAGTGAAAGATCAGGCAGAGAAGAGTGAAAGATCAGGCAAAGAAGAGTGAAAGATCAGGCAGAGAAGAGTGAAAGATCAGGCAGAGAAGAGTGAAAGATCAGGCAGAGAAGAGTGAAAGATCAGGCAAAGAAGAGTGAAAGATCAGGCAAAGAAGAGTGAAAGATCAGGCAAAGAAGAGTGAAAGATCAGGCAGAGAAGAGTGAAAGATCGGGCAAAGAAGAGTGAAAGATCAGGCAAAGAAGAGTGAAAGATTAGGCAAAGAAGAGTAAAATCAGCAGAGAAGAGTGAAAGATCAGGCAAAGAAGAGTGAAAGATCAGGCAGAGAAGAGTGAAAGATCAGGCAAAGAAGAGTGAAAGATCAGGCAGAGAAGAGTGAAAGATCAGGCAAAGAAGAGTGAAAGATCAGGCAGAGAAGAGTGAAAGATCAGGCAGAGAAGAGTGAAAGATCAGGCAAAGAAGAGTGAAAGATCAGGCAGAGAAGAGTGAAAGATCAGGCACAAAGAAGAATGTTGATAAGGAATGTTCTATCATTGACCTCAGGTGTCCGCCTCCATCTGTGTACGGAAGGAACAGCGAGGGTGTGTTTGTTTTGATCTGGTTCTGCGCTGCGTCTGATCACTGACCGGTACGTCCGATAAACTCTGTCTGAGGTCAAAGTGGTTTAGATTTCATTTGGTTTATTACAAAGCTCTAATTAAAGTACTCCAGTAAATAAATCATCCTTTCATAGATTTTTAAATACAATTACTGAATGACAAGTGCTGTGTTTGACCGACCTAAATTTGATTCTATGACTTTACAATTTTTTAGTTCAGACATGATGAGTCTTTTTGGACATCAACAGGATCTGAAAATAACCTTTTCCACGTTGTACTGATTTAATCAAGTTAGCTGGAAAAACTCAACAGAAATAAATAGAATTTTACTTATAAACCAATTATATACTTATACTATTAATAGCCAATTATAAACCAATTCAGGATTTTCAGTTGGCTTATTGTAATACTTAAAAAAGAAAAGAAAAAGGATGTCTCAGCCACTCTCCCACAATGCATGAGAGTGCAAAAGTACATTTTGTAACCTAAACAAAAAGAGGTATAGTGTCTAGTTTGTTAGCTTGTGAGAAACAAGGTCATGGGTGGCTGCTAGTCAAATCTAAGTCTGGCAGAAGAAAATCAAACAGTGTCGTATTAATAAATGAAATTTGAACAAGAGATTGACAGTCGGCACAAATGCTGATCTGATGAACTGTCTGTCCTCTTTACAAACGGTGTTCCGGTCACCATGACTGCACAGAAACTCCGGCAACACTGTGTAGATTGTAGTTTCAGTTTTATTTAATGTTGTGGGCCAAATCACTGTTTTACACATTTGTCTTCTGTGAAGTTCTCTATGCTCCAGTGTTTTTGGACTTCCTCAGTTTTTATAGTTATTTTGAGTAAAATTCAATCCTCTGCATTCTAGCAGTATCTTGTTTTTCAGGTAACAACGATTAATAAGAGTTCAAAGAGATAAGGCCCACTCTCATAAAAACAACGTTTATCTCTTTGACATACTTGTGTTTTTTTCCACCTGATTTTATTCTAAGCATATATAATGACTCAAACCCAGAGTAGGTTCATTCATATTTGAGTCGAAATACACTACTACATATTGGGTAAAATGATGAATTAATATATTGATATATAAATGAGTACTTTGTAAATTGGGTCATGTTTGCAAAAAGAATTTGTACCCAACATTTTAAGTTCCCACAAACATGATAAAAATGGTCAAAGTATCCGATAAACAAATCATTACAGCCCTGAGGCTGACTCTTGCAATAAAACAGGGTAATAATGCATTATATAACTCCTGTCTTGCATTTGCATATGATTAAACAAACTCTTCTTTTATAACACTATTTTAATCGGAGGTTCCAGTTTCATTTGGAATATGGAGAAAACATTAGATTAGATGGCCTGTTATGTTTTTCATTTCACTCTTTCTCCACTTAAATTGATTGATAAAGTTGCTCTTCTTGAACTAATTAAAGGAGGGGTTGTATATTTGCGAGAAGAGTCTTATTTAAGGTCATTTTCATTTCAGAAATCTATCTAAAAAACAAAAACACCCATCAATGTCTCTCTGAAACTGCTTGACATTTTTTGAAGTCCGTGAACTTTAGCTCCTGATCAAATCGAGCATCACAAGTCAATGCAAGTCCACGCAGGACAGCCTGAGTCTGAGCTGAGTGTGTGATGAAAGCAGATCTCTGTACTGACTCCCGAGGCCTGTACGGAACCCCTTTGAGTGATCCCTTAAGTGTGACAGGTCTAAAATAAGTTTTTGTGACCCCCGGAGTCAAATTCGCTCATGAGGCGACTCGACATACAGTACATGAGTGCATGCTTGGGTTAACAGGTGGAGTAATGTTACAAACCACCACTGCTAAAGCAGAAATTCACCTTTGGCTCAAAATAAGAGTTTTTTATTTGTATTGTTTCGGTAGTTAAAATCTATCAATTGTTTTATGTTAATGTGTGTCGTGTCCAACACCCCTGTAAGCAAGTTATCTTGTTGTGGTTCGGTGGATAAGGTGATTTACTTGTGATCTGAAGGTTGCAGGTTCGATCCCCAGATCCATCGAGTCGAAGGTTGGTGTGAGCGAAGAAGCACTTGCTCTCCATCTTCAGCAACCACAGCTGTGGAGCTCTCGAGTGAGCTCCAGTTCCCCGACTGCTCCCCGGGCCCCGCAGCCATGGCTCCCACTGCTCCGGGTGAGTGCTCACGTGTGTTTGTTCACTGCTGTGTGTGTGTGTACACTGGGTCACTCCATAATTGGCCAACTTTCACTTGACTTGCTATTTTGCACTTCTGATTCTTTGCCAGTTTAAAATGTTTTTAATTTTTAATAAACACTATATTTAGTTGTCTTTTTATGTCCATTTAAATCCACATGTCTAAAAAAACACACAATAAACACCTTTTGAATACATTTGAGAGATTTAGACATTTGTGTAGTTGAAAGGCCTCAGAATAAAATCTATACATCAGAATAACTTGTCAATGTTTGTTGTGAGCTAGCAAAATCAGCATTTGTTCCATTTTTGATCTTGTGGTCACTCATTGGAGACTGTCATGGAGAGACTCAATTAACCAATGTCACAGTAATCAATAAACCGTTAAAAGGGAATCACCTATCAGGTTAAAATTAGAAGTGTTTGTCAGGAGACATAAAAAACTACATAGGACATAAAATACAAAAAAAAAATCAAATTTTGGGACACCATGAAAAAGCGTGTCTATAAACAGAACATGTGTCTGAAGTTGTAGACTTTGAGAGATTTCCCTGTTTTAGAAAGCTACTGGTTCACGGAGGGGTGTTTGGCTCGAGTGTTTCACCATCAGACTTTGACGTAAGAAGTGAAACTTGAGCAGTAGCCTTTGCATGCTGGTGGCTAATAAAACACACAGCAGTCCTCTTCTAACTATCTGGGCCAATACAGAATAAAGAGGTTATTTCACTATTTATAGATGATTGAGGCACTAGACACGAAAAACGTATAAATGTAAAAGCATAACGTATCCCAAAACAGCTGTTATTGTTTTACACACTGTTTCACCCTGACATTTTCTCTAATATTATTTTTTTTTTTAGCTGTTTGGCTGTCTCTCTGTCTCTCTCAGTTAGTTCTGCAGAAATTCTTTGTTAAAAAAGTGAACTGTGACTCATTAACTGGAATTTTCTCACCAGGTCACGTGGCTGTTCTGGCAATCACTCCGCCCTCGAGTGTAGTAAAGAGGCGGGTAATTATTTCAACACACCACCTCTGATTGGATTAGAGTATCTCTGCGTCAAGGAGATCGTTTAAATGCGTGCCTGCGTAATTCCTACCTCCCAATCATAAGCACCCGCTTTCACTCACGGGGCGTGTCTTAGGGGTTTTCTCGCCCTCTTCATCAGCTCTACCGGCATTTCAGCGCGTAAACGCCGACAGGCGAAATTGTATTAGAATTATTTATTTATTTATTTATTAGAAACTTTTACTTTTGACAAGATGTTGTGTCTGTGCCTTTATGTGCCTGTCCATAATTCCGATCAGATCGAAGTGGAGTACTTTGAGTCCAACGGATTACCGTCCGAGCTCAAGTCTCTCCAGTCGCTGAGTGTCCTTCTGCCCTCGCAGGAATTCTCCACGTACCGGAAATGGAGGAAGGTATAAAACTTTTATATTGTTCATATTTACTTTCACGTGAATTGTGAAGTTGAGTATAGTAAAAAGGCGTTAAATTAAACTAAAATCAAACTACTATTTCGATTAAATATTTCGGCACCTCGTTCCTCTTTTCGGCGCGCACGCATGCTTCCGCTTTCCTTTTTACCATAAATGGGGTTACCGGAAAAAACCGTCTCTTATTTCTAGACCATGAATAAAGCATTTAACTCATTTCAACGCATTTAACATAAACTTCAAGTACGATATTTCGATAAGGAGAAAGTCGCCTACTTGTTCATTAGTCTCAAATAAGACATTTTGAAAACAGATAGTGACCTAATTGTAAAACATATTTTAACGAGACTTTTATTTTAATACATATTTTTTGCACATAACTTTTAATTAAATTGATTTATTGTATTAAAAATTAAATACAAAGCCCAATTAAATGAAAATGTATTAATAATGTTCTAAAAATATTAAAAATATTTTACAATGAAGAGAATGAATCGTCATTTATGTTTCTTTTTAATTCTTTGACTCAAACTTTATTGAGTTTGAGTGAGTTTGATTTATTCTACTGTGTACATTTGCACTTAAAGCTTAGCTGTATACAAAATACTTTGTACACAGCTTTAGACTCTATTTCTGACTATATTTTGTCTTGCAATGACGCCATCATTCTAATCAGAATGTTTCCCCTTTACACCATTTATTTTGATTCTTAACTTATTGTGCATTTGGGATAATTTGGAGTCACACATTTAAGATGAGAGGTATATCATGATTCCAGTTTGTGCTAGTTTGTCAGCTGGCGTTATTCACTTGCTATCAATTACTGACTGGAATAACTCACCGCTGCAATTAATGCAAGGAATGTCCTCAGATCTTTGCACTTGCACATTGCACTAAACTTCACATAATTGTCGTCCAAAGAAAACCCTGAAAAGTGGCGAGAAGGAGCAGGATGGGCAGCTAGACTTTGAAGAGTTTGTTCACTACCTCCAAGACCACGAAAAAGACCTGAAACTAGTGTTTAAGACCCTGGACAGAAAGACTGCAGGTATTATTATTTAACAAAAGTCTTTAATTTGTTCATTTCCAAACGAATAAGTAATTGAAGTGCTTTTTTTCAGGGCAAGTGAATGCAAATGACATTATGAACTCTCTGCGAGACCTCGGCGTCCATATTTCCCTCCAACAAGCAGAAAGTGTCCTGAAGAGGTGACTTATTTTAGGATTTGTCTGTATTGTCATTTTAATGTCAACCGCATACTGACTTTTCTTTTTCTTAGCATGGACAAGAATGGGACGATGACCATTGACTGTAATGAATGGAAGAAGTACCCCACCCTGCAGGCTGCTGACAGCATTCCTGAAATCATCTTATACTGGAAACACTCCACTGTGAGATTTTCACAAATATTTTAATTCCAGTTCTCGGTGTAAAGACATAACGTCGTATCCAAGAGTCAACGAAATCTATTAAGTCCAGTTTAGTTGTAAACATCTGATTGATGATGAACATCTTTTAGCCAGATTAGAATTGCAATAAAAAAAGTATGCACCTTCAAATTTCTAATTATTAATTCAACATTTTTGCTATGGCTTCCCAGTGCACATTTTATGTCTAATATTTGTAAAATGAGAAGTTTCTGATCCTGAGCTAATGAATGTTCATCACACCTAATATTTTTTTTACTCATTCACTTACTGGTTTGATTTTTTTTTAAAGAATGTTATTTAGGTCTTGTGTTCGTTTATGAAGCAATTTTTCACAGTGCATTTATGTACAATTGACAATGTATATCTCTAAATATGGTCTCCAAATACATTTTTAGATTTTTGCCTAATATTGATTATGCTTTTAATCAATAATGCATATGTAATAATATTATAAAAAGAATTGTCATAGATTTTACAAAGAGAGATTGTATATTGTATTGGGTTTACATTGAATAGCTTAAGTTAACCACCCGCAATCCAATGGTAATTAATCACATGGTGTAAATCAAGAAACCGCTTGATTTAGTGATTTTGGCATCACAGAAGTGTTCTCAGTCTTGTCGTGACAGCCAAAAATATCCGCGTCCCGGTGGAACACCGTGATCTAGGACGAACTCCAGTTTAATTGGTGTAACATAGCATCCCCTAAATGTGAACCTGCCGAGCACCCCTCTATTAATACGCCCGCCAGGCTCTGTGCGTACATTTTTCCCAGTGCATCGGTTGCAAATCAAATGTCAGGACTCTCCGTCGTCCCCAGAGGCAGACGTTATGCAACTGGACTCTTGTGACTGGCTGTACATTTTCAACGTTTGAGACTTGAGCTGATTAGGTTTTTTGCATATCAGTGACCTACTTTGCATCCTTATGCAAGAGCAGTTTAAACTGCACTGACGAGTGATTCTCAGGGTTTCAGAGCAGGTGGAACTCTCCTGAACTCTGTTTGTACATTGCATCAGATTCCTCTGGTTTTTGGATGAGAGTTTGGTGTCGTAGATGTTTGCCGGTCTGGTCAGAGCGCTCTGACGCACAAACCGAGGCTCCTGCACTTTAGTTCTCACCTGTGCACCATTTCTAAAACTCTCACGAAACAAATAGTTTTCACATCCAAGTGCTTGAAATGTCAAATAATTTGCTAGCAATTGTAACAGAATAATAAAAAATGAGTTTAAATGTGTGTGTCTCAAATAACTGACCGTAAATCTGTGTGTGTGAAGATCTTTGACGTGGGAGAGAACCTGATGGTACCGGATGAGTTCACGGCAGAGGAACACATGAGCGGTGTCTGGTGGAGACATCTAGTGTCAGGAGGAGCTGCTGGAGCTGTGTCCCGAACCTGCACCGCTCCCCTCGACCGCCTCAAAGTCCTCATGCAGGTACGCACTCAGCGCAGGCTACCTGCAGAGAGAGCAGCACTTATTTCAGTCATCACTATTTTAAAAAAGAGTCACATCCAAGTTTTGTGATCAGGTAGAACATTTCCGTCATTTAACTATGCTTAAACAAAGTGTGATGTTTCTCCTGAATAGATGGTTAGTCATTAATGTGTTGTTTTAAAGCTTTACATTATAAAAAAAATACAACATGTAGCCATGAAATAACCTTTGCTGTTGTATTGGCTACAAACAAACATTATTAAAACATCCATTAACTTGCACGTTTAAAAAGATTGACATCTTGTCCTATTGATTTCCATGGCATACAGAGAAAGGGGAAAAGAGGAGAAATAGCGAGGGATGAATTTGAAACTTAACATAAGAGAAGGAAGGGGAAATAAAGTGAAGGACAAGTAATAAATGGAGAGAAAGAGGAAAAGGGTCATGTGGGAAAGAAGTGATTGTGGTTTGGACTTGTTCGAGTTAATCAATGTCTCGAGAGAACATGCTCATGTCAGTACAAGAGCAGGTGAATAGTTTAACAGGCCAATGAAGCAGCCAATTAAAACCCGGGAATCGGAGCATACCCTCTATCCTGCACTCTGATTGGTCAGAATCTACACAGTGTTTTGCAAGAGCGATTTGGTTTTGTGACTGTGCAGATCTGTGTCAGTTGTATGTACGTCAGCACTTGCTCAACTGGACTTTGAATGTTCTGTCAATCAGCGTAAGACTTTTCGCCGACATTTTACAAAATATCCACCTTTGCTCTCGCGTAAAAGAGCGATGCACAGGTGTGGTTTACCCAGAAACTAAAAGCTACTCAATTAATATTTTATTCAGAGAGTAAGCAGTATTTTGTAAGCAGAGAGTCTTAAATTGGTTAAAGAAAGACTACTAAGATCTTATGATGAATGTTAAAAATCATGCTCTATCATTTTAGACCCCCTTTTGAACTGGTGGGTGGGAAATAAAATAAAACCTGTGCTTTTAAGTAGTTTGATGAATTTTGGAATCTTTTTATTGTTTGGGTTTCTTGTATCGCTCAAAAAGCTTAATTCTAATTTCGCATTTTCTTTTTAGCATTGAATTATTGTTTGAAAATGGGGAAGGTAGAAGTAAAGTATATAAATAGGACAAAGTAAGGAAGTTAAGAAAAGGAGCTGGGACTCTAGGAAGAAATTAGTCTGGGATGGGAAGAAGATGAAAATGGTTAAAGCAGCAAGCAAGTCAATTCCTTCAGTACAAGTGAAGGGTAATATTAATCTTAATTATGCAAAACGTGTTTTAGACCTTTAGAGAACAATTTGTACTGATTTTATGGAAAAGTCTTAATTTATCAAACAAATAGAAGTTTTCCATTATTTAGAATACTCTTGCAAATTGAAAATAATAGCTTCATTTTTATAATAACATAATTTTATCGTTAGATTGTCAGTATTTTGCTGGCTGGCCAAAGATTGTGTTCCTCCAAAAGTGCTGCAAAATATAGACCCATCTCTCCTTCTGTTCCAAATTAAATTAAAGCAACTTATATATGTTTTAAAGTACTTTAAAGTATTGGTAATGTTGGTTCGATCAACACGGATCCTATTAAAGAAGGGAAAAAACATGAATATTTTTATGAGCGTAATTAACTATGGAGATGCCTTTTACTTTTTTTTTTTTTTAATGACACAACAGGAACATCTTCAGATCGCTGAAATAAATCAAATGTGTCATAATGTTGTTGTTAATATTTATGCAAGAGGGTGATAACTGGACAAAAAGAATGATTTGGTGGTGCTGTGCGTGCCAGACTTCATGACCATTAACTTTGATTTGTGACGGTTTCTTTTTATTCTCTCAGGTTCATGGCTCTCGAGGAAACAATATGTGCATTATGAGCGGACTCGCTCAGATGATCAAGGAAGGAGGGCTGCGCTCACTGTGGAGAGGAAACGGCATCAACGTAATCAAAATCGCTCCCGAGTCTGCTCTTAAATTCATGGCGTATGAGCAGGTAAAGCCTAGTGTAGAGTTATGACAAATGCTTGGCACTTAAATGTCGCTCCATCTCTCAAATGTTGAACTTGATGTTCAGACTGAAGGTGTCAGCCATTACATTTGCTGACTAGATGTATGTGTGCAAATTTTGTAAAAGAATGGTTTGGTGTGTAGATATTTTGAAAGCGTTTTACCAACATTTTATTAAATGCAATTAATTAACGAGTGTGTTAACTGGGTAATAATTTTTGTGCAGATCAAGCGTCTGATGGGTAGCGGTCAGGAGACTCTGGGCATCGCAGAACGCTTCGTGGCTGGCTCGTTGGCAGGAGTCATGGCTCAGAGCACCATCTATCCCATGGAGGTCAGTCCCTTTTGTGCTTTGACAACATTTCACTGCAGTGCTTTGGTCTCACACATCTAAACTCCTTCCTCCAGGTTCTCAAAACACGGCTGGCATTGAGAAAGACCGGGCAGTATAAGGGCATCTCTGATTGTGCTAAGCAGATTTTGAAGGCGGAGGGAATGTCTGCGTTTTACAAAGGCTACGTGCCGAACATGTTGGGCATCATCCCGTACGCTGGCATCGACCTGGCAATCTATGAGGTGAGGAATAGATTTATTGTATTTGTATCTATTTGAGTGGGAGGAACAAAACTTGAGTTAAAAGTCACTGCAGCTTTCATGATGAAATTCTACCTTTTTAGTCAGATTAAAAGATTGGGGAGCACTGCATTTTGAACGGATTGTGACGCAAATAATAGTTTTCCCTCATCATTGGGAATTATGGAATAAAATAAAAATTAATAATAATACTTAATTAGTTTGTTTTTACGATCATTATTTAAAGGGTTAAAATTTATTTAGTCTTCACACCTCTGCGTTGTTTTTTTTTTATTTAGGGAAGAAACTAGTGTGTCTGAAAATTTGATTATCGTTTTGTTTTTGGAAAATGAATATCTGTAAAAACTACTTTTGTGAAGGTTCAGATTACTGCTCAAAGACAGCAATCTTATAAAACAAATGAAACTTATTGGAGAATAAAAAAATCCAAATGTAGACGCAAATTAATCTAGATGTATTTGTCTTAATTAAAGAAAAAAGTATTCATTTATTCTAGACAAAATGGTGTGGTTCTCTGTGGCATATTGGGCAAAGGAGATTTTTCTTAACTTTAAAAGAAACGGGCTTTGTTTAAGTAAAAATGTGTTATTTTCACAATGCCTTATATCACAACAAGGTCTTAAATATGTTTCAAAGATCTTGAGGTATTGAATTAATTTGTAGGATTCCTAAATCCAGATTACAAAAACATTTAACTCCCGAATAATTTTTTGTTCTCTAAATTGGAGTTCTCAGATAAAGACTGCTTCAAGAGAATCAGACATGATTTCATATAAACTCATTTCATGAAAGCAAAGCTCACTTTAAGACTATAAAAATGCAAAAAATGTGCTAAGCGTCTCACTTTCCTCTGCTCCTAACAGACGCTGAAGAACTCCTGGCTGCAGCGCCACGGCTCAGACGGTGCAGATCCAGGAGTGTTTGTACTGCTCGCCTGTGGGACCGTTTCCAGCACGTGTGGGCAGCTCGCCAGTTACCCCTTAGCGCTAGTGCGAACACGGATGCAAGCACAAGGTGAGCATATTGTGAATAAAGCATTTTAAGCAGTTGTAATTTTCTGACTTCTCAAGGCTTGAATCTGTGTGTCAGGTCAGATTTGCTAGAATTGTTTAAATATTGCTTTTTCTCAAACATTTTTGATCTGTCTCTCTCTCTCTAGCTACAGTAGAGGGCTCGCCGCAGCTCTCCATGACTGGGCTCCTCAAGCAGATCGTCGCAAGCGAGGGCCCGACGGGGCTCTATCGAGGCCTGACGCCTAACTTCCTGAAGGTTGTTCCTGCCGTAAGCATCAGCTACGTGGTGTACGAACACATCAAATCTACATTAGGAGTCCATTCCAGATGAGAATCTGATTGACTGAAACTCTGGGTTTTGAACCTGGAGGCCTATGGAGATCTCATTCTGTGAATGACAGAGCTGGGAAAGGGACGGCGCGAGCTCACGGTGAAGCGGTGTTAAGGGTGTAGGAGCCTCTCTTTCCTGCCGAGCGTGATGACCATTCTCTGTGCTGAAACCTTCTTGTGGTCAACTGAAGAAACGGCGTTTGTTTGTACCGTCCCTTTATCAACTCTTTATTTATTTAATTTAAAACGAGGAGAAGATCAAGTGGAATTGGGGACCAGTCATTTCATGTGTGTGTGGAAGAGAGAGGTCATCAGTGTGATGAAGATATCTGAGCGAATGTATTAGAGAGAGAATGTCTAGTGCCTCTGCGTGAGCGAATCTGTGCTGTCTTGACTGGATCAACACTACCCACCGACACACACTGCCATGCTTTCAGCGTGTGGAGTAAAACCTATGCCTTAATTCACTCTGATCGATGCTGCTCGTTCTCCATCTAGAGCTTTAGATATTTTTGTACATCTTGAGCCTGATATTTATTGTTGGTGTGTCAGAGGTTCAGTCATCGATCAGCATCTATCTGTTCCGTTGCACTTTTTTCACAGTGTTCATTTGATTTGTCATGTTTATGTTCTTGACTGCGGCTTGTGTCTGGTAGGTGGGGTTGGAAATAATGCACTTTAATTGCTTTAGTCGATCTTGAATGAAATGCAATGGGCGCAGGAGGTAGACTTGTTGTATTCAGGGACCAAACTGTTGAAATAATAAACGCTAATGATTTGCTCTCTCGCACTGTTGCCTGGGGAATTGTGTTTCGTACACTAACCTTTCTGAGTCTAGGAGTAACATTCTGGAAGATTGATTTGGGTGTTCGTATTGCATTTGTATCTGTGCAACATGGATGTTCATTTTAGCTCAGTTTTAGGTTGTTTTAATTGTTTATGTGCTGAAATGTAATTTATTTTTTGAATAAAAGAAATATTGTAAAGAGTTTGTCTATGAAGTTTGATTTGTGTTGAATTATAAAGTGCCTTAAAGTCACTGGTTATAGTTATATGATTAGCTGTTATCAAAAGTTTTAAGGTAACTGAATAAAATGCATAGAGTTGTTTTTTTAAGAAACCGTTTACTCTTTAGCTGTGTCTCCATCTCTTGATGGACTCTTAGTAATGCAGATTTATGTATAAAGAATGGGATAGTTGTCATATTGTGATGAATTATTTTGCATTACTTAATTAGTAATTACTTATTACTTGTTTTAGAATTCAGCTTAACATATTTGCACACTTGTATAAACTACACACAGTACAAATTCAAAAAAATAATGTATTTTACTTATTAAATAGGTTATTGTGGAGCTCAATAAATAACAATTGTAAACTTTACTATTATTAAGTATAGCTTATTTGCAAAATAATGGAAAGCAATTTAGGGTTCTTTTTTTAGAAAGCAAAATCTTATGTTCTTTGGAAGGTGAAAAACGTTGCTGTGCAATTAAATAAAGAAATGTATCACTCGATAGTGTAACAATTGCTCAAAATACTATAGATTAAATTGTATTTTATTATACACAAGAATAAAAAATGTTACACAGCCAAATAGAAATTCAACTGCAAACAATTCTTAATTATAAATAAATTAACATAAATAATTGTGTGGGTGTGTACGAAAGCACTAGTATAAAAACTAAAAAAAATACAATTAATGTATTATTAAGCTCAGTATTTATAAGGTTCTAACATTTACAATTTTCTCGTGTTTGTCTTTCAATAACAACGAGGAAAACGACTTGCATTGTGGCGTAGAAACGGTTGAAATAAATGTGTGAATTAAAAGAAACACCTTTTCAAACCATTCACTATATAACAGGACCAACTTCGAACGCCCCCGGGTCTTTTATTTTGAAATCTTCGCATTCGCGCTACAACCGGAAGTAACAATACAACGAGTTTAGTGCTAGAAACAAAATAGTTTCTGATGGTTGATGTTCTGTCCATATTTGAAATACAGTATTATATTTACAGTGGCTATAAGTCGGTATTATGTTTAAAAGTATGTTTAAATCAGGTTGTTTTGTTCGAGCCACTCATGTCATTTTAACGTGGGTCATAACATTAACCCTCTTCCTACACAACACAGGTATTTTATTGTTATTTTTTAATAAGAAGGTTTAGGTAATCGGTGAGCGTCCCTGTGGATAAATATAATTGTAATTAGAATTTTTTTACATGTTTGAGAGGTAGTTTATATTTGTTGTAATATTCATGTCTCTGTTGTATTTTGATGTAAACATTACAATAATATTGATAATAGACTTATTCTTAAAAAACTCTGTCATTCATTTTTGTGTTAAAACTTGTGCTTTACTTGTTAGAGTAATTTGCAGTGATCATAAATATATACATATATATATATTTACATATTTACTCTAACAAGTAAAACTCTCTTTTTAACACAAAAAAAAAATTATATATATATATATATATATATATATATATATATATATATATATATATATATATATATATATATATATATTGTTTCAACTTCAATTCATGTTATTGAGAAAATAGATACTTTTATTTGTTTACCAGTATATTTTGCTGTCTATTACCATGTATACTGAATGTTATATTTAATATCTATTTGTATTGGTTGGTAAAGGTACAGTTTAAGAAATAATATGTACTAAACAGATTGCTATATTTGACCAGAGCTTCGCAGGTGTCAGGAGAGAGGTGATCTGCTGCAGCCACTAACCTTCTTCTGTTTGGTCCTCTTCTCGCTGCTTCTGTACTTCATCGTGTCTCTCATGGACCCCGGCTTTGTTCTGTCTGACAGCAAAACACAAATCGAGGTACAATAAGTGGATTCAATCTTTAAACAGAAAGTCTCATATTTAAAAAAAAAAAAAAAAAAGGAGCTTTCTATTTTTCATTATTTTTAGAAAAAATCTTTGACTTACTTAAATATGTGTTCAGGTAAGCCTGATGTGTTAGTCAGTTTGGGTCAAAAACAACCTAAAATTGTTTTTGGTGTCAGGAAAGCCAATCCAAGTCAGAAAATATCTACATGTTTCATAACGAAAAAGATTGCATTTAACTTCTCCATGCAATTGCATAACGTTTTTATTTTAAAATGAATGTTTTTACGTCAATGAATAGCTTTCTCTTATCTCTTAATCTTGCGGCACCTTTTTGAGTGTTTTCAGTTCTAATATTTGGAAGCTTTCGAACCCTTTCAGGAGTCCTCGTTGGACTTTGATGAAGAGCTGGAGAAGATGATTCCTCAAAGCCAGAGCCCCTTAAAGCAGCGACGTTGTGGCTACTGCTATCTACAGGTAAAAGCAAACAACCAAAAACTGGAGGATATTACTTATATAACATTCGGTTGACACAGTGATGATAACAGGAGTTTTTATACATTTAGTAAGATGCTGTTCCTTTATTTTTTATTAAGTACTAGACAAATTTATTTGACTCAAAATACAGTTCCACGGAAATTTTAAGTTGAGTCAATTTTCTCGTCCCAATTTGGGAATCTTTCACAGTTTTTTGACAGTTCTTAATTTAACTTTCTTTGCCAACTTTAATTTGAGATAATTCAGTATTTTAAATTTGAGGGTTTCTTCTTTGTTTAATTGCTGTAGAAATGGCCAAAAGGGTATTTCAAATGTTGAAAATCAGAGTTTAATTCAATATAAATACAGTCAACATTTATTGTTCAAAATATACTTGTTTGTTTGAGGAAATGTGTAAAAGAAATGTGTAAAACTTTTGTAAAAAAAAAAAAGCACTTATACTATTTTAATGTCTGACAGATATAATGTACTCAAGTTTTGTTTCAGTCGTTGTGTATCGTTTACCTGTAAACTCTACTCCACCCAAAAAGTAAAATAAAAAATATAATACAAATAAAAAAATAAATACAAAAAGCAAAAGTTGCTTCATTAATAAAAGTATTTAAGCTTTTTTTCCCCACTGAATCAGCAACCGATGCGAGCGAGGCACTGCAAGGCGTGCGAGCGCTGTGTGCGCCGGTTTGACCATCACTGTCCCTGGCTGGAGAACTGTGTGGGGGAGAGGAACCACCGCTGCTTCCTGATCTATCTGTGTGTGCAGCTCATCAGCGCCGCCTGGGCTTCACAGAGCGCTTGGTAAGTCTCATGATCGATCGCAACAAGCACATCAAACCTGAATCGCTTCTCTAATTAGTGCTAAACAATTTATGGCTGCAATCCGACTGTAAAGATTGACTGATCGGAGCTAGGCAGCGTACAGAGATGCAAACACCACAATTGGAAAAATCAGAGTAGTTTAAACAAGAGAAAAGCTCAGCAGCCATCTCCAATGGTCTGAAACCTGGAAGTTGAAAATGTAGTAGACAATCAGAAATATTTTGACCTCGCATTTGTAACGTTTGTTGTTGGTCACATCTGCTGTTTTAATGACCGAAAATAATATTCTGGGAATAACGCTTTCATTCAGAAACAGTCTAAATTAAAACAACTTTTTCTGCTGTTATGCATTTTTATTTCTTTTTCATTCAGGAAGAAATAATTCATGACACATAAGGCACTTTTCTAGGAACTTAGCTCTTGAAATATGAATCTCTCAATCCGCCAGCAGTGGGCAGCATCCCAGTGTGATGTGACTGCTGCCATTTTGCACTAAAATTTTCTCTTTTAAGCTATTTTTCTGGCTGAATAAAAAGTGGGCATTTTCCGGTTCGTTGTCCAGCCTGGATAGATAACCAGTGAACACTTCTGCTGTGGAGGGAATGAACCGCGGCTGAAAGAATAGCCCAGTCAGTTTTTACAGAGTTAATTCTTCTTGAGTTTAATTTCTAGTTACATTTAACACTGGGGTCTTGATTACATCATTCCACTCCAGCGATAAGTGTTTAACACTGTGAATTAAGTGCTTTTTCATTAACATTACTTTTACAAGAATGAATATTGACCTTTTGTGTAATTGATGTCTGGCCTTGCAGCAGAAGGATAGCATTTTAAATGTGATGTGATTATAAATGATACTTAAATAATTTTTTACAAATATTTAATGTGAACATTATCGTTTACATCTGTTTCAATCCAGAGTATTTATGTCTTCTTTTTGCATTTTCATTGTCATTGTCTCCGATGAAGCCCCTTCGATTGCAAACACATTTATGAAATCTGCTGTGTTTTTCTGCTGACCTGATTCTCTTTCTTTTGAGGTCTGGCCTGGCGTTTTCCGGCTCCTGGTTGCAGTGGCTTCATCAGATCTGGATCCTTCTGGCGGTTTTCGTCTTGACGGCCGTCTTCTCTTTAGTTCTTCTCATTCTGATCTGCATCCATCTTTATCTGGCATCTATCAACACCACCACATGGGAGTTTATGTCTCGCCACCGCATCCGGTATCTCAAACACTGTGATTCTGAGGAAAACCCCTTCGACAGAGGCCTGCTCTGCAATCTCTGGGACTTTTTCTGTGTCTGTGGGACAGTTGCATGGGAGAGGATCTATGCTAAACACAACAGTGTTAGTTTATGAGAAATTACAGGTTTGCAACGGAGAGATCTGCTGGGATCCAGGCTAAAGCGATGTGCTGGTTATTTAACCTGCAGAGGACAGAAACTCAGTTCTGCAGAAGTGACTCGAGAACTCTGTTCCGCGTCTGTGGGACAGTGAAGATGGTCTACCTGTGATAAAACACTGCCACTTAATTAGCTAAGTACTGAGATTGTGTTTGTAAAACAGATAAGTCTGCCTTCTGAACTCTATCATGGCACAAAAGCTTTCAGGAATTGGAAAGCGGGGCGTTTGTAATGTCTATGCATTGATTCAAATGTTTTAAGAAATTGTAATGTTAACATGCATTAATAAATAAGCCAGAATTTGATTTACATGTATGATTTTTGAAACAACTGTGTGAGAAATATGCGCTGTCGGGGCGATTCCTTTTTAACCTTTAATTGCATTTTCTCAGACTTTTTTTTGTTTGTTTATTATTAAAGCAGGTTTGCTTTGTGTTTGAAAGCTTTTCCCACAAGATGGCAATATAATAGCCTACTAGTAACCAGTAACATCAGTAATAAAATGAACAAAGAAAAAAAAATTATGAAAAGGGATTTTAGGATATAAAACCTTATTTCAATGTAATTTTGCGTAAAAAAATGCCCCAGCTGTATTGTGATAAATAAATACGCATGCGCAGAAAAACGACAGCTTTTAGTACAGACGGTTCTCGCTAAACTCCCGCCCTTTTATAACGCTCCCAAGCTCCACCCCGTCTTCTCCAATGTCATCCAATCAGAGTACAGACTAGTAAACCAACGGCCAATCAGAGAACAGAATAGAAAAGCAACGGGTTCTCCTTGAAGGGGCGGGTCTTTACTGTTCGAGCGCGTGAGAAAGAAACTGCGTGTTCGTTGAGCAGCACGGGCTCGTTCTCGTTCAGCTTATTACTTGTCCCATTTTAAGTCTTTAAAACAGGCATCGAGGAGTGCAAGTTTCTACCACTACTTAGCGTTTGATTTTCAAAGAAATCTCACGTCGAGCTCTGCGAAACTATGTCTGCCTCAGCGGCCAAAGTCAGTAAAAAGGAACTCAACTCGAACCATGAAGCAGGGGACGAGACATCGGGTGAGTGAGAACCATCGGCGGCCATTTTCAGTTATCTTTAAATATTTTAAACGTTAATAATTCCAGGTTTAACTGTGTCTAGTTAGTAGTTAGACCTGTTGTGTATGGAAGAAGTTTTCAATGAAACGCTAACGTTAGTTAGCCGCCGGTCAATGGAGGCCATGTTGGATATTTGGCCGCGTGAGAAATAAGCGCGCCACAAAGCGCTGTTTACGACCATTTCTAAACTAATGTGCGGTTAGAACTTGTATCAATGTGACGTTTAATGTTTCTAAAGTAATAACTATATGTACTCATTTTGTGTATAAAGCGGAAACGCGCAGAACGGAAGCAACCGCGCTGCTTTATTGTTGTGTTTAGCTTTAGCCTTTAGCAGAGCCACGTCTCCGCCATGATGTAGCATGGGCAAATAGATGTTTATGCGGCGTATCGGCTTTAACTGTTATCGTTTGTTTCTAAATAATTGTGTAGATATTATCTGTTGCCTGGTTCAGTAGTGTTGAATTTCTCTGCTGGAAAGCTGTGCGGCGCAAGCGATTGTTGCGCTTTGAAACCACGCGGCTTGCCCACACTGCATTCATTCTTTACCTTTTAACCTGAAGCGCCATATTTAAAGTCAAGTAATGGTGTTAAAATTGTGCTAAATGTTCACACCGTACGTTCAACTACTTATTAGAATTGGCGTATGTTAAATATTTAACATATTTAAATTAAATTTAATTTTGGAACTTAATCAGAATCCCTTAACTTTACCGTTTATAATTGCCAACAATTAACGTCCATGCATTCGTGGACTTTATTTTCACTGTGTTTCTCTCTTTAGAAAAAGAACAGCAAGAAGCCATTGAACACATCGATGAAGTACAGAATGAAATTGACAGGTATGTCAAACTTTGAATGTATTAACACTGTAGTGGACTTTTCGCGTAAATGCATATGGTGAACTTTCACCTGTTTTTTAAATATTGTAGCACATACGTTCTACGGAAGTATGCAAGAGTCAAAACTGTGCATGACCTTATTTAACGTAATCGAAAATGCATATTAAAACTTTACAGTATACTTGGATTTCTTTTTATTCAAGTATTGTTTCCCTGTAATATTTTTCCACAAGTGTTTCCTGTGATCCCTGTCTATTCTGTCGTTTATAACGTCTTGTCGGCTTTAACGCTTGTGATTGAATAATGTTTTTTCTGAATCTGTTCTAGACTGAACGAGCAGGCGAGCGAGGAGATCCTCAAAGTTGAACAGAAATACAACAAACTTCGCCAGCCGTTCTTCCAGAAAAGGTCGGATCTCATCGGCAAAATCCCAAATTTTTGGGTCACAACGTTTGTCAACCACCCACAAGGTAAACAAGCACCCAGAGCCATTTATTTGGCTAGCTATTTTTTAAATGTATGTAATTCTTAGTGTTATTTGGGTTAAATAAAGATCCAAAGACTGTTTATTGATGCTGGTCAGCATGCATATTTTAGTGCTGGTGTAGATTTATGAATACATTTCACACTGTAAAAATTTTATTTAAAAGTTTTCTCATTAAATTTCTTTCTTCGCTGCAGTTTCAGCTCTTCTTGGGGAAGAAGATGAAGAGGCTCTTCACTATCTGACTCGAGTAGAAGTCACGGAGTTTGAAGACATCAAATCAGGCTACAGAATAGATTTTGTGAGTGGTTTGTTTTGCACATTAGTTAACTTTCAGTGTTGTTCGAGAGGTTCATTTTGAAACTAATGTAATGAGCAGTTATACTCGTAAAATCGTGATTTACTCATTTAACCTGGCAGCCAATATGCCTCATTGCATGTTTAATAACGCACTGCACATTATTTTAGTTGATAATTTAATGAGCACAACTGAGTTTAAATTGAAGCGTCAAGTGTATTCAAAGTTGTGGGTTGACAGGAGAGTTTAATGTAAACGTTAAAGTTGAATTTAACTAAGCTCTCACTTTTTTTTTATCTCTCTGATTTTAGTATTTTGGTGAAAACATGTATTTTGAGAACAAAGTCCTTTCCAAAGAAATTCACCTGAACGAAAGTGGAGACCCGACCTCAAAGTCAACAGACATCAAATGGAAACCGGGAAAGGTACGTGGAATGAACTTTCAATTTAAAATGTGCTTTTGTAGTCTTTTTTTTTTTTTACTTATTGTTATATGCAATCCTTCTGAAAACTATCAAGTGATTAAAGGCAGCTTAACTTCACTTGGCAGCCTTCCGAACCCAAATAGCCGTGAATAGAAGCTTTGGTTTAAGTGCGAAGGTTTTCTCCCATTGAATCCCTGCTTCTCTCCGTCCGTCCAGGATCTGACGAGCCGCTCCAATCAGACGCAGAGTAAAGCCGGGAAGAAGAGGCAGCACGAGGAGCCGGAGAGTTTCTTCACCTGGTTTACAGAACACTCCGATTCGGGAGCCGACGAACTAGGGGAAGTCATCAAAGACGACATCTGGCCCAATCCCCTGCAGTACTACCTGGTGAGGGTCTTCGTGTTCAGATTGCAGCGCTTTTGTTTTTAGCGTTCATACATTATGCTTTTGGGGAAGATTTGCAGTTAGTTACCAAGTCTAATTGAGTTGCTCGCAATATAAGTTGTGTCGGCTGATCAAGAAATGATGGAAGGAAGAAAATAAAGCTGAAGTAAGAATTTTTTTCAGGAGTTTCGATTATTACATATTTAAAGTTTGTTTTTAGGATTTGTCCGTGGTTTATCAGTGGTTTTGATGCATTCAATTGCATGATGCGAGTGTTTATCGTTGTCTTTTTGTTGTTGCTGAAGTGAACCTTTGGCCGGTTGAACAACGTAAATTTATAAAGCATTCTTCTAGTCCCTTGTTTGCAATCCTTACCTCAGTCTAGTATGGTTTTACTTTCAGGTGCCAGACATGGAGGATGAGGAAGGAGAAGGAGAGGATGAGGACGAAGATGAGGAAGGTTTGGATGATATTGATGAAGAGGGTGAAGATGACGGCGAGGAAGATGATGAGGATGGAGAGGTTTGAATTGTTTAACTATTTTTTTAAATGAATTTGTGGTTCGATTTTGGAAAATTGTTTTCACTGCTATGTCAGTATTCGAAACTGAAATACCTTAAATTGTAAAAAAAGATGGAATTTTCTGTGTGCGTTATTTAGCGCTGGTGTGTAGCTTTAGGTGGTCGTTAAATTATCTTCAGCTGTGGTGTTAAGATGAAAGTCTGTTTCCACACTTCTTTTCAATGGCCTTTAACGTATAGTAGTGTTCCCTGGAGAGGTGTGAAGTTATAATCACAATTTAGATTTTTTTTTTATCGTAACATTTAAAATGTTCATGTTAAAATAATTTGCACTGCAGGTTTCTGACCTATTTTCTTAGAATATTTAAAAACAATAAAAAAAAGCACAAAAAAGTACTAAGCCTTTTAAGTACGTTTATGAGCAGAGTGATCAAATAATGTGCTGCGAAGCGAATAAATTAAAATGAACCATAATATGTAATATTTTGTTTCCAGGATGATGAAGGTGAAGACGACTGAAGTTGAAGCGAAGGATTATTCCTCACATTTCTCCCCGCGTTTCCAGATTGCTTCTTTGGCTTTTCTTTTATACCTTTTTAAAAGGGGTCGAACAGAAATGCTGCTCTTCCTCTTTACTTTGAGTTTTTGCTCCATGTTTGTTTTTCCTCGCCGTGTCGAGGCTCCCGAACAGATGCTCAACAAACGGACTGTCAGCTCCTGCCTCCAGGACACCTACCATCTCAACTCCCAAATGCATTTAGAGCTTATAAAAGTTAATTGTTACACTGTAGTCAGCGGCCACATGCCGTCTGGTGTAAACTTGGAATAGTGCTTTTTCTTTTTATAAATATATATGTACAAATATGTATTATTTTCTTCTTGTTTGGGTTTTGTGTAGTTAGCAGAGTGCCATGCAGCACCGTGATCAGCTAGCTGTAGCCTTCACAGGTTTTGTGTGAGTGTTTGGACCCTCTCTGGTTTAATCTGCAGGTCTATATCGAGTTAAATTCGCTCGTGTACAATAGCTGTCTGTTCTGGAGGCTCGAGGGACGAAAGGGTGTCTGGACACAAGCACCAAACTTTTATCATTTTGTCTTATTTTACAGATGTTCACCAGATTTCAAATGAATTACATTTTTGATAAAGAAAATAAAATGCTAAAAAAACTGCTTGTTCGTTAGATTTACTTTAGTAAGGCAAAAAATTTGCATTAATTTGAGCGATTATTAAAATCAGTTTCTAACCATAAGATGCATACCGAACGGTGGTGTTAATATGGGGATTGCTGTTGTAAGAACATAAACTATATCTTTCATCAAAACCTTTTTTTTTTTGCCTGTTTTAATGTAAAATGCATTTTGTCCTTTTGATACATCTATCAGTTAAAAAACATTCGACGACAGTAAATGGTATTAACAAATTATTTAAAATATTTATTTGTTACTGGTAAAAAGGGATGTTGGTGGTCAGCTGCTTAAACTTTTGGGAATCAGCAAAGACGAAGCGAACTGTTCCTGGAGCAGTTTCTCGATTATTAGTGCCACAAAAGTCTGGTCTGAGTCCTGGAACTCCTCCGGCGGGCCGGTCCCGGGCCAGTGAGATGGCTGAAACGCCCAGCCTTTAACCAACACAAAGCAGAACAGCATGATTATGGATTTCAACTTGTTTTAATGCAAATTTTAATTTTATATTTTTTGTTAAAACATTTGAGTTATAAAGTATGTGTATAGATTTTTGTTTAAAAAAAGCACAGAAAAGGCTGGATATCATTTTTTGTGTGTAAAAGTCAACGAGTAAACGTTTAACTAAACATGCACAAAGCAAGGTGATAAATAGCAGAAATAATTTAATAGAAATCGTTTCAAGTCATTTATTACAACTGTTTGACTTTTATGACCAGTAAATTAAAAGTATGCGATATTAATAGTTACATGTTAACATTGAATGTTGTTTGAATATAATAATTTTAAAGGTCATATTACTTTGGGTAACCTTATTGATGTAGGTTCTATTTCTATTAAGAAACCTACGTCGGAAGTCCGTTTAATTAATTATTTAATTGCAAAATAGGTCAAAATAAACACATATTTTTAAGTTACAAAGTTGCCTATACAGTAAAACTTCAAATACATTGTTAGTAAATGGCAAAAGCAAGATTTTTTTTTAAATCAAATCCTTAGTGGCTTTATATTAGATTGTTTATTACACTTGATTTGTAAACGAAAAAACCGACGTGTCATAAATATTTATGAAAAGGTGTCTGCGACAATTAATGCAATTAACACGTTACTGTTTAGTAGCCGATCAGGTTCATCAATAAATGTAATATGACAACGAAGATCAACGTCACATAGTAAACCTGTAGAGAGCGAACAAGTAAATAAATAACGTTATATAATAAATATCTTTCGCTACAGAGGTGAACGTGTGCGCGCGCACGCACCTAGCTGAGCTCTGCAGCGCGGGCACGCGGCTACGGTCCACGCGTGACCGGGGAACCAGCTGAAGCGCGTCTCCGCCGGCCACTGCCTCAGAACCTGCGCCCGCCGAAACGTGACCACTTCAAACCGGAGACCTTCCGGGTTCTCGAAAAGCTGAACGGAGACCCGCTTCCCGCCTATCACCGTGTCGTTCCGGTGCGAGAGCGCCAGACGGCTGGGAACGAACCGGAGCTCCGTATCTTCCGCCACTTCATGTCCGCATGACCGGCACAGCAGCAGCCCGGAACAACCGAAACCAAGCTGAACCGCATGGCACAGCAGAAGCGAGGCCCAGACGCACGAAGAAAACTTTACCGGAACCATACCGGATAGAAACCATACCTGTCACGTGATGCGCTCTTACCCAATCAGATTAGTTTCAGGTCGATTATCGTTTGTTTGATTATAAGTAAACGATGTACTTTTGATGAGGTGACACATAACCATATGTAATCGAATATTTTCAATAAAATATTTCAAATGTGTTATTTTCAATTGTAAAATATAAGGTGTTAATACCAGCGTTAGCATTATATACTTACTTAATCATACTTAATCATTCTACTAATCAAAATTACTTCACTTCAACAAGTTGTTTTTTGTTAGCTGCATTTTCGACATGCTACTAATATGTATGTCTAACTGTGAATATAATATTTTATGGAAAAACAATCGGAAAGTAACACTTAAACATCACCTTTCAGATACTTACAAACCTAGAAATGGACTCAAACATAAGCGAGAATTCTTTATCGCATATAAAATCTTAATTACATGCATTGATTTACAGAACATTTCATACCTATTAACACAATCACAACCAATCATCCTGATCAAATGTTAAGGCTCACGAATAGAGAAACAGATTATGGCTAACAATTTCGGTACATAATTTAGACTAAATGGTGGCAAGATTAAATTAAAAACAGACTTCCTAGTATGGCAGCAAAATAAAATGGACTCAAAATAAAAGACTTGATCACTTTTCCAACATTAGTTTATTCTATTTTAATGCCAATTACAATTTTTACCTATTCCTCATTCTTTACTATATGTTTTTGCTTAATTTGGGACAGATGGTATAAATAATTATTTAAGTAAATTGATGGCAAACAAAAAAAAAATGGGCATTTTGATATTTTACTTGATAATTATCCTCCAAAGAATGCATAATAATTTCAAGCTCAGTGATGGAAAAAAGATTAGCATAGAACCAATTTTTGGCTTAAAAACTATAGTATTTCATAAAAATGTAATTTGGAACACACATTTAAAAAGACCACATGTAAAAAAGACTGAAGGGGCGATGACTCCAAAAAATAAATGGCAATTATTTACACCATGTTGTTGTTCAAACATGAAAATTCTCCACTGGATTAACATGTTGTTTAAATCAGTCCAGATGACTCCGCAGGTTCAATTCTGCGGTTGTACCAAAAAGCCATGCACGCCAACCTCATGCAATTGAGATATAGAAGTATAATAACTTCCTAAATATTTGTTTTTACTTTTGATGCACAAGTCCCCCTGCTTCACCCACTGCCACAGTGACTAGCAGTCAAAGTTTATTTTATTTGTACTTTGTGTTAAGTTAAGCCTGAGCGTCATCTAGCATCTCGCATTTGAAGACTGAAGTATTAATTCAGATATTTTGGGAGCAAACATTCCCTTAAAGCATCTGTTGAGCACAAAGTACTTCATGCATATTATTCAGGATTGTTTCCAGCACTCAAGAACTGAAGAAGGTGGAACCAAGCTCGCTCCTGGGAGGAGGAATCTGCTTGCTCCTCAAAGAAGTCTAGATGAAAGAGAACAGAACCAGAACGTGGGTCTTGGTATCAAAAAGATTTATTAAGCATATACTTATGTTTACTAGATGAAAAGGGGACTGAAGGGAGAATTTCTGATCCGACTCGCTTGCTACAATTCTTGCGTATGCTACTGATAATCAAATAAATAATAATATTCAATCTTACCTCTAGAAACTGCTTGAGTCTGGTTACGGACCCCATCTGACCTGCGCTGGTTACTGCTTCAATTCTGAGGAAGTAAAACATTTCGGATACAGTGAGTAATAAAGAAATGTCAACTTTTTGACTCACGAGTCATAATGGGTTCTAAAATTTGACAGAGGAGCCATTCGAGAATGTACGCAAACATATTAAGCACATAATCTCTTTATCCAGTCTAGTGTGACTGAAATGAAAATGAATACGTGGATTGTTATCAGTCTGGTTTCAGAGCTCATCACAGCACAGAGACAGCTCTACTGAAGATAGTCAATGACATCCGGTTCAACACCGATTCAGGAAAAGTGACTGTCCTGGTTCTCCTCGATCTGAGCGCTGCCTTCCACACAGTTGATCACAAAATCCTTCTCCATAGACTAGAAAACTATGTTGGTCTTTCAGGAACTGTGATAAAATGGTTCATATCATACTTAGAAGGAAGAGGCTTCTTTGTAAACATAGGTGATTACATATCGAAGTGGACTGCAGTGTCGTGTGGAGTCCCTCAAGGTTCAATCCTTGCTCCTTTACTATTTAACCTGTACATGCTTCCACTGGGCCAAATTATGAGAAGGAACCAGATATCATACCATAGTTCTGCTAATGATACACAAATGTATCTAGCTATCTCCCCAAATGACTACAACCCCATAAACTCTCTCTGCCAATGTCTTGATGAGATTAAAAACTGGATGGAAAACAACTTTCTTCAATTAAACAAGGACAAAACTGAAGTCATTGCATTCGGAAGCAAAAGTGAGGTTTTTAAGGTTCACACGTATCTCAATGCCAAGGGCCTAACAACTACAAATCAGGTCAGGAATCTTGGAGTGATTCTGAACTCTGATCTTAGTCTAAATAGCCACGTAAAAGCAATGACAAAATCCGCTTATTACCATCTTAGAAACATCACAAGAATCAGATGCTTTGTTTCCAGACGAGATTTAGAGAAACTGATTCATGCTTTCATCTCCAGCAGGCTGGACTACTGTAACGGCCTCTTAACCGCTCTTCCCAAAAAGACCATTAAACAGCTCCAACTCGTTCAGAATGCAGCAGCTCGAATTCTAACCAGAACTAGAAAGTCAGAACACATTTCTCCAGTTCTTCAGTCTCTACACTGGCTGCCGGTCTCCTTCAGAATAGATTTTAAAGTTCTGCTGCTCGTATATAAGTCCAAACATAACTCAGCAGCTAAACACCTAACAGAGAAGATCAGTGACTACACACCAAACAGAGAGCTGAGATCCCACAGATCTAATAAATTAGATCTCCCCTGGGTAAATTCCAAACAGAGAAAATACTCTTTTAGTTCTCCTGCGGCCACAGATGGAACCAACTTCCAGAAGAGATCAAGGGTGCCAACACTTTAGTCATGTTTAAATCCAGGCTAAAGACTCTCCTGTTTAGTTGAGCTTTTGTCAACTGAGCACCAACGTCCAACAACTATTTTACCTCTGTACTTCACATCTTAATCTTTGTTTTAATCAATGTTTTAAATTTCAGTGTTTTAAATCAGTTTGATTTTATATGACTTTTTTATGCTTGATTTTAATGTATGCACTTTCTTTTTACTCTTTATTTCCAATGTAAAGCACTTTGAATTACCCTGTGTACGAAATGTGCTACACAAATAAACTTGCCTTGCCTTGCCTTGCCTTGCCTTGCCTAGTGTGATCAAGAAATGGATAGAATGAACAGAAACAGTCAACTTTTCGTCCAGCATTTCTCTTAAAAAAGTGAAACATGACGCAATTAATTCCTGAAGTAATTAAAAAAGCGGTAATATTAACTTAGCGGCTAATATCATCTCAAATGTGGCCTAATCATCAGCATCTCCGGTTAACACTAAAAGGTAATTATTACATATTTTTAATAGAGGGTTAGAGTTGCCCACTTTTCAAAGGTCCTTAGATGTGTTGATTTATGCATTATGTAATATTATTATTATAGGTTTTCCATATTATGTGCAGGATCGGGTTTAAAATATTTTCAGATCAATAGTGTTTGAAAAGCTTTAGGTCTTAATCACTTCCCTTCTCCTCTAATAAGCAGTGAAACGCCTTCTCCAGACAAGCACCGCGTTACTTCTACATGACTTCTAATGCCTCATGAAGGACTTTGTCAACATCTAACTTCACATTAGCTGTAAAGTAATGAAATTCAAGGTTTGTAACTTAAAACCATTTAAAACTTTAGGCACAGGAAAAATGTCTATACACACAAACAAGGTTAACGTACTACAAGTGCGCCATATTTTGGGAAAATGCAGGCAGGGTAAATGAAACAAGGTTTACCTCGTGCTAATTTTATATAATTTAGTCAAGTTTGGTTGATGAGTGTGACTGGTGGAGTGTGTGCGACTGGTGGGGGGTGTTTGGTGGATGTGAGTGACTGGTGGAGGGTGTTTGGTGGATGTGAGTGACTGGTGGAGTGTGTTTGGTGGACGAGAGTGACTGGTGGAGTGTGTTTGGTGGATGTGAGTGACTGGTGGGGTGTGTTTGGTGGATGTGAGTGACTGGTGGAGAGTGTTTGGTGGATGTGAGTGACTGGTGGAGGGTGTTTGGTGGATGTGAGTGACTGGTGGAGTGTGTTTGGTGGATGTGAGTGACTGGTGGAGGGTGTTTGGTGGATGTGTGCGACTGGTGGAGTGTGTTTGGTGGAGTGTGTTTGGTGGATGTGTGTGACTGGTGGAGTGTGTTTGGTGGATGTGAGTGACTGGTAGAGGGTATTTGGGGGATGCGTGTGAATGGTGGGGTGTGTTTGGTGGATGTGTGTGACTGGTGGAGAGTGTTTGGTGGATGTGTGTGACTGGTGGAGAGTGTTTGGTGGATGTGAGTGACTGGTGGAGGGTATTTGGGGGATGCGTGTGAATGGTGGGGTGTGTTTGGTGGATGTGAGTGACTGGTAGAGGGTATTTGGGGGATGCGTGTGAATGGTGGGGTGTGTTTGGTGGATGTGAGTGACTGGTGGAGTGTGTTTGGTGGATGTGAGTGACTGGTGGAGGGTATTTGGGGGATGTGTGTGAATGGTGGGGTGTGTTTGGTGGATGTGAGTGACTGGTAGAGGGTATTTGGGGGGATGCGTGTGAATGGTGGGGTGTGTTTGGTGGATGTGAGTGACTGGTGGAGTGTGTTTGGTGGATGTGAGTGACTGGTGGGGGGTATTTGGGGGATGTGTGTGAATGGTGGGGTGTGTTGGGTGGATGTGAGTGACTGTAGAGGGTATTTGGGGGATGCGTGTGAATGGTGGGTGTGTTTGGTGGATGTGTGTGACTGGTGGAGTGTGTTGTGGTGGATGTGAGTGACTGGTGGAGGGTGTTTGGTGGATGTGAGTGACTGGTGGAGGGTGTTTGGTGGATGTGAGTGACTGGTGGAGGGTGTTTGGTGGATGTGAGTGACTGGTGGAGGGTGTTTGGTGGATGTGAGTGACTGGTGGAGTGTGTTTGGTGGATGTGAGTGACTGGTAGAGGGTATTTGGGGGATGCGTGTGAATGGTGGGGTGTGTTTGGTGGATGTGAGTGACTGGTGGAGGGTGTTTGGTGGATGTGAGTGACTGGTGGAGTGTGTTTGGTGGATGTGTGTGACTGGTGGAGTGTGTTTGGTGGATGTGAGTGACTGGTGGAGGGTGTTTGGTGGATGTGAGTGACTGGTGGAGGGTGTTTGGTGGATGTGAGTGACTGGTGGGGGGTGTTTGGTGGATGTGTGTGACTGGTGGGGTGTGTTTGGTGGATGTGAGTGACTGGTGGAGGGTGTTTGGTGGATGTGAGTGACTGGTGGAGTGTGTTTGGTGGATGTGAGTGACTGGTGGAGTGTGTTTGGGGGATGTGTGTGACTGGTGGAGTGTGTTTGGTGGATGTGAGTGACTGGTGGGGTGTGTGTTTGGGGGGATGTGAGTTGACGGGTGGAGGGGTGTTTGGTGGATGTGAGTGACTGGTGGGGGGTGTTTGGTGGATGTGAGTGACTGGTGGAGTGTGTTTGGTGGATGTGAGTGACTGGTAGAGGGTATTTGGGGAATGCGTGTGAATGGTGGGTTGTGTTTGGTGGATGTGAGTGACTGGTGGAGGGTGTTTGGTGGATGTGAGTGACTGGTGGAGTGTGTTTGGTGGATGTGTGTGACTGGTGGGGTGTGTTTGGTGGATGAGAGTAACTGGTGGAGGGTGTTTGGTGGATGTGTGTGACTGGTGGGGTGTGTTTGGTGGATGAGTGTGACTGGTGGATGAGTGTGACTGGTGGAGTGTGTTTGGTGGATGAGAGTGACTGGTGGAGGGTGTTTGGTGGATGTGTGTGACTGATGGGGTGTGTTTGGTGGTGTGTGTGACTGGTGGGGGTGTGTTTGGTGGATGAGAGTACTGATGGGGTGTTGTTTGGTGGATGTGTGTGACATGTGGGGGTGTTTGGTGGATGAGAGTGACTGGTGGGGTTGTGTTTGGTGGATGTGTGTGACTGGTGGGGTGTGTTTGGTGGATGTGTGTGACTGGTGGGGGTGTGTTTGGTGGATGTGAGTGACTGGTGGAGTGTGTTTGGTGGATGTGAGTGACTGGTAGAGGGTATTTGGGGAATGCGTGTGAATGGTGGGTTGTGTTTGGTGGATGTGAGTGACTGGTGGAGGGTGTTTGGTGGATGTGAGTGACTGGTGGAGTGTGTTTGGTGGATGTGTGTGACTGGTGGGGTGTGTTTGGTGGATGAGAGTAACTGGTGGAGGGTGTTTGGTGGATGTGTGTGACTGGTGGGGTGTGTTTGGTGGATGAGTGTGACTGGTGGATGAGTGTGACTGGTGGAGTGTGTTTGGTGGATGAGAGTGACTGGTGGAGGGTGTTTGGTGGATGTGTGTGACTGATGGGGTGTGTTTGGTGGATGTGTGTGACTGGTTGGGGTGTGGTTTGGTGGTGAGAGTGCTGATGGGGGTGTGTTGGTGGATGAGAGTGACTGGTGGAGTGTGTTTGGTGGATGAGAGTGACTGGTGGAGTGTGTTTGGTGGATGTGTGTGACTGGTGGGGTGTGTTTGGTGGATGAGTGTGACTGGTGGAGTGTGTTTGGTGGATGTGTGTGACTGGTTGGAGTGTGTTGGTGGATGAGAGTGACTGGTGGGGTGTGTTTGGTGGATGTGTGTGACTGTTGGGGGGTTGTGTTTGGTGGATGAGTGTGACTGGTGGAGTGTGTTTGGTGGATGTGTGTGACTGGTGGGAGTGTGTTTGGTGGATGAGAGTGACTGGTGGAGTGTGTTTGGTGGATGTGTGTGACTGGTGGAGTGTGTTTGGTGGATGTGTGTGACTGGTGGAGGTGTTTGGTGGATGTGTGGACTGGTGGGTTGTGTTTGGTGGATGAGTGTGACTGGTGGAGTGTGTTTGGGGTGGATTGTGTGACTGGTGGAGTGTGTTTGGTGGATGAGAGTGACTGGTGGAGTGTGTTTGGGTGGATGTGTGTGACTGGTGGAGTGTGTTTGGTGGATGAGAGTGACTGGTGGAGGGTGTTTGGTGGATGTGTGTGACTGGTGGAGTGTGTTTGGTGGATGAGAGTGACTGGTGGAGGGTGTTTGGTGGGATGTGAGTGACTGGTGGAGGGTGTTTGGTGGATGAGAGTGACTGGTGGAGGGTGTTTGGTGGATGTGAGTGACTGGTGGAGGGTGTTTGGTGGATGTGAGTGACTGGTGGAGGGTGTTTGGTGGATGTGTGTGACTGATGGGGTGTGTTTGGTGGTGGGCAGGAGTGCGTAGGCGCAGAATGGTAGCCACGTTCTGTCAGACTGCCCGAGAGCAGCTGAGAGAGTGAACGTGGAGTGAATGAATAATGCTCTGATAATTGTAAAGTGTCTTTGAGTGTCTAGAAAAGCACTATATAAATTGAATTATTATTATTATTGTTCTTAATTGAAACTCAAACAAACGAATGACGCCTGCTTTCATTCATACAGTACCGTGCCAAATATTCTTCATTGATGATCAACATCAGCTTCCAAAACTGGCCACGATATTGTTTCATTAGAGCATTTCCACAGACCTGAAGAAACAAAAACACCTTCTTAGATCGTGAAGCACGCACCAAACATAGTGAGGACATCAGATTTATATAAAAGGAGATTCATGATTTCTACTTTCAATTATTTCAGCAGACTGCAAATCATTCATCGTATAAAGTTCGCACAGAGCTTAAAAAAAAATAAATAAAAATAAAGCTCTCAACTGATATGTTGAACGTGTCAGCTTTGTTGTCTGCTATTATTTAAACCCAATGTCAGTTTTTTCTAGTTGACAATCTAATACATTTTTAAATGTAATTTATTGTGTTCAATCCTCACATTTTCAAACTTGACAAAAATGTACATCAAGAAGATAACTTTCTCTTGTTTCTGTGGGAAACTTCATCATGCCACGAATGCAGTAAATTCCTCACTATCTTCAACATGTGTCAGCCTCATCATCCTTCTTCTACATTAAACACCTAACGATAAGAAATCAAAATCTGATAACCTCCAGGAAGTCAAAGAGAATGGTTGCTGTGATGTCCGCGACGGGCTCCATGTTGAGTAACTGTGCCATCCAGCGCCAGCCGTGATTCACACCATGAGGATGAGGCTGTTACAGAGGCAATAATGTGTTTTGGTAAGCATTCAGGTCATTATAAAGTACACACAAACCTTTAATTAATGAGTTCTACAAATAGAATTAAAAAAAAAGTTTGACGTGTAGTTTTATCATCTCACAAAACCCTGCTTCGCTCGACTCATCTCTGCAGATTCTCATTATAAACAGTACATTATCCAAAGAAATGGTTAGATTTCGGCCTATTTCTATTTGCCTTATCTGTTTATATATTAGTTTTGTTTAGCGAAAACATCTAAACAGTCAGGTAAAGTTATTTCACGCACCCCCTGCTTGCTGCTGTAAGGCCATCTCATCTGGATCAGCGCTGCGTAGAGTCGAATCATCCCCGACATCCGCTTCAGGAAACTGTCCTGCCCTTCCACTTTCCCGTCATCTACTCGATATCCCAGAATTCTGATGGCAAATTCAGGAACATGAGTACTTTAAAAATGATTTCGAGAACAAACGCTCAAAACAACGAAAGTCCTTTAAAGTTCTTTAAAGTCATTTAGCATTAAAAACTGATGTGATACAATTTAATCCAGAACAAAGTTAAACATAGAATCTAATGGGCAAATTGATAAGTTCAACACTTAAGGAGAGACTCATGTTTTTGTCGGTACCCATTTTTATAAATTGTAGCAGTGTTAAATCCATAGACTGTGTATAACATGAACATAGCACGCGCAACGTTTTGTATGATCAGTGAAACAAGCCAAAATTAGGTGTTGCCAACCATCGGCCTTGTAAAAGTGTGTCACTTTCCATTTATTTAATTTTTTTATATACTGCTGACACTCTTGTACTATTTCTCAGAATTGTCATGTGCGATATGGTTGTTCTGCGCGATCCTACTTTTGTCTGTATTTGAGAAGTTATACATGTTTCTGTTTTCCCCTCGTCTTGTGATCGCTCATCACAACATTTTCTAAGCAAGTCCTAAATGTAGATTTTTATTACTGACAATTAGTTTGCTATGAATTATTTCCGTTAACACGATTCTTTTACAAACACCAGTGTCTCGCAGCGTCTTACTTCTGGTACTCCTCCACAGACGTGCCGCTCTCCATCGGTGGATAGTGAGGCACAGCATACGGGCATTTCTTATGTAGATGGGCCAGAATAAGATCTCCAATTTTCGGATGGAGCTCCCAGATCCCAGAGGCCACGGCAGCGATCGGAAACGCTGCAGAGTGATTGGACGCCACTTCTTCTTCTCCTTGTTTCTGAGAAAGTTTTATTCAAATTTGCTTATAGCAATAAGTATTCTTTCGGTTGACATGCCCGATAAATTAAACGTTTGCATACATTAAAATGGACAACTACTAAATTAATTAAAAAATTTATTAAGATACAAAAGACAAAAATTCACATATTTGGAAATCTTTCTCACCACAAACTTTTCAGCCAGCTTGAAGCTCACAAACTCTAGTCCCTGAGAATGCTGTGACGCAGACACCGTTTTCCCAGCCGAGGTCACGGGGCGCCCAGATAAGAGCTTTTCAATCTTCTCAAAAGCTTCTTTCAGTGGTGCTCCTGCATGAAAGCATTTAAAAATACTGCATGAATCCCTGAAAATGCCAAGCTGTTGCAATAAAGGTTTTATGCAACCAACATAAAGAATACGTTCAATTCTGACTCACCTGAGCTGTTTGCGATCTGGCTTACAGGTACGGTCGCGGCCTTCTGGAGCTCCATTTTCAATTTTTTCATCTAAAACATTCGTTACACAAAAAGTCACTCGATGCCACAATTCAACAGTTAATTATTGACTGGAGTGCATCAAACCTGAGTGTCTTTGGCTTTGTTGAGCTCATCGAAAGCCTGAGCGCACTGATTGGCTGATTCCTGCAATGCGTTGAACCATTTTAACGTGCTCTCATCAGCTCCTGTCTGCAGACCTGCATGAGGAAGAAACAAACTTTAGACCTTTTTCAGAATGGCCAAAGCCTGCCTTTTAATCCATAAACGTGTGAATGTGCCCAACATCTTCTGAAAATATTACATTACAACGTTTAACATACAATCTTAGAAAGCATGGCTGATTTTCTCTCACCCTCTTTTTTAGCTTTCTCTTTAGCAGACGATGCTGCGCTCTTCTTCAGCTCCTCTTGCTGCACTTTTAGCTGCTCTTGCCTTCTCCTCTCCTCCTCCTCCTCGTCCAGTTCCTTCTTCTTCTTCCTCTCAGCAGCTTGTGCCAACTCCTCCTGGAGGTTTCTGACCAGCAACCTCATTTCCTGTAGTGCATGCTCAGCTACACTCAAATCCTCCACGCTGGGGAACTGACCCTGACAAAGAGAATCCAAAAACTCTTCTTCGTGACCACACAACTCAGATTTCGAGACACTAATGACCAAGAGACCACTCACGTCTGCAGAAGCCGGCACCACCTCGGAGACCTGTGAGCAGAGCTGGTTTCCTCGCGTGATGTATGGAGCGTGGTCCACCTCCAGCTGGGGCTGAGTTTGGTTGTGCTGGAGCAGCTGGTTGAGCTGAAGGATCTCCTCCTGGATTGTGTTGATGTTCCGCTGGCGTTCTCTTGCCTGCCTCTCCAGCTCTGCCTCACGCTCTCGCTGCTGCTCCATCTCTCGCAGACGCAGGTTAAAGATCTGAAGCCACAAAAAAATTGTAGTTTTGATGAAAACTACAAAAGACCGGCACAGTTCTTAAAACTTAAAAAAAGAAAAATATAAATACTTTTTTTTGTATTTTGTCAGAATATTAGCGCCTACGCATTTTTTTGCATGTAAACTTTGAATTGAACGTGACTGGTTTGTTATAATAATAATAATAACAATTATTATTATTAAATAACACATTTATGTTCATTTCTGTGAACACTGGGTCTTTAAAAAAATATGAAAATGAAATTGTGTAAAAATGTTACATTTACAACATTAAATATAAAACCCTTCTGAAACTTCTCATTTTGTGTTTAACGAATTTTACCTTCACTTTTTCAGATTTCAACATGCAACCATTTTCTTTAATATACTACACAAACACTTTCTATATCAGGAAAACAAGCAGAGACTAAGTTATGAGTGAAATTATCTGGAATATCAAAACAAACGCTGGATTTTTAAAAAACTATATTAATCCACAGAGCTGCTTTAAATAAAAATACACAAAATAAATACATTTTGACTGATTAAATGGTCTGAATGGGTTAATTTTGTCTTTGTGAAAGCTACGCTTGGTTGTTGTTTTTTGCTTCTGCTGTTTGACAGTGACTCCCGTAATAAACAGGTGATGTATATAATGTTGTGGTGGTATTACTGCACTTCCGCCTCTTAAAATGCAATTGCGCACATTTTCATTAAGAGCGTGTTTGGGAAACGCAGACGGAATTGCAGGGAATGTTTGTATCTTAGAGAGCTAGCATGCATAGTCAAGGAAAACAAAGCTGCTGCGGAAGAGAGTGCTAGTGAGACCAGCAGGGGGTGCTCTCTGGTCTGTGGGGGTCTTAGGTCCCCAGTGCAGTGACAGGAACACTGTACTTCACAGTGTAGTGTACTCAAGAACAGCTTTTTCCCAAAAGCCATCACTACTCTCAACTCTAACAGGCGCACACAGAAGGCTTAATCTACACCTTGAGCATCACCCTGTGTGACATCAACATATGCAATATACTCACTTATTTCACTTTACAACGGACAATAACCTTATAGGTGAAAAAACTATAATTGCTGTGCAATTGCAATTTTAACATTATACATTGTCTAGCTCTTAAAGAGAACTGTCACCTCATCTACCTCCCCCCTCTTTTTTGCATGATTACTCTAGATATTTCTATTGTACAAGACACTTTATAGTATTTTCTTTACTAAATGTTGCACTGACTAGCGAGATGCTCTTAATCTCATTGTACATTCTTACAATGCAAATTGTATATGTGTATAGTGACAATAAAGGCATTCTATTCTATTCTAGTGCAGTGTACTGTACAGGAGAACCGTCCTTCAGATCCCATGTTACACAAATTAGAAAAAGAAATTTGAAAAACACACAATTTGCCCACTCCTAATAATTCTAGTATTCTACTAATTTGCAACAAATGTGACCAGATACTGTACTGTAATCTGGTGGATTCAGATTACAGTTCCACAACCCCTTCATCCTTTAAAGTGCTTTGAGTGACTTGAAAGCACTGTATAAATGTTATTAATTGTTATTATTTATTAGTTTTTTTTGTTCTTTGTGGTTCCCATCTTCCATGACAGTATGCAAGTATTTTGACAGAAAAAAAAATCTTTAACTTATTAATTATGCAAAATATTGCATCAAGTTAAGACCCTGTAACAAACTAACAAGTGTGTTTAAACATCTTAGAGGATGAGGGTTTGATTCTTTCTTTGTTTGCCACTTGTCAATTTAGTTTTCCTCTCACTATGTTAACTCACACAATGTCTTCAACATTATACATCAGACTTTGAACTTATCCTACAAAAGAGGTTTAATGGTCTCTCCTGCCAAACACAAAGCACATAAACAGCTCAAAAAAAAAGGTTTTACAAACCTAAGAAATAAAACTCAAGGCCATGGTTTGTTTTACTCATGAAAACGTTTGGCATGAAGCTCACCTTCATTCTGTGTCTTTGCTCCTCTCGTAGCTTCTCATGCCGACCAAGGCTCTCCTGCTTCCTTCAAACAAAGAAACCCAAATGAACACCTTTCAAAACAAAACGAGTGATTTTTTCTAACCTCCTAAACAAAAGCATTCTGGAAAAAAATACAACACGAATCACAAGCTGCTCTGATTTACTTCGAAGATCTGAACTTTACTTTCAACTTAAAACTTAACTCAACATGTTTAGTGGATTAATATTACGTCTTGTAAAAAATTAGCCCCCCTAGAATGGTGAATAAATAATTAATAAATTAATTGATGAACGAACAGCAGACATACTCCCTCTCATTCACGTCCCTCATGCTCTGCTGCTCCTGTCTCTGTTTGAGCTCCATGAGCTCCTCGAACCGCTTCAGCTTCTCCGATTCTCTGCTCGCCACGGTGGCGACCAGCTGCTCCTGCTGTTCCTGTCTGAGGCTCAGCTGCATCTGAGGGCCACATCTCCAGTCAAGTTACTTTTATGTTTCATATAATGCAAACCCATTCACCACAGGTCACTTTCTCCTTTCAATGTTTGAAAGTGAAAAAAAAGTGAAGTGAAAGTGACCAGTTGGTCAGATATGGAGTGAGCCATACCTGGAATTTGTGCTCTGCACGTAACCCACCCCAGTGTACACACACTCACACACACACACACACACACACACACACAGCAGTGAAGCAGTGGGAGCCATGGCTGCGGGGCCCGGGGAGCAGTCGGGGAACTGGAGCTCCTCGAGGGCTCCACAGCTGTGGTTGCTGAAGATGGAGAGCAAGTGTGGATCTGGGGTTCGAACCTGAGACCTTCAGATTACAAGTCGATCTCTTTATCCACCGAACCACAACTGCCCATTTTCTAAGCATCATAGTAAGACTCAAATGTAATCTAACTAATTGTACCAAGGAATTAATGTAATAAAACACAAGCAGTCTTGCAATGAAGTTTAAAAACTATTGAGAGTTCTGTAACTGTACAGAAATTTACTGGGAAAATCAATTTGAAAATCTTATAATAAGCTCAAGAATAAGTTTATCATAAGCAAAGGCTTTTAAATTGACTTTATAGCATGTAAGGATATTTAATAGAAAGGCTTCGCCATGATTTAACAGTCGAGGACATGACACTATAACAAGAAAACATACTGACTCTGTTCATTAAGTGCGTATTCTAAGGGTATCACATGAAGCATCGGCACCTTTGCTTTAGCTTTGTGTTTCTGCTCACAAAGGCGGATGCATCCGGAAATCTGATTGGCTCTGGGAGACAGGACGGAGATCGCTGGAGGAGAACCGATGGGGGCTTCAGGACTCGCGCAGGAATCCTGTCTCACTCCTGCTTTCTGAGATCACAAGATGAAGAAAAACTGGTGCATTACCAGTGGAGCCGACAAAAAATAAATCACAGATCATTTAAGAAGGGTTTGAGGAACACCATTTCCTTTTGTTCAAGAAAAGGAATGGTATCCACCCAAGAAGTCACATTTCTTCACTTTAATAACTCACTCTGGACAAAAGATCCAAGTTTAGTTATCATTTTCAAAACTTTTATGATCAGACTCAGCAGCAGGAAAAACAAACAAAGACAATGTTTCTTTGTATTGATGTTAGCGTTACCTTATTTACAATACTTGTGTAATAATTTATAAATGAGTTTAAATAACTTGCTGATTTTGAGTCATTTTGGATGAACCTGGAGTCCTCACCTTCTCGTCCTCAGAGGAAATGGAGGGCGGAGGTGGAGAGCTGGGAGTCAAAATTAGTTTAGGACTGGCAGGAACTGAGGTAGAGACGCTGATGTCTTCAGAAAGACATGGACTGGTGTCTCGAGTGGATGAGGATCGAGAAATATTGTTGGGTAGCGGGCGAGGACTCATTCTCTTCAGAATCTGCCCAGAGAGAGGGGAGAGATTTGTCACCTCCTTGCATCCTGCAAAAAGATCCTGTAAAGATAGCAGAGAAAACACTTTTTACCCTTGTATTCATCAAACATATTTAAAACATGTTATTTAAATTCTATAATATTGAGAGCTTCCACACAGCACTACGATGGTAAAAATGCTTTATTCACAAAATACTTAACGTCACTTACATACGGGTAATTCCAATAAAACTCTACACTAATTAAGTTACTGTAACGTACTGATGTAAGAACTATCAGAACTAGTAACAAAACACAAATATGCAGGTTAGAAGCTAATTTAAGTCTCTGTTAAAAACTAAAGTAGCGAAATGATCTTAATTCAAACAGAATATGCCCTAATGACAAGAGTTATGCAGCTATTTTACCTCGCCCTTTTCCAGCCAGTCAGGACTATATTTGAGTTTCCCCTTCGGAGAGTTTTTAAGAGCCTCTAAAGTTTCCCATCTAAGACTTTCAGAAGGCATTATGAGGTCAAAATCGATTTTTGTCCCTCATAAACTTAATAACTAAGTAAAAGCGCCGCAACAACCAAAACACTCCGCCGGTGCACAAAACACTACTACTTCCGGAAGACTACAAAATAAAAGTTTGGATGACAATCAGCTTTGTAATAAATCCAAAAAAAATGTGACAAAATTTGACAAAAATCTAAAAATAACTATCAAGAGGAAGGGCTTTATCGTTATTATTTTGAAAATATATTTTGCAATGGGTTTTACTTAAAGGAGCTGGCCTGTCGATAGATGGCAGTAAAAGGTTTTAACATCGACTCCGTTAAAGTCGTCAAAGAAGAAAGCGCTGTCGCTCAGTATGGCAGGGTCAAACTCAAACTGGAGGGTCAGTCGAACCGTTTTCTGCTCTTTCGTTAAAATATACTTTATTAAGGCATTTGTGTTGTGTTTTATAATGTATTTTATATGTAATGGTAACATTTTAGAAACTGCCAAATCCGTTTGCTCTGGATTCACCCACATCTATATTGTAGATCTGCATTGTTTTAAGAGACATAACGTTATATTAGTTTCTCAAAGTTCTGTCTATTTACACATATTTATATAGTTTTCCTCCACGAGGAGTCTCTCCTTTAAGTCCCGATGTAATCCTTTGTCAATATTTATCATTTTCATGTCGTCCAAGTTGATTAATTGTAAAATACATGTAAAGTATTATAAGATATGCAGGTGTCAACAAACTAAATTGTGTTAGATCATAAACCTAGTGTGTCAACGTTATTTTTTAATGTTTCATCTCAATCATCTTGAAAGGTTTTTCCATTTTACAGAGATGAATGAAAGCAAAACAGAATTATTTAACAACTCTGATGTAAAGGACATATTATTGTAATATTAGTAAAAAATATATATTTTATTAGTTTATATTCTCAGTAGATGTGTTTTGACTGGGTACAGTCAGTGTATGAGAAAATACACACTTAGCATTTGTATTTACTGATATTCAAGGTTACTGTATAGAGTATGTTATTTGATATGGAATACCAATCATAATAGAACATCAGAATTTCATTGTAGTTGTATTATATGACAAACTTTCCATCTATTTGCTTGATCCTGGTTGGGTCACATGCTTCTGGGGATGTATTTCTCCGAGGCAGGATACACCCTGAATAGGTCCCCAGGCCAATGCTAGGCCACATTTGCTCTCATATTTACTCCAGAGTAATTATCTTTACTTCACTTGAAGCTCTGTGCAAGCAAACCAGGATGTACTCCATTATGTGATTGTGCTTTTCTATGCTTTAAAACACAGCCACCACGTTCCTGTGAAGACTACTTTAAGGAATTCAGATTATGCAAGTCTGTGAAACACAGGTTCTATGAATATTACACATATGGCAAAACTTCTGAGTGTGACCAATGGAAACAAGATGTGAAGCACTGTCTTGGGTGGGAAAACACCAGGAGCAAAAAGGTCAAGGTGAGTCAGGCGGACTCTACGAAACAAATAAATGCGTTGTTTTCAACAAAATATGAATGGTTCTGTTGAGCAGACAAGTTAAAGGTGAACAATCAGTCCAGCATAAGCATGTCTTTGTCCAGTGTTGTCAGAATAAATTGTGTTACAAAACAGAAAACTTAATTTTAAATCAGAACCAGGGGCCTGTACCATGAATGTGGACGAACAAACTCATTCTTACCGGATCGGTTTCGACTCGGCTAAACCAGATTGTTTCAATCGTACTCAGTTGGTACTCATCAGCTCTCTTTGTCGAGTCAGGCTTTGATCCTGACGCTATGATTAGTTTACAAGCGCATGCACGTAAAAGACTGACGTAGGCACTGAATAACCAATCACGATGCAGATGGGTAGAGCGAGATAATTTCATTTCTCTGCCGTGGAGCAAGAGATTATAGTTCAAAAATACAAGTACTATTTAAACACATATTTTGTGTCGCAGTGTTACTGTGGCTGCTGCCAAAGCCAGATGAGATCGTTGGCAGAAAATTGCTGATTGTGTGAATGCAAAGTTAAAGAAGCACAAACTGTATTAATGTAAAATTAATTATCATGGTTGATATGCATATGAACATGGTAGCATACTTTTGGCGCATACTTTTTTTAATATAATGTTAATGTGTTTATGGTTGTTTTACAAAATAAAGTAAATGCTTATTTCTCTAACTACTAAATGTATGTTTCAATTAAAATTTTTCAATTTAAAAGGTGAATGTCTATGTAATAGTTTTTTCTTTTTTTTTTTTTTTGAAAGATGTAACTTCAACGCAAAACGATCATTGTTATCGATGCTGGTCACTTAAAAGTTCCTTTTATAATCCCTGATTGGGCGAATGTTAGCGGGAAATCTCTAATCCAGAACAGAACCTGCCCCGGAGCAGCTGAGCCATGAGGCGTAAGTGTAGGGTCCCGGTGCTCGGCCCCAAAACGGACACCAGTCAGGACTGAAGGCTCACGTGTTCTGTCTTGAAACAGTGCTAAAGGATTTCTATTAATTCACAAAAATTAGTATATCTGACTCCATAATTGATTTAAAAAGGTTTTATCTTTACCATTATTCTTGGGCAAATAAATTAGCATGTTAATTATTAATGATAATATTAAGTTTTAACCCACTCAGTGACCTTTAAATTTACTCACACTTGATGTGAATATTCTTATTAATCTTTAAAAGTGTTTCAGTAAAAGAAGAATGACTGAAAAGGGTTCAAACATTTATCATCATTGATGTGTATAAATAATGCATTACATTATACAGCCTATGAAATATGAACCAAGAATAAGGAGTTATTGTCTACACCTAATTTTTAATTGATCATTCTAAAAAAGGCATTACATTTTAACTCCAAGTTTACTACATGATGAGGGCGCTCTAGTGCTCTTCCTTCAGGGGCCGATTTCAGAGACAAAAGGGCCAGGATCTGAGTCTGCTATCTGTCTTTGAAAGCTTCTTCAGACGCTTTTGTCCAAAGCGACTTACATTAGGGGAGAGACAATATGCAATTTGTTACACCGTCAAAGTCTATCTCAGCTTCTCATAATAGAAATTGTGACTTAATTAGGAACACGAATCAGGAGAGCATTTGCCGAAGCTGTTGAGAGTGTTAAAGTTTCTAGTTTTGGCATCTAGAATCATTGCACTAAACCCTGTAATATATTTCAAACAATATTAAACATAAACTGGTTAACCAAACATTCTTGTATAAACATGTTTAAACCAACAAGAGATGTGGAGGGCTGTAGGCTCCTTGATGCTGGAGAGAAGGGGTTAGGAGAAAGCACCCCATTGTTTTATTATGTGAATGTTAAAATCAACACCCCAGACCCAGGAGAACCCAGCCTTACACAGAGTAACCCGGGTGACAAAGATCGATCAAATCCTAGATCCTTTCATAGTTCCCAAAACCCAGGATTGGTGGAAATTAATATTAAAATCAGCCGGTTACCCTGTTAATCCGGCTTCATGGTACAGGCCTCTGCACTCTCCTGCTAGTGTTTTGTTAGCCTCACCATTTAGCCCTGAATCGATAACTTATCAGAAGCCCATCATAGACTGGAGGTGTTAATGCTGTATTCACTATGTTTGAAGCGGATATTAACAGAAAGTCTAGAAGTCAGCCAGTGAAGTAGCTTTGTTTATTCTTTCCTCCACAGGAAGCTCTGATTGAAATCGAGAGGAAGAGAGTCGCCAGTCAGAATGATTTTAAGCCAGTCTGGAAGCTTCGACAAACACCTCCAGATGACTGGAATCGGCCCCTAAATCTGACCCAACCACAAGACTCCTGAGGAGACTATTCTTTCTATGAAAAGCAAAAGAACTTGGCTGCCATGAACTCTGCTGTCTTCTGCTTCAAATCGTTTTTTTAGCTAAATAAAACATCACATCAAAATATGTTTTTGGTCAGCTTTTTACAGTTAAATTAAATGTACAATTTAACTACCTACATGGCTATGTGTCATCCTCTAATGTTTTACATGATAACTTATATCACATCAAATGGCATTATAAATAAATGTGTATTCCCCAATGACATCACAGCATTTCCCAACCCAAATGTTTCCTGGAAAGCTGTAGGAAAAAAAATCAAAAGTGTTAAAATGGTACATTTGACGTCTATATTTGTAAACAGCTGCAGATGACAAATGGAGAGGATTTCACGAAACGAAATCTCTCATGAGTCTGGTTTAGACTGCAGAACCCTAGTCTGTATCCCAGGACAACCCCCTTTTCACACTCCGGCTGTTAAAATTTGTTCTCGCCATAAAAGAAAAGCATAGAGTTGTTCTAATTAAGGTAACCACTGTATGATCCATGCATTCTGTTTCTATCGTAAACTCCAAGCTGCCTCTCTCTGTTAGTTATGGACTTCATACAGGAATTAGAAATAATGAGGCACCTTGAAAATATAAAACAGAAAAAAGAAAGCCGATATGACAAAATGCTACATAAAAAAAAAATTTAAGCTACACCGGAAGATTCACACTGAAGAGAAACAATTTTCCGTGGGTTATTGTTGTGGGAGGAGCTTTAAACATGCAAGCAAATTAAAAGAACACCAGAAAATTCACGCTGGAGAAAAATCAAGTTCATGTGATAACTGTGGGAAGACTTTCACATAAAAAGGAACATTAACGAAACACCAGATTCATATTGTATTTCCGTAAATATTCCAAAATATATTTGACTATTCTTTTTGACTATGTTTGATTACAAATTATAACATCTTGCCCCATGCATGCATGCAGGCACACATATATAAACATTAGGCTCAAGATGTTTTGCTCTCTTTTGCAGGAGTTTGTTGTGTGTTTAGTTGTTTAAATAAGACCAAAAGAAGAACAGAACACGACAAAGTGAGCCCGTTTTCATCATTCTAATTCATGTGAAATATACATGAATTGTATCTGAGATGTAAATGGCTAATGAACAGAGTAAAATCATTGGTTAAGCCAAAGTACAGAAGCTGTTGTAATCTTCAATTAATCTTTTTTTTCAAGGTTAAAAATGTAAGGGCATCCGGCGTAAAACATGCCAAAACCAAATATGCAAGTCATCAATACGATTTCCATACCGGATCGGTCGAGGCCCGGGTTAACAACGACCGCCACCGGTGCTGTTGACCTACAGGGTGCCGGTGGAAATTGGACTACTGTTGGTCAAAGAAGGAGAGGAGGGAGAAGGATTCGTAGGCAGAGAGAGAAGAGGAAAGGCAAGAGTATAGGTCTGAGAATAGGGACTCTCAACGTTGGTACAATGACCGGGAAAGGTAGAGAGCTGGCGGACATGATGGAGAGAAGGAAGGTAGATATTCTGTGTGTGCAGGAGACCAGGTGGAAGGGTAGCAAAGCGCGTAGTATTGGAGGGGGATACAAACTGTTTTACTATGGTGAGGATAGGAAGAGAAATGGGGTAGGAGTGATCCTGAAGGAGGAGTTTGTGAGGAATGTTTTAGAGGTGAAAAGAGTGTCTGACAGGGTGATCCGTTTGAAGTTAGAGATTGAAGGGGTGATGTTGAATGTAGTGAGTGGTTATGCTCCACAAGTAGGCTGTAAGCTGGAAGAAAAGGAGAGATTCTGGAGTGAGTTAGATGAGGTGATGGAGAGTATTCCCAGAGGGGAGAGAGTAGTGGTGGGAGCAGACTTCAACGCTCATGTGGGCGAGGGCAACACAGGTGATGAGGAAGTGATGGGCAGGTTTGGTGTTAAGGAAAGGAACCCAGAAGGACAGATGGTGGTGGACTTTGCCAAGAGGATGGAAATGGCTGTAGTTAACACTTATTTCCAGAAGAGGGAGGAACATAGAGTTACCTACAAGAGTGGTGGTAGGAGTACGCAGGTGGACTACATCCTAAGTAGACGAGCCAATCTGAGAGAGATCACTGACTGCAAAGTAGTGGTAGGAGAGAGTGTAGCCAGACAGCATCGGATGGTGATGTGTAGGATGTTTCTGGTGGTCAGGAAGAAGAAAGGAGGAAAGATGGAAAAGAAGACCAAGTGGTGGAAGTTGAAAAAGGAAGATGGTTGTGAGGAATTCAGACAGAAGCTGAGACAGGCTTTGTGTGGTCAGGAAGAGCTTCCAGAGGACTGGGAATCTACAGCAGAAGTGATCAGGGAGACAGGGAGGAAGGTGCAAGGTGTGTCAGCAGGAAGAAGGAAAGAAGATAAGGAAACATGGTGGTGGAATGAGGAAGTACAGGACATCATCCAGAGGAAGAGGCCAGATAAAAAGAAGTGGGACATCGAAAGGACTGAAGAAAGTAGACAGGACTACAAGGAATCACAGCGCAGGGTGAAGAGGGAGGTGGCAAAGGCCAAACAGAAGGCATATGATGAGTTGTATGCCAGGTTAGACACGAGAGAAGGTGAGAAGCAATTGTACAGATTAGCGAGACAGAGAAACAGAGATGGGAAGGATGTGCAACAGATAAGGGTGATTAAAGATAGAGATGGAAGGGTTCTAACGAGTGAGGAGAGTGTGCAGAGAAGATGGAAGGAGTATTTTGAGGAGTTGATGAATGAGGAGAATGAGAGGGAAAGAAGGGGGGAAGAGGTGAACATTGTAGAACAGGAAGTTGAAAAGATTAGAAAGGATGAGGTGAGGAAGGCTCTGAGGAGAATGAAGAGTGGAAAGGCTGTTGGTCCAGATGACATCCCTGTGGAGGTGTGGAAGTGTCTAGGAGAGACAGCAGTGGAGTTCCTATCTAGGTTTTTCAACAGGATTCTAGAGAGTGAGAAGATGCCTGAGGAATGGAGGAGAAGTGTCCTAGTGCCAATCTTTAAGAACAAGGGTGATATGCAGAGTTGTAACAACTACAGAGGTATAAAGTTGATGAACCACACAATGAAACTCTGGGAAAGAGTAGTGGAAGCTAGGCTAAAAAGGGAAGTGGATATTTGCGAGCAGCAGTATGGCTTCATGCCCAGGAAGAGCACTACTGATGCAATTTTTGCTCTGAGAAGGCTAATGGAGAAGTACAGAGATGGTCAGAATGAGCTGCACTGCGTCTTTGTGGACTTAGAGAAAGCGTATGACAGGGTGCCGAGAGAGGAGCTATGGTTCTGTATGAGGATGTCAGGAGTGGCAGAGAAGTACGTCAGAGTAGTTCAGGATATGTATGAGAGGAGTATGACAACAGTGAGATGTGCTGCAGGTCAGACGGAGGAGTTCAAGGTGGAGGTGGGGCTACATCAAGGATCGGCTTTGAGTCCCTTCTTGTTTGCTATGGTGATGGACAGATTGACAGATGAGGTCAGACAGGAATCTCCATGGACAATGATGTTTGCAGATGACATTGTAATCTGTAGTGAGAGTAGAGAGCAGGTGGAGGGACAGCTGGAAAGTTGGAGGTCTGCTCTAGAAAGAAGAGGAATGAAAGTCAGTCGTAGTAAGACAGAATACATGTGTTTGAAAGAGAGGGAGGGAAGTAGAACTGTGAGGTTACAGGGGGCTGAGGTCAAGAAGGTGGAGGAGTTTAGGTATTTGGGGTCAACAGTCCAGTGTGACGGGGAGTGTGGAAAAGAGGTGAAGAGGCGAGTGCAGGCAGGTTGGAGTGGGTGGAGAAAAGTGTCAGGGGTGTTGTGTGACAGAAGAGTGTCAGCAAGAATCAAAGGAAAGGTGTACAGAACAGTAGTGAGAGCAGCTAGGATGTATGGGTTAGAGACTGTAGCAGTGAGGAAGAGACACGAGGCAGAGATGGAAGTAGCAGAGATGAGAATGTTGAGGTTCAGTTTAGGAGTGACAAGGATGGACAAGATTAGGAACGAGCACATCAGAGGAGCAGCTCAGGTTGGTTGTTTTGGAGACAAAGTCAGAGAAGCCAGATTGAGATGGTTTGGACATGTGCAGAGAAGGGATAGTAGTTATATTGGTAGAAGGATGTTGGAGATGGAGCTGCCAGGCAAGAGGGCGAGAGGAAGGCCAAAGACGAGTTATATGGGTGTGCTGAAGGAGGACATGAAGGTAATTGGTGCAAGAGTAGAGGATACTGAGGCCAGAGTTAGGTGGAAACAGATGATTTGCTGTGGCGACCCCTAAACTGGGAACAGTCGAAAGAAGAAGAAGAAGATTAATTCTTCCGGTCTATGATAGCTTCCTCTGTTCTATTAAGATATAGAGAACTTCATCAGAAACTTGACTATTCAAGAGAAATCATAGATGCCATGATCTTCTTCTTCCTTTCTGGCAGATCATAAATGTATTACAGAACCTTCAGCCAGTTAGATTTTTTAGGGTAATTTTCACTCTTACAAGGTTTTCTAAGTATTTTTAATCATCCACATAAATACATAACCCCAAACACTAAATGGAAACAGTTGACTTGTCCCATAAAATAAAAAGTAAGAAACTGTTTACTATAACAAAACATTTATTATGAATCACTTCGAAATATTTGAGAGCAGAACAGTCCATTTACTTCATTTCTCGTCCAATCCTACTCTCACTGAGTGTAAACCCTCGTGATGTCATTATACTTGCCATCTGGAGCCTCATAACTCATAAGGGGAGGGGTATAACTAGGACCATGCAACATCAGTGGCAGAATCTCTGTGTCTGGACTCAGCGCTGCTTTATAAAGCTCCTCAGACTCCAGCTTCAGCTCCTCCAGAGCCTGAGTCTGTGCCTTCAGTGCCTCCTGGATCACCTCCATCTCCTTCAGATGCTGCTTGTGCTTGTACCGAGACCACTCCTTCAGAAGAAGAGCGCGCCGCTCACTCTCCTCGAAGGAAAGCTTTGGAGGATCACGAGTCCTGGAGGACACAGGACACATGCTTTTATTTTCATCCCAATGACATTCCTTTAAATGTTCCTGCTGGCTTCTTTTATTTACAATGCATTTCTATCCTTTTCTCTTTGCTGCAGCAAAACAGATGGAGTTGCACAGAAGTCCAGCAAAGAAGAGTATGGAAAGAACTGGAAGTCTCAACATTTTTATTTGACTTTTGGTTTGTGTTCACAACAAATCAGAACAGTTGTTTATGTTTCACAAATGTGTAAGAGCACATACGCCACTTTATTAGCAATAGTGTGAAGTTTTACAAAACATTTACGCATAGTTAACATGAGTAAATGGTTTAACAATTTTATATTTTAGAATGATTTAGACAAGACAATAGAGGGTTTGGACATGACATCTATAATAGTCCCTGACGGAGTTTTCTAGGGGCACCAGAGGCTCAGCCAGTTCCTCACCGCATCCATGTGTGTTCAGACCACAGAGCGTCTCCATCACTACTTCCACTAGTGGGTGTTTTGGCAATTAGGTGACTTGATTAAACACTTGTTTAATTCATACATTGGTTTTGATTCCATAAAAAGGCCAGTCTGAACATTAAGGAGTGGAGTTTTCTAAAATAAAATAGCTGCCACGTGAAACTTATATCTGACATGTGGAACATATTATTAAGAACACCTTGAACATTGAACGTAACGTGAGCTGACCTAGCTTGATTCAGAGATAACTTCCTGTATATATACCGCACCTATCAAACCCCTAGAGGTGCAGTTTTCGAGCCAGGTTCTATAACCCACCATATTGCTGTTCTTCAATGACCTTATGCTGAAAAGTAAAGAGAAATCGGACTTAAAGTCGTAGTCTGTCTTTATTGAATTTATTTTCAAAGTTCATTTTATATTGCGGGAGAAAAACAACCATATTAAATGGCGTAGTCGGCAGGATTTCAAGAGTCTGATCAGCTGTTGACCCTCAAGAAAGAAGAGGTGCCGGAAGCCGCTGAGCTGCTGTCAGCCTTGCTGAAGCAAGCAACACTTCGAGAGCGAGAGCAAAGAGCAACCTCACCCTGCAACTAAGCGCGAACACACCTCACATTTGGATTGGTAAGCATAACTCTTTGTTATTTATGCTTACTGTGTTAGTTAATGTTAAGAAAAGTGATGTGTCTCTCCAGTTTTTTGATTAGATCAAATGAGGTTTTAGCTCTGGGGAAAAAAGCTCTTAACTCTGGTACAGAGAAAAAAGTGTTTGAAAAATAAGACTCCGAATTAAAAAGAACAGGTTGTTTTCAAACCCGTTTTAACTTTTTAAAAGAGTTGAAGAAAACATACACAGAGTATCAGCCAATGCCAATTTCGTATTGTTAATTTGAGGTAACATATAGACAAGAACAGTTAAATAGTTTTTTGAGACGTATGGGAAGTTAAAATGACTGTAGTTAAATGTAGTGTACGTGTTGAAAAGGACATCGGTATAACGTAATGGCTGCTCACTCATCCGTTGTGAAAGCCAAATCCTTGAACACTAATCCTGCAATGCATTTGTGATGCACTGCTCGAAGTATGAAACCATTTAAAACGGAGAAAAGAAAAGAGCTGCTGTGTTATTGACTGCAAGAGGCAGTCTGTAGAAACAGGAAAGACATCATTGGGCACTTTGGTGACATAATACCACAGACTTCTGTGTAACCATGCACATTAATTTTACTGCTTTAATTTAAAAAAGGCTTACCTGTCATAGTTTTTTTTATATAAAAAAACTTTAATAGCACTCTATAAATACATTTGGATTAATTTAATATTTTCCTAAAATTGGATTTTTCAGGTGTGGCCCAATTGGAAAATTGCATCAATGGATATGTTTATAAAAATCAGTGTCCTAACATACGTAAAAGTGAAGCCTTGGAAGATTTGCAAAAAGTCTTCTTGCTCTCCTCCTCACCTTGACGTACCATCAGTCATCCTTTTGTAAACCACAAAAGTATAATGTCAAAGCATCAGATCTATGCATAATCTTTTCACAAACATCATTTTTGCGGGGGTTAAACAAGCAGCAATAACAAGTGTATGTGTGTGTGTTAAGTAGCCGTTTGGTGTTATATTATAGTGTTTTATCTCACCTGCTGTCATCAAAGCTCTTCGCGGAAGTCATGAAGTCTTCGATGGGAATCATCTCTGGAGGAACTCTCTCCATGCGCTTCAGCTTCTTCTTCAATCGCTCCTTCATCATGATTTCTCTACGTGGATCAACCTTTTTCTTCTTCCTAGGTTCCGCTCTGTTTAATACAGAAAGCATCAGAATCAGCAAGCATTTATTCCAAACACTTCAGTTCTACACTTAAGTTCACATTGGTTCATTTCACATGACATTTAATTTCACATGCTAAATTCACATTGCTCTCAAGTTATTAGCAATACCAAGTAGATTTAAACACTTTAAACGAACGTGCACAGTTAATACCATCCCTTAATTACACCCTTATGATAAAAAAAAATCGGATAGTTTATTAGTAGTAATGTTTTCACTGACCTTAAAGGTGCAGACGTTTTCAACGAAAGCACTGGTGTGAACCATATATTGTTGCTAACAGCAACCACAGAGCTGCTGCTGAAAAAGAGAGAATTACCAGCGTATTAATGACAAAACTGATCAATGACCTCTAACGACATCCAGGCAAGAAGTAGTTTAGTTGAACTCTAAATTAAAATACCTACCATGTTGATTGACTTGATATAATCCGGTTAAAAGCACGACACACAAAAGCAGCCATAATTTAAAGAATGATTGACTCTAAATGTAACATTAAAGTTTGAGAGAAAATAAATGTAATGGAGCAGTCTGGTGTAACAGTATTATCGTTCCCCACTACCCCGTGATATTTGGTTCCTCCTAAAACTGCGCATGTGCGAACGAAACTGAAGAACGCAAACGAATAAAACAAACATATAATAAATTTTAACGCTATCAAGCTATTTGTTTTGCAACAATTATGAATATATAACGTTTTTAACGTATAATACAAGTCAAACATTTAATAATAATAAAGTATGTATAAATATATAGATCCACTACAATACTCCTTTTGTTTAAGCTAATTGGCTCGCCATATGGGTTATTTGTTATGTTGATTTGTAATTCTCAAGTCTCGACTGTAAATACAGATCTCTCTGTGTTTGACAATCTGTATGACAATGTTTTCAATTGTCATTTGTGGCATCTTTTCTTTGAAAATTACAGCCTTAAATCGTTTTTTTTTCTTCTCTTTTTACTAAAAGATGAATACATGCAGACATGTTTGGGTGGTGTGTTGTACTTCATTTTATGCTAATTAATGCTTTGTTAAAATCAGAAAGGGATAGCTACATTATGCATCCGATAATCAGGTTGGCTTTATGGAGTTGCTTATTCCAACAACTTATGAAAAATCTAAGAATAAGCATGTTGCCATCATATTTAAGGTACATTATACTTATAATGTAGAAAATCAAATAAAATCAATCTTATTCCAAGCTGTTCAGTTCATAATTTTTAAATTCTACTTTCAGACTTTCAACGTGAAGGGGTTTAATCTATTTTATTGTTCTGTATTTTTATAACCAATGAATTGAAGAGCAGTACTTTACAACACCAACCCAAATGTGGTGTAAAGTGGGGACCAAACACCTTCAACTAGGACTTGTAAATTGAAAGAGATGACACTTCTGGGAATCATATTGTATAGCATTTTTGCTAAAGGTGGTGAGCCACAACGACATCATACCCACAACACTCCACTTTACAGCTGTCTGTCTAGTTCTTTCACATCTGGACGAGGAGACCCTGAAATACACTCTTGAATAAATAATTAAGCCCAATAGCCAGGAACACAGGAATCGTGATGTGTGTATAAAAATGTATTTCTCATGTGAGCGGAATATAAGTGAAATAAATAATGAGAAGACTGGTGATTAGAGTTAATTAATTAAGGTTCAAGTGATGACTGGTGCGCTGAGGTGAATAGCTTCTAAGCATTTGTTAATGTACATCGCATACTAATATATTCTCTGATAAGGGTACTTTTTGAAGTTGTGAAATGAGTTGTCCTGCTTGTAATTAAATAACCTTTCCAAGTAATTCCAGTAAAGTGTCAACAACAAGCACCCTCACGACATCAACATCATTTAATGAAGTTGATAAAGGATACAAAATCAGCACACAGACTGACACAGAGTTCTTTAAAGTTCTGTTTAAAATACCAAACACAAACACAAAAGTTTAAACCCAACAGGCTTAAATGGACAATTTTAAGAGAAGAGCTTTGTGCTCCTTTCAGACAAGAGCAGTTAATTAACACCACTCTGCCACCCTTGTCAAGCAGTTTTTTAGGATATCTTATCCCTCCAGAGTAAATAAATTCATTAGGAACTGTGAATTAAGCCTTAATTGTTGAGACCAGCTAAAGTCTGAAGGGTGTTTTAGTGTCCCGCATGTTGTTTTCTATGATGCTGTAGTTGTTGTTTCGCAATGAAAGTCTTTCCACACAGATCACACGCGTGTAATTTTGCTTCCGTGTGGGTCTTTCTGTGACTCTGAAGGTTGTCTATTCTTCTGAACTTCTTGCCACACTGATCACAAGAATGTGATTTCTCCTCGGTGTGGATGTTAATGTGACGCTGCAGTTCTTGCTTCCTTCTGAAACCCTTCCCACAATGACTGCAAGAGTAGGGTTTTTCTCCAGTGTGAATGCTCATGTGATATTGTAGTTCTTGCTTTATAACAAAACCCTTCCCACAATAGCCACACGGGTATGGATTCTCTCCGGTGTGTTTGATCATGTGACGCTGCAGTTGTTGTTTAACAACGAAACCCATCCCACAATGATCGCATGAGTGTGGTTTCTCTCCAGTGTGGATGCTTGTGTGACGCTGAAGTTCTTGGTTTGTTCTATAACACTTTCCACATTTATCACACGAGTGTGGTTTCTCTCCAGTGTGGATTCTTCTGTGACGTTGAAGTTGTTGTTTAGTTCTGTAACTATTTCCACACACTAAACAATTATGTGGTTTCTCTCCAGTGTGAATACTTGTGTGCCGCTGTAGTTCTTGTTTTGTCCCAAAATTCTTCTCACACTGATCACATGAGTGTGGCTTCTCTCCAGTGTGGACAATCATGTGGCGTTGTAGTTTTTGTTTTGTAATAAATCTCTTCACACACTGTTCACATGAGTGTGGTTTCTCTCCAGTGTGGGTGCTCATGTGATACTGTAATTCTTGCTTTGTTCTAAAACTCTTCGCACACTGGCCACACGTGTGTATTTTCTCCCCTGTGTGGATAATTGTGTGACGCTGTAGTTTTACCTTTGTAATGAAACTCTTCCCGCAATGATCACATGTGTGTGGTTTCTCTCCACTGTGGATGCTCATGTGATGAGCAAGTTCTTGTTTTGCTGTGAAACTCTCACCACACTGCTCACATGTGAGTGATTCCTTTGTGGTGTGGGTCTTAATGTGACTAATAAAGTAATCTCTTCTTCTGAAACTCTTCCCACACTGATCACATACATGAGGTTTTTCACCAGTGTGGATGCTCATGTGACTCAGTAGATGTTGTTTTCTTCTGAATGTTTTGCCACACTGATCACATGAGTGTGACTTCTCTCTGGTGTAGTTTTTTCTCTGACTACTTACACCTCCTCCATATGGGGCTTCCTCGGAATTGATTAGTAATAGGTTAGAAACAGGTGAAACACTAAAACATGTTTCTTCTGATGTAACGTGGTGCTTTTCCTCCGCTGTATTCAGCTGAAGCAAGCCTAAAGCAAAAATATATGTCAAGTCACATTAAATGCTATCATAGGATACTTTATTATAAGTTAACAATGCTTGTGTTGATCGGTTAACTCTGTTAAACAGACAATTCCCATCTTTGGTCTAGTGTATAAAAAAACTGAATTTAAATAACTTCTATTGCAAATCAAATTGAAAGAAACAATATACATTTGTATCAATTAGATAATTATATGCCTTCCACTCATTGTTAGGAAATTAAGTCAGTTACAAAAGTATATTTTATTTATTTGCATAGTTCTGAACAAACCTCTAATTGACTCAACCGGAAAGATATATTCCTAAAATAACCATAAACAGAATACATGGAAGGCCTTGTAATATTATTTTACTAATGTGAAGAAATCGCATTCTTCTAAATCTCTGCGCCAAATGAGGAACTTTTCTAAGTAACTAAACAGCATCAAAGTATTTGGCTGGATTAAAACACATCGCAGCTCAATGGTATAGAAAGCTTATGTTACGAAATTTAATTTTAATGACATTTTAACAATAAAAAACGATTCTCTGCAAAGCATCAACTTCAACAAATAAACACGAGACACGCTGAAGAGTCAAGTTAACATTAACGTTCAGTTACATTACTGTTTACGTTACAGTCAAAACTCGCTCATGTTTTTAATTCTCCTTAATAACCAAATAATACGAAATACTAGCCTTTCTCTTCTTTGGTAACGTTATTTTCTTCTTTAATTCTCCTGCAGAATCCTGGCCAAGCCCCGTAATCTTCATAATTATCAGTAGACTCTACTTTTACAGAAGTCTTTTCATTCTCGTCAAATGCGTCCATTTTGCTCCATTAGAGCGCGCGAAATCTCTGTGCCAAATTATTTATTGAAAGATCGAATTTGTAATAAAGGTGTTTTATGTTCATCCGGTGTTGCATTTTATTTTGTTCGACTTGGAAATCGCGTTCTATTGCAACTGCGCATGTGCATGACCAACAACGCGATGTATGGCGAATGAAAAGGGTCAAATCTAATGGCGTTATTCTTAAAAATAGCATTATATTTATTATGACGTCGAAACGTGAGGGTGGCAAATATCTTGTATATCCCTGTAAAACATTTGTTTAAACTAACTAAATTAATTAAATTCTTAAACATTTATGTTTGTACTCAAACCTGGGTTTAATGTCTCCTTCAAATTGGCTTTAAAGATCTCTAGTGTGGCTTTTAAAATAAATGTTCGCAGCTGGAACCAGCTTCCAGAAGAGATTGGAGGGGTTAAAACTTTAGTCACATTTAAATCCAGACATCTATTTAAATGTAGGTTCACTGAACGATTAAGCTGATTGATCAGTGCAGCACTTCTAAACTTCTGTTAGCTTTTATTCTGTGCATTTTTAATGCTTTTAATATTTTAAATTTTTAGCATTTTATCTCTGAACTGTTGCTATTGCCTGTTTTTTTTCTCGGGTCCATTTGTATTCTCTGTAAAAACCTTTGAATTGTCAATGTGTATGAATATGTGCTAAACAATAAAATGTTATGCCTTTAAGAGTAAATATAATTTTTTCGTTTGTAAATCCTGTGGTTCCTCCTTTGTTAGCAGACTTCTTTCTGCTGTACAAGCTTTTTACCAGGTAGTCTACACAATATATCTACACAATACAATAAATTAATGTAAAATATTTCTTACATCAGCTACAGTGATTTGTCAAAAAATATTTTACATTTATGTTGATGTGATCACTCGTAAATAAAAAAATAAAATCAATTTTATGCAAGTCGAGACCTAGAGGTGCCAAGTCGAGATCTAGAGAAGACAGAGTCGAGACCTAGAGGAGACTGAGTCGAGACCTAAAGGAGACTGAGTCGAGACCTAAAGGAGATCGAGTCGAGACATAGAGAAGACCGAATCAAGAACCTAGTGGAGACTGAGTCGAGACCTAGAGGAGACCGAAGTGAGATCTAGAGAAGACCGAGTCGAGACCTAGAGGAGACAAAGTCAAGACCTAGAGGTGCTGAGTCGAGATCTAGAGGAGACCGAGTCGAGACCTAGAGGAGACCGAGTCGAGACCTAGAGGAGACCGAGTCGAGACCTAGAGGAGACCGAGTAGAGACTTAGAGGAGACCGAGTCGAGACTTAGAGGAGACCGAATCGAGACTTAGAGGAGACCGAGTCGAGACCTAGAGTAGGCCGAGTCGAGACTTAGAGGAGACCGAGTCGAGACCTAGAGTAGGCCGAGTCGAGACCAAGAGGAGACCGAGTCGAGACCAAGTCGAGATCTAGAGAAGACAGAGTCAAGACCTAGAGGAGACAGAGTCGAGACCTAGAGGAGACCGAGTCGAGACCTAGAGGAGACCGAGTCGAGACCTAGAGGTGCCGAGTCGAGACCTAGAGAAGACCAAGTCGAGACCTAGAGGAGACCGAGTCGAGACCTAGAGGAGACCGAGTCGAGACTTAGAGAAGACCGAGTCGAGACCTAGAGTAGGCCGAGTCGAGACCTAGAGGAGACAGAGTCGAGATCTAGAGAAGACAGAGTCGAGATCTAGAGAAGACAGAGTCAAGACCTAGAGGAGACAGAGTCGAGACCTAGAGGAGACCGAGTCGAGACCTAGAGGTGCCGAGTCGAGACCTAGAGGAGACCGAGTCGAGACCTAGAGGAGACCGAGTCGAGACTTAGAGAAGACCGAGTCGAGACCTAGAGTAGGCCGAGTCGAGACCTAGAGTAGGCCGAGTCGAGACCTAGAGGAGACAGAGTCGAGATCTAGAGAAGACAGAGTCGAGATCTAGAGAAGACAGAGTCGAGACCTAGAGGAGACCGAGTCGAGACCTAGAGAAGACCGAGTCGAGACCTAGAGGAGATCAAGTCGAGACCTAGTGGAGACAGAGTCGAGACCTAGAGAAGACCGAGTCGAGACCTAGAGGAGATCAAGTCGAGATCTAGAGAAGACAGAGTCGAGACCTAGAGGAGACCGAGACGAGACCTAGAGACGACCAAGTCGAGACCTAGAGGAGACCGAGTCGAGATCTAGAGGTGCCGAGTCGAGACCTAGAGGAGACCGAGTCGAGACCTAGAGGAGACCGAGTCAAGACTTAAAGGAGACCGAGTCGAGACCTAGAGTAGGCCGAGTCGAGACCTAGAGAAGACCGAGTCGAGATCTAGAGAAGACAGAGTCGAGACCTAGAGGAGACCGAGTAGAGACTTAGAGGAGACCGAGTCGAGACTTAGAGGAGACCGAATCGAGACTTAGAGGAGACCGAGTCGAGACCTAGAGTAGGCCGAGTCGAGACTTAGAGGAGACCGAGTCGAGACCTAGAGTAGGCCGAGTCGAGACCAAGAGGAGACCGAGTCGAGACCAAGTCGAGATCTAGAGAAGACAGAGTCAAGACCTAGAGGAGACAGAGTCGAGACCTAGAGGAGACCGAGTCGAGACCTAGAGGAGACCGAGTCGAGACCTAGAGGTGCCGAGTCGAGACCTAGAGAAGACCAAGTCGAGACCTAGAGGAGACCGAGTCGAGACCTAGAGGAGACCGAGTCGAGACTTAGAGAAGACCGAGTCGAGACCTAGAGTAGGCCGAGTCGAGACCTAGAGGAGACAGAGTCGAGATCTAGAGAAGACAGAGTCGAGATCTAGAGAAGACAGAGTCAAGACCTAGAGGAGACAGAGTCGAGACCTAGAGGAGACCGAGTCGAGACCTAGAGGTGCCGAGTCGAGACCTAGAGGAGACCGAGTCGAGACCTAGAGGAGACCGAGTCGAGACTTAGAGAAGACCGAGTCGAGACCTAGAGTAGGCCGAGTCGAGACCTAGAGTAGGCCGAGTCGAGACCTAGAGGAGACAGAGTCGAGATCTAGAGAAGACAGAGTCGAGATCTAGAGAAGACAGAGTCGAGACCTAGAGGAGACCGAGTCGAGACCTAGAGAAGACCGAGTCGAGACCTAGAGGAGATCAAGTCGAGACCTAGTGGAGACAGAGTCGAGACCTAGAGAAGACCGAGTCGAGACCTAGAGGAGATCAAGTCGAGATCTAGAGAAGACAGAGTCGAGACCTAGAGGAGACCGAGACGAGACCTAGAGACGACCAAGTCGAGACCTAGAGGAGACCGAGTCGAGATCTAGAGGTGCCGAGTCGAGACCTAGAGGAGACCGAGTCGAGACCTAGAGGAGACCGAGTCAAGACTTAAAGGAGACCGAGTCGAGACCTAGAGTAGGCCGAGTCGAGACCTAGAGAAGACCGAGTCGAGATCTAGAGAAGACAGAGTCGAGACCTAGAGGAGACAGAGTCGAGACCTAGAGGAGACCGAGTCGAGACCTAGAGGAGACAGAGTCGAGACCTAGAGAAGACCGAGTCGAGACCTAGAGGAGATCAAGTCGAGACCTAGTGGAGACAGAGTCGAGACCTAGAGAAGACCGAGTCGAGACCTAGAGGAGATCAAGTCGAGATCTAGAGAAGACAGAGTCGAGACCTAGAGGAGACCGAGACGAGACCTAGAGACGACCAAGTCGAGACCTAGAGGAGACCGAGTCGAGATCTAGAGGTGCCGAGTCGAGACCTAGAGGAGACCGAGTCGAGACCTAGAGGAGACCGAGTCAAGACTTAAAGGAGACCGAGTCGAGACCTAGAGTAGGCCGAGTCGAGACCTAGAGAAGACCGAGTCGAGATCTAGAGAAGACAGAGTCGAGACCTAGAGGAGACAGAGTCGAGACCTAGAGGAGACGGAGTCGAGACTTAGAGGAGACAGAGTCGAGATCTAGAGGAGACAGAGTCGAGACCTAGAGGAGACCGAGTCGAGACCTAGAGGTGCCGAGTCGAGACCTAGAGGAGACCGAGTCGAGACCTAGAGGAGACCGAGTCGAGATCTAGAGAAGACAGAGTCGAGACCTAGAGGTGCCGAGTCGAGACCTAGAGGTGCCGAGTCGAGACCTAGAGAAGACCGAGTCAAGACCTAGAGTAGGCCGAGTCGAGACCTAGAAGAGACAGAGTCGAGACCTAGAGGTGCCGAGTCGAGACCTAGAGAAGACCGAGTCGAGACCTAGAGGAGACTGAGTCGAGACCTAGAGACGACCGAGTCGAGACCTAGAGGTGCCGAGTCGAGGCCTAGAGGAGACCGAGTCGAGACCTAGAGGTGCCGAGTCGAGACCTAGAGGAGACTGAGTCGAGATCTAGAGAAGATGGAGTCGAGACCTAGAGGAGACAGAGTCGAGACCTAGAGGTGCCGAGTCGAGACCTAGAGGTGCCGAGTCGAGACCTAGAGAAGACCGAGTCAAGACCTAGAGTAGGCCGAGTCGAGACCTAGAAGAGACAGAGTCGAGACCTAGAGGTGCCGAGTCGAGACCTAGAGAAGACCGAGTCGAGACCTAGAGGAGACTGAGTCGAGACCTAGAGGAGACAGAGTCGAGACCTAGAGACGACCGAGTCGAGACCTAGAGGTGCCGAGTCGAGACCTAGAGGAGACCGAGTCGAGACCTAGAGGTGTCGAGTCGAGACCTAGAGAAGACCGAGTCGAGACCAAGAGGAGGCCGATTCGAGACCTAGAGGAAACCGAGTCGAGACTTAGAGAAGACCGAATCGAGACCTAGAGGTGCCAAGTCGAGATCTAGAGAAGATGGAGTCGAGACCTAGAGGAGACCGAGTCGAGACTTAGAGAAGACCGAATCGAGACCTAGAGGTGCCAAGTCGAGATCTAGAGAAGATGGAGTCGAGACCTAGAGGAGACAGAGTCGCCAGGGTGCCCGGGTCTGAATTTTTTGAGGTGAGACATGAAAATGACGAAATGGAACCAGTGCTTGGAGCATCAAAATGTAAAATAAATTTCCCCTCGACATGGGCCTCTCCTCTGGCATTTTAATGAGCTTCTTCTTGCTCTCGTAAACTCACCCCAGGCTCGTCAAGCAGGAACACTACTGTTCCCCCTTTGTGAGGGGGGTTCAACTTCAAATAATGAACAAATAAAACATCTAAAAATTGTTCTTATGATTTATATGATGAATAAGGTTGACAAAAAAATTGCTGCCTCATGCTTTTGCCTGTACAACTACATTTAAGCATTTTGCAGATGCTTTTTGTCCAAAGCTACTTACAGCATGGGCGAGACAATATGCAACGTCACACAGTCAAAGTCTGTCTCAGTTCACTTGTTGTAAAAGTTGTATGAACTGATCAATCAACCATAGCAGGAAGAAAATAAAGAGAGAAGAGTAAAAAAGGGATTTTTTTCATAGTAAGTGTTCCCCGAAGAGTTTTCAGTTTCTGTAGATGGGCATTAGATTTTTTTTGTGAGATTCAGAGTGAGAGAAAATGAAAGAGAAGAGTCAGGACAGGAGGGAGGTAAGGCTTGCACAAACGCTATTTCTTAGTGAACTTTTCATAAGGAACATCAGATGTGGAGACGTGCAATTTAACATTGTCGCAAAAACAGAGATATTAGTTTCTTTATAGATTCTTTAATCTGGGTTTTAATCAATTTAGTGTAATTCACTTTCCCACAATACCCTTCCAGTAAAAATGCAGAACTCAAAGGCTCATTTATTTATGCAATTTGTATTATCTTCCCAAAATTTAAATATAACAAGAATTAACATATGAAATGTAAATTTTAGGCTGTTAAGTCTTAAAAATGGCAATGCATTTCTCTCTTCCTTATAAGTTGTTTAAGAGAAGAGGACTTACCAAACACGTGATGAAAGTAATTGTAAATGGTGTGGAAGAAATTGATTATTTACAAATATATTCAGAAATATTAGTTCTTCCATCAGCGAACAAAGTTATTTTGATTCCTAGCTAATATTGTGTTATTGCATGAGACCTATTTTCAAAGAATTTTAGATATAATTTTTTTCTGTTAGGTAACCTATTCTATTTTGAGTCGCCCATTATCTTATACTGGGATTTTTTTTTTCATTGATTAGGTTTATTTATATGTATGTGTCAAAATCATTATAAAAGATAAAACTTTAAGCAGAGATTTTACACGTATAAAAGTCTAAATAGCGTTTAAGATTGTAATCAGGTTGTCTATTTGTGACTTTATGTAGTGTATTTTTTATTATGTAAAAATGTATACATTTTACATCTGTTGCCCTAAAATGCTTCTGTTCATGAATTTTTGAAATATAAATAGTTAAGTTTTCAAAGCTCTGCAGACCCCAGCAAAGCTTTAGCTGACACCTTTTGACTTTATTAAAAGCAGAATTTTACTCCAGGGTCATGAAATGATATTTAAAGCACTCCAATTAATATATGTAGATTAATAATTACAAACATTTCCCTTCTTTGTTTGCGTTTTTGAGTTTAATTCCATGGCAGAGCTTTAGAGCAATCATGGACTCTTCATAATTATGTGTAGACTCTACTTTCACAGATGTCTGCGTATCCTCATCGAAAGCAAACATTTTAACCGGTTTAAGAGTCGAATGACGTCGAAGGCGCAGGTCCTCTCAATTTTAGTTCCTCACTACTGCGCATGTGCCAGGATTTGGTCAACATTTGTAGTTAATGAGTAAGTTTCGATCTCCTCTGTCAAGTTACACATTTAATTATCTTGGTTTCGTATGTTTTTTATTAATCCTATTGAAAAAACTCCCTCAATCTATCAATCTGTGATTACATAAACGCTTCTTGTAATCTGTAATCACTCTGATTTGTGAACCAAAGTATGTGTGTGAGTACAAACTAGGTAAGATAACAACATTTAAAATGAATATCTTACAGGTTTTTCTTCCCTACAAGCCAACCGTCTGCCTTCTGAAAATTTACACATTTTTAATGTACATGGTATACAAAACATTGTACATTTTAAACTTTGAGAAATATTCAGTAGTAAACCGCTCATGTAGAAAGAAAAGGTTTGAAATCCAATCTGAACATTTCAAACTAAAAGATAATAATTCTTAGATACTGTTGTTCGGTTATGTACATTTTAAAGCAATTATAGAACCCCTTAATCATCACAAAAGTGAGAAAAACTTGAACACACTGCGAAGCAGAAAATGTTATAATTGAAGAAACTTTGAAAAAAAAGACTAAACTCTTAAGTGAGGCTTTATGCAGAACAGATGGACTTACAGCAGAGGTTTGTAAGAATGTGTTTAATTTGAGAACTTTTCAAGACTTTCACAAATCAGCTGCCATGCATTTGAGCAACAAGTGCTGTTGTCACAAACAGAGGAGCGTTGAAATGGTCAAACACAAGCGGTGGAAACGATCTATTTAAGGCCACCTCTTTGATCAGATGTTTGAGGAATTAACATGAATATATAGAACAAACGTATGAAGAACGTGGATTTGATTCACCAGTATTACGACGTGATACTGTTCACTGAAGCAAGAAAATCTGCATTCACGAAACTCTATTTACTTGAGCATCTATAATGTACATTCTTCATAAAATTCTATTGTGCAAATGTAAGCCATCTTTTTAAGCAATTTGTTTGAGCAGTTGATGACATATCTATATTTTTATTTATGCAATAATCTGTAATTTTTTTATTTGGTATTTGAAATACTCTTAAACTTTATTTACAGTATTTATAGGAAAACCACAACTTACCATATTTGAAAACTGCATTAACGTAATTAAATAAATGAACAGATTACAATAGTGCACAAAATAAGGCGCAAACCAATATTTTATCACATTAAAGATATCCTATAACTTTATATTGTGGATGTTAGCCTTGAACTAAACATATAAACAAATAAATTCCCCAACACAGAAGGGACAAATGTACCGACAACTAGACTTTCTCAACTCGGAGTAGATTTTCATAACTAAAAAAATGGTAAAAGTCAGGTGTTTCCTTGTTAGCCATGTGTCACGGTCAATGAACGTTAGCGAAACAAGTGATCTGAAGCCATTTCTCTCATTCTTATATAATTGCAATTTTAATGCTTGAATTAACCAACAAAAGAGGATAAAAGCACCTGTTCACATTCTCATGAAGGCCCTTCCCTAGTAGATGTACATTTAAACAGGTATGCATGTATGTCCATGCCCCTCAAGAAGCAACCTTCTCTGGTGTATAAATTAATAATAAATTAAACCAATTACCTTTACCACAATTACCGCACCAATAGTGGGAAAAGAAAAAGCGTGGAAAGCAGCAGCATGTCTTTTCTTCAAGAATATTCAACCCTGTTTGAATGGAGGTGGTTTCAACTCGCCTACCATTCATCCTCCAGTCTTCAGGACACGCGTTTACGTTCAGAAAGTTACATTTACAAAGCTTCTTAGGAAATAATTCACTGCTGTCTGTTCAATGTGCTACAGATAATACTTTTTACATTGAAAGTGGACGAGAAACTGCATCCACACATTGATTTCCACATGAATACAAATCACCGAAAAAGAAAATTTTAGCTAATAAATATTACCAATTCGTTCTGCTTTAAAGAGAGTGAATTCTCTCTAGTGTGGATGCTCAAATGACGCTTTAATTCTTGTTTTGTTCTGAAACTCTTCCCACATTGATCACACGAGTGGGGTTTCTCTCCACTGTGGATCAGCATATGACGTTTTAATTCTTGATTTGTGATGAAACTCTTTCCACACTGATCACACGAGTGTGGTTTCTCTCCACTGTGGATTCGCATGTGACGCCTCAGTTCTTGTTTTGTGATAAATCGTTTCCCACACTCATCACATGGGTGTGGTCTTTCTCCTGTGTGGATGCTCGAGTGGCGAAGTTGCTCTTTTTTTGTTCTGAATTTCTTCCCACAATAAACACAGGGGTATGGTTTCTCTCCTGTGTGAATTCTCATGTGACACCGGAGATCATGTTTCGTAATAAAACGCTTTTCACAATGATCACAAGAGTGAGGCTTCTCTCCTGTGTGGATACTCATGTGATACTTTAAATGTTGTTTCGTCATGAAACCCTTTCCACACTGATCACAGGAGTGTGGCTTCACTCCAGTGTGAACGCTTGTATGACGCAGTAGTTCTTTTTTTGTTCTGAATTTCTCTCCACACAGATCACACATATATGGTTTCTCTCCCGTGTGAATTCTCATATGACACTGAAGTTCATGACCTGTAACAAAGCGTTTCTCACAATGATCACATGAGTGTGGTTTCTCTCCAGTGTGGACACTCATATGGTATTTGAGATGTTGCTTTGTTCTGAAACACTTTTCACATTGAACACATTGGTGTGGTTTCATTGCTTGGTAGGTTCTTATTTTATTTTGTAGCTTCAATTTTGCATTGAGGCGCTTCCCATGAGTTTGTTTCTCTGTGGTGTGAACACTTGTGTGATGTTCTAATTCTTTTTTGGTTCTGAAACTTTTACTACAATGATTGCATGGGTGCGGCTTCTGACCTGTGTGGCTGCTCATGTGACGCTTTAGTTCTTGTTTGGTGATGAAACATTTCACACATTGATCACACGCATGCGGTTTCTCTCCAGAGTGGATCCTCAAGTGCCGCTTCAGTTCTTGTTTCGTTCTGAAACTTTTCACACATTGACCACACGAATGTGGCTTCTCTCCAGTGTGAATTCTCAGGTGATGCTGTAGTTCGTGATTTGTGATAAAACGCTTTGGACATTGATCACATGAGTGTGGTCTCTCTCCAGTGTGGATACTCATGTGATACTTAAGATGTTGTTTTGTCAGATAACTTTTACCACATTGATCACATGGATGCGGTTTCTCTCCTGTATGGATTCTCATGTGATGCTGTAATTCATGTTTTGTAATGAAACTCTTAATGCATTGATTGCATGAGTGTGGTCTCTCTCCAGTATGGATACTCATGTGATGTTTTAAGTGTTGCTTTGTCATGAAACTTTTCCCACACTGATCACAGGAGTGTGGTTTTTCTCCGGTGTGAATCCTCATGTGATGCTGTAGCTCATGTTTCGTAATGTAACGCTTCGCACACTGATCACAAGGATATGGCCTTTCTCCCGTATGGATACTCATGTGATAATTTAAGTGTTGCTTTGTCATGAAACGCTTCCCACACTGATCACACGGATGTGGTTTCTCTCCAGTGTGACTTTTTATATGATGCTGTAATTCATGTTTTGTAATGTAACACTTAGCACATTGATCACATGAATATGGTCTTTCTCCAGAGTGAATACTCATGTGATACTTTAAGTGTTGTTTTGTCATGAAACGCTTCTCACACTGAACACATGGATGTGGTTTTTCTCCAGTGTGACTTTTGATATGATGCTGTAATTCATGTTTTGTAATGTAACACTTTGCACACTGATCACATGAATATGGCCTTTCCCCCGTATGTATACTCATGTGATACTTTAGATGTTGTTTAGACATAAAACTCTTCTCACATTTCTCACACAAGTGTGGTTTCTCTCCAGTGTGAGTCCGCATGTGGCGCTTCATCTCTTCTTTTGTTTTGAAACTCTTCTCACAATGATCACATGAATGCGGTTTCTCAACTGAATGTACACTTATGTGACTTTGAAGTTGTTGTTTGGAACTGAAACTCTTCAAACATTGGTCACATGAGTATGATTTCTCACCACCGTGGCTGCTCATGTGACGTTTAAGTTCTTGTCTTGTAATAAAACCTTTTCCACACTGTTCACATGAGTGTGGTTTCTCTCCAGTATGGATCATAGTATGACGCAATAAATCTTGTTTTGTTAGGTAACTCTTCTCACACTGATCACATGAGTGTGGTTTCTCTCCAGTGTGTATCATTAAGTGGCGCTGTAGTTCTTGTTTTGTAATGAACCTCTTTTCACACTGATCACAAGGATGGGGTTTCTCTCCCGTGTGGATCCACATGTGACGCTTTAGTTCTTGCTTTGTAATGAAACTCTTCACACACTGAACACAAGAATGTGGTTTTTCTCTAGTGTGTGTCCACATGTGACGCTTGAGTTCTTGTTTTGTAATGAAACTCTTTTTGCATTGACCACATGAATGTGGTTTCTCTCCTGAGTGGGTCATCAAATGATACCGAAGTTGTTGTTTTGTACTGAAACTCTTCGCACACTGAGAACATGAGTGTGGTTTCTCTCCAGTGTGGGTCCTTGAGTGACGTTTTAATTCTTGTTTTGTGATGAATCTCTTTCCACACTGATCACACAAGTGAGGTTTTTTTCCTGTCTGGATACTCAAGTGACGCAGTAGTCCTTTTTTTGTTCTAAAACCCTTCACACATCGCTCACATGTGTGTGGTGTTTCTCCAGTCATGTGTTTTCTTGGACCTCCTTCATATTGGACTGAATCATTAGAATTTTCAATCAGTGAAAAACTCAACCATGCTTCTTCTGTTTTGACTTGATGCTTTTCCTCCACTTCATTAAGCTGTAACAGGTCTAAAATAAAATGTAAGCCACAATTAAATACATGCATTACAGCAATTAGTATCAGTTAGATTAGTCTTTACTGACAGGTTAGAGCATATCAACAACTGAACTTTACTAGTTAGGGTTCCTAAATAACATCACAACATATTGTGATTTTCCCAAAGGCTAACATTTACACATAAAACATACTTTAAGTTTGGGTTTGTATGAAGAAAGAGAAGAAAAGAGAAATTGATAATTCAGCCCCGAATAAACTCTACAATAAAAATACTGAATAAAAATACAAACCGATCTGAAATTTTGGGCCAATAAGAGGGAGGGAGAAGAGATACGACGCCAGATGGTGCACAAATGGACAGAGAAATTTATGAAAACACAGAAGTTTTTTTATTTGTCATTCAGGTCCCAAATTTAATACAAAAAAACGGCATACTGTTTTTGATTCATCTGTAGTGAATGAGTTCTCCCTTAACACTGTATAAACCTAATACTTCAGATTCTCCTTTTCACCATGTGGTGAGTATTACTTTGAATATCCTCATAAAGCAAGTATTCTGAAACAAAACTAAGTAATACACAGCTGCTGCTATTCACGTGAGGAACAAGCCCTGCTAAAACAGCATCAATTAGATACTCCCCCAAAGTTAGACAAATATTTAAAACTGACTGCCAAATACAAGAGAATTAATAGAGAAACAAGAACTGAAATGCCACGATAATAACAAGAATGTGCTCCGGACCTCACAACGAGACATTAAGTGATTTGTTTCGCCCATTATGTGTACTTTTTAGTTTTTTTTGTACTTCAAGACCTCTTTTCATCAAACAATTTTTCTTCTCATGACCTACAATTCTACAAATAAAATATAATGGTTTTGATTCCTATAAACTACATTTGTTTATTACAATATAGCCAATTTCATATTTCCATGTTGACCAACACTTAACTATATCTGTCTAAACAAGTAACCTCGTTTAATTATTTAGAGAACGAGCACATCTTATGACTTTGTCCCACACATCTCTAATTAGCTCAGAGCAAAATGTGAATGATTTTGTTTAATAAAAATGAAAATGGTTTAAAGTTTATGACTTTGCACTGAAGAACTGAAACGGTTGATAAACAGTAAAAACGAAGCAATTAATAATTTAATAGAAATTAATTTGACAAATCTAAACATTAACAGAAAGAAGCATGTTTCAGCTCAAATAATACGATATTGCTATACATACGTTGGCATCTTAAAGAGATACATTTGCAATAAATTTGCTGAACCGAAGCCAGAGCATCACTTTTCAATATATTGACGATTACATCAGAATTAAAACGTAAAAGTGAGACGTGTATGCCATAATCGACCTTTAGCCGCAATCTCTCTACTCACGTCTTTGCTCAAACCTTCTGCTATCAATTCCTCGCAAAGTGTTGAATTTATTACATTTGATGACGAAGGCATGAAATACACCTCACTTCACAGTCATTATTAACGGACCGAAAACAAATTCTCACCTCTGTCTCCTTTGTTTACGTTATCTTCTTCCTTAATTCCACTGCAGAGTTCTGGCCAAATCCCGTACTCTTCGTAATTCAGTGTAGATTCTGTCTTTATGGATGCCTTGAAATCCTCATCGCACGCATCCATCTTGAGTTATAAAGTATAACAGATGATTATTATTTGGTTGAGCGTCGACCTGTCTCGAGTGTTTTTAAGGTGCGTCCGGTGTTGCTGTCAATTGTGTTCGACTTGGAAATCAAACTTGAGTTCCCCCTTGTAGTGCGCATGCGCTCGGCCGTGCAGCCAGACCTATTGGGTACGTATGAAATGCGTCGACGTTTATGGCATGGATTGTGTTTGTGGCACTAATGCTACTTACAATCTTAAAACTGTTCTGGTTTTAAAATTATTTGTTGGCAGGTTATATCGTGCAGCCTGTTAAATGATACACTGTAAAATATTGAGTAACTATAGGAAAAAGGAAAAAAGCCGACATGAAAATGGATGGATGTTAATGGATATTGATAAAAGATTTAAATATTACAGTATATGCCTAAACCCTCCAAGGGCATTATCAAATAAAATGTGCAATTTCCCAAGCCTCTTTAACAACTGTTATGTTCAATCATGGTCATTTAAAATCGATTTTACAATCTGTCTCTAAAGTAATTATCACTAAAGTCAAGAAAAAGATTGGAGAGCATAGGACACAAATTCTGAGATGACCTGTACATTTGATAAATACATACAGTAGAACAGGTCTAGCTAAAATTATACATTTTAAGAATAACCTAATCCAACTCAAGAAGTTAATACAACCTATAAAGTTTCAGAGTATATATCTTATAGAAGTGTAAAATAGGCTGTGGGGTCTCAGTTTACAAGGACAACTCTGTTACTTTGATATAGTTTTTATTTATACATAGAATTCTTCATTTATTTTGAGAAATTTCAGCTTTATATAAAGACACCAAGGCTTTTAAAGTTATAGAAAATAGTAAAAACACAACTTATAACATTTGATCGTTACAATAATAGAAAAAAGTAAACAAATATGTCAAAGCACAAACTTACATTTTACTATACCAATGATAAGCTTGAGCTTTGAAATATCTGATTTTGATCGTAGCATCAGCACTTCCGGCTAGTGTGATACCTAGCATCTAACCTCTGTGTCTGAATGATTAGCCATGACCAGACGAAAAGTCATCGAATAACATTACGAGTGTTCATTCATGAAGAAGTTGGAATACGATAAGAATACAAGTGAAAAATTCTATGGCAATCGCATCCATTAAAGCGAATAGAAAAAACTACTTCTGGTGCTGAACTGGTAGTTGATGAACCACTGACATGGAACGTGGTAGTAATCTATTTTGTGGGATGGTTTTAGAGTAGGCCAATAGGCATCTAACAACTTAAAGAATTTTTGTCCTGTTTGTAACTAAATGCATGTTTTCAAATGTATTCTACATAATTATTAATATTAAATGTGGAAAACATTTGCATAAAAAAAAAACTTTTATTGACAACAGCTAAAAAAATTCACACAAGTAAAGTCTTGTCCAGTGTGGAAACTTATGTGACGTTGTAATTTTGTTAGTATACAAAATAATCCCCACTGGATATTGTTTGTCCTCAAGAATGGATTTTTGAGTGACGCTTCAGTTCTTGTTTGGTGATGAAACACTTCCCACACTGAACACATGCATGTGGTTTCTCTCCAGTGTGGATGCTTGTATGGCGCAGTAGTTCTTTTTTTGTTCTGAAACCCTTCCCACAATGATCACACGAGTGTGGTTTCTCTCCGCTGTGGATCATCCTGTGACGCTTTAGTTCTTGTTTTGTGATGAAACGCTTTTCACACTGATCACAAGAGTGTGGTTTCTCTCCTGTGTGCGTACTGATGTGGTACTTTAGTTGTTGCTTTGCACTAAACTTCTTTTCGCACTGATCACATGAGTGAGGTTTCTCTCCAGTGTGGACCCTTGTGTGACGCTTCAATTCTTGTTTTGTGATGAAGCTCTTTGAACAATGATCACATGAGTGTGGTTTCTCTCCAGTGTGGACGCTTGTGTGACGCATCAGTTCTTTTTTAGTTCTAAAACTTTTTGAACACTTCCCACACAAGTGTGGTTTTTCTCCAGTATGAACTCTTATGTGATACTGTAGTTCATGTTTTGTAACAAAACACTTCACACACTGATCACATGAGAACGGTTTCTCTCCAGTATGGACACTCATGTGGTACTTCAAGTGTTGTTTTGTCATGAAACCCTTCCCACACTGATCACAAGAGTGTGGTTTCTCTCCGGTGTGGATGCTAGAGTGGCGGAGTAGTTCTTTTTTTGTTCTGAAACTCTTCCCACACTGAACACAGGAATGTGGATTTTCTCCAGAGTGAATCAGCATATGACGTTTTAGTTCTTGTTTTGTGATGAAACACTTTACACACTGATCACACGAGTGTGGTTTTTCTCCTGTGTGAATCTTTATGTGACGCTTTAATTCTTGTTTCGTGATAAAACTCTTTCCACACTGATCACATGAGTGTGGTTTCTCTCCAGAGTGGACGCTTGTGTGCCTAAGCAATTCTTTTTTTGTTCTGAAACTCCTTTCACACTGAAAACATGAGTATGGTTTCTCTCCAGTGTGAATTCTCATGTGGTATTGTAATTCATGTTTTGTAACAAATCGCTTCACGCACAGATTGCACGAGTGTGGTTTCTCTCCTGTATGGACACTCATGTGGTAGTTTAGATGTTGTTTTGTCATGAAACTCTTCCCACAGCGATCACATGGATACGGTTTCTCACCTGTGTGGCTGCTTGTGTGTCGCTGAAGTTCATGTTTTGAAATGAAACGCTTATCACATTGATCACAAGAATGTGGTTTCTCACCTGTGTGGATACTCATGTGATACTTCAGATGTTGTTTTGTCATGAAGCTCTTTCCACACTGATCACAGGAGTGTGGTTTCTTGCCTGTGTGAAGGCTTGAGTGGCGTAATAGCTCTTTTTTTGTTCTGAAACTCATGCCACACTGACCACACATGTGTGGTTTCTCTCCAGTGTGAATTCTCATGTGATACTGTAGTTCATGTTTTGTAACAAAACACTTCACACACTGATCACAAGAGTGTGGTTTCTCTCCAGTGTGGGTACTCATATGATATTTCAGGTGTTGTTTTGTCATGAAGCTCTTCCCACAATGATCACATGAATGTGGTTTCAATCCAGTGTGTACACTTGTATGACGCAATAACTCTTTTTTTGTTCTGAAACACTTACTACACTGATCACAGGAGTGTGGTTTCTCTCCAGTGTGAATTCTCATGTGATACTGTAGCTCGTGTTTTGTAACAAAACGCTTCACACAATGGTCACATGAGAATGGTTTCTCTCCTGTGTGAACACTCATGTGGTATTTTAAGTGTTGCTTTGTCATAAAACCCTTTCCACACTGATTACATGGATGTGGTTTCTCTCCAGTATGGATACTTGTGTGACGTAGTAGTTCATGCCTAGTAACAAAGCACCTCTCACACTGGTCACAGGAATATGGTTTCTCTCCTGTATGAACACTCATGTGATATTTTAAATGTTGTTTTGTCATGTAGCGCTTCCCACACTGATCACATGGGTGTGGTTTCTCTCCTGTGTGCATGCTCATGTGACGCTTTAGTTCTTGCTTTGTAACAAATCTCTTCACACACTGATCACACGAGTGTGGTTTCTCTCCAGTGTGGCTCCATATGTGACGCTTAAGTTCTTGCTTTGTGATGAAACTCTTTACACACTGATTGCAGGAGTGCGGTTTCTCCCCTGTGTGAATTCTTATGTGACGATTTAGTTCTTTTTTAGTTCTGAAACACTTCGTACAATGTTCACATGAATGTGGTTTCTCTCTAGTGTGACTGCTCAAATGTCTCTGTAGTTCTTGTTTGGTAATAAAACACCTTACACATTGACCACACGAGTGTGGTTTCTCTCCAGTATGGATGCTCATGTGATATTGCAGATGTTGTTTAGCACTAAATCTCTTTCCACACCTATCACAAGGATGTGGCTTTTCTCCAGTGTGGATCCTACCATGACGGTTTAATTCTTGCTTTGTTATAAAACTCTTTCCACATGCATCACACATATGTGGTTTCTCACCAGTGTGTATCCTTATGTGACGCTGTAATTCTTGTTTTGTAATATAACTCTTTTCACACTTATCACATGAATGCGGTTTCTCTCCAGAGTGTATTTTTGTATGGCGCTGTAGTTCTTGCTTTGTAATAAATCTCTTTTCACACTGATCACATGAGTGTGGTTTCTCTCCAGTGTGGATCCTCTTGTGACGCTGAAGTTCCTGTTTCGTAATGAATCTCTTAATACAGTGGTCACACGAGTGAGGTTTCTCTCCGGTGTGGACGCTCATGTGACGCTGTAGTTCCTGTTTTGTGATGAATCTCTTCTCACACTGAAAGCACGAGTACGGTTTTTCTCCAGTGTGGATTCTCACATGACGCTGTAGTACTTGTTTTGTGATGAATCTCTTTCCACACTGATAGCATGGGTGTGGTTTTTTTCCAGTCTGAATGCTCAAGTGACGCAGTAGTTCTTGTTTTGTTCGAAAACCCCTCACACACTTATCACAGGTGTGTGGTGTTTCTCCTCTATTGGTTTTACTCGCTGCTGCTGTAGTACCTCCTTCGCATGGGAATATTTCTAAATTTGTTATTGTATTTTGGATCAGTGAGTAGCTCAAACTTGTGTCCTCTGTTTTGACATGATACTTTTCCTCCACTTCATTCTGTTGAAACAGTTCTAAAATGAAAACACAACATCAACAGAAAAAGTTAAAAGCCTTAGCTTTACCCAAAAGCAGATAGAATATATCACCTAAATCAAACATTAGTCATTTCTCCTAATTAGGCAAGTTTAACACCTGACGGTTCACAGAGCAGTTGAGTTCCTACACCAGGAACGCTCGCTCCTTCTCCCTCTCTTGAGGGCACTTCAATAACAAACTGCTGAAAACGTTTTGCTGGAATGAGAAGATGGAGAAGAGGGGAAAAGCACAACACACACTTACTACATTAAGGTTTTTTTTTTATTAAAAAAGAAGCAAAAGAGTGTTTTCATTAGGAGGGGTGTGAAATTATTGAAAGGCCTACACTGCCTTTGCTATGAGTGTATTATTATGTTTCTGTATCTCAGAATTAACAGATTCATAGGTTGCAATAGTAGGACTCATTTAAAGATACATTACCATCTTTCTATAAAAAAAATCCTAGAACAGCATTGTGTATGTTGCAGCTGCATATGGTGGCAAGGCTTTTTTTTCTTTCTACAATTAAGATTTAAAAAATTTAATAATAAAATAGTGATTAAGGTGTATTTATTAAAAACTAACATGGACATTTAACAGATATAGAGAACACTGGAGCGCACATAGATTGAAGGAAAACAAGGTCAAGTTATGCACAAATAATTTAACACTAATTTATACACTATAATAATTTTACACTAAATTAAAAAACAGGGGGCACAGCTGAACTCACTCTAGACAAGTAACAGGGGTGGAGACGAGGTTAACAAGGGACTAATAAACAGAACCACAAGGGAACACTCTGAAAAAGAAAATAACAAATGTGCTCATTACCTAAGCAACCAAAGAAAAAGTAATAGAGCATGATAGATTGATGGATAACAAACTGTCAGTCTGACAAAGATGTTAATTGTGAAACATAGCAGTGAACTAGAAACACAACTTGACAAAAGGAAGATTTGGTTGATGTATAATAATAATAATAATAATAACTTCAATTTATATAACACTTTTCTAGACTCTCAAAGACACTTTACAGTTTTCAGAGCATTATTCATCCACTCCACATTCACTCTCTGGTGTCCTGGGGAAGTCTGTAAGAACGTGGCTGCCATTTCATGAATTACAGAGCGAAAAAAAAAGAGAATTCATAATAACGCATATATTTTTTGATTCAGGAAATCTTTTACTTTTGTGTCCGTCTCCTTCAGAATAGAATTTAAAGTTCTGCTGCTCGTATATAAGTCCAAACATAACTCAGCAGCTAAACACCTAACAGAGAAGATCAGTGAATACACACCAAACAGAGAGCTGAGATCCTCAGATCAGATAAATTAGATCTCCCCCGGGTTAATTCCACTCAGGGTGAATCCTCCTTCAGTTCTCCTGCGGCCCACAGAGGAACCAGCTCCAGAGGAGATCAGGGGTGCCAACACTTTAGTTCCCCTGCGGCCCACAGAGGAACCAGCTCCAGAGGAGATCAGGGGTGCCAACACTTTAGTTCCCCTGCGGCCCACAGAGGAACCAGCTCCAGAGGAGATCAGGGGTGCCAACACTTTAGTTCCCCTGCGGCCCACAGAGGAACCAGCTCCAGAGGAGATTAGGGGTGCCAACACTTTAGTTCCCCTGCGGCCCACAGAGGAACCAGCTCCAGAGGAGATCAGGGGTGCCAACACTTTAGTTCTCCTGCGGCCCACAGAGGAACCAGCTCCAGAGGAGATCAGGGGTGCCAACACTTTAGTTCCCCTGCGGCCCACAGAGGAACCAGCTCCAGAGGAGATCAGGGGTGCCAACACTTTAGTTCTCCTGCGGCCCACAGAGGAACCAGCTCCAGAGGAGATCAGGGGTGCCAACACTTTAGTTCCCCTGCAGCCTACAGAGGAACCAGCTTCAGAGGAGATCAGGGGTGCCAACACTTTAGTCACGTTTAAATCCAGGATAAAGACGCTCCTGTTTAGTTGCGCTTTTGTCGACTGAGCACCAACGTCCAACAACTATTTTATCTCTGCACTTCACCAACTTAATCTTCGTTGTATTCAATGTTTTAAATTTTAGTTTTTAATCACTTTGGCTTTTTTATGCTTGATTTTATTAAATGCACTTTCTTTTTATTCTTTGTTTCCAATGTAAAGCACTTTAAATTACCCTGTGTACAAAATGTGCTACACAAATAAACTTGCCTTGCCTTATATAGCAGGCTTTGTTGTAGTATATTTAACTTTTCCCTTAATCACAATTAAATTTGATAACTGACCCTATCAAATAAGCGCAAAATAAACACCAAAAGACATGTTATCAAGGAAAATAACGTGGCACATAAAAAAATAAATTTTGAACAAGCCACAACACAAGAATAAAACAAGCAGCACAATGAAGTAACATTCAAAACATTACTTCATTTAGAGCATGTGGCCTAGGTGTGCAAAACTCAAAATGTTAAATTTATTACCACAGAGAAGTTTATTAGACCTGAAACTTAGTTTCAAACATAAATTGCACAAAAAGTATATACTTGTTGTTTGGCGCATATAAAAGCTCAGTTTAGTGTTTTAGTGCATTTTGTCCATGAGTTGTACAACAAAATATTAATAATTAATCTATAAATGGCCAAATGTGGTCACTAATACAAGAACAACCGCTGTCTCTTATTAGATAGCTGAAATCCACAACTTTTTTATGTCTGTTTTTTCTTTAAAAGCCTTTAAAAGCCTTTACATATTTGTGGGTGGGTTTTTTGTATTTGATTGAGAGTGTGTCCTTGATTCAAGGAAAACCAATTCTGAATTTTAGAGGAGACACTAAGTTATAATATGAAGAACACCGTTCGAATAAAGATGGAGGTTTATTCTAAAATTAAGCCTTAATTCAAAGACCAACAACATTTAAAACATTCTGACTAAGCAGCTCATTTAACTTAATAAATAATATTTTTGAAATTTTAATAACTTACATCGCGAAAAAATATGAACCCTAGTTGCTAGTAAAAATGATGGTTTACATAGAAAGAGAACAGTTACATTTTAAAAAAATTCCAACACTAAAACACAATTCAACTCAATTCAAACGAGGAAATTAGGATGTTATCTTACTTGGCAAGTGTTACGCTTCAGCAAAGTTATGTTTGCTTTTCTCTGCTAAATCACTCAAGTTATCAGCACTAAGGATGATTATTTGAGATCTCATTGGAATTTGTGTAACATAAGCAACAAGCTACAAAGCTGAAATATTCCTTTTTTGGCGGTCACAAAGATCAATTTGCATCTACACACAAGCAGCGGAGAGGAGACGGCCAAGGGAGCGTCTGCAAAGAGCCGACGCCAAAAAACAACGTGGCGCAAAAACAACAAAAAGCGGAATTTTATGGAAAAAAATTTGCCAGCAGGTTAACAGTGAAATGTGATTCTAGTTTGTTGATTGTAGAGCTGTTGATCATTTTGAGATAAATATAGACATAAAAAATATACAAACAAAAAAAACTACCTGAAATTACTTGAAATGAGTGTTAACGGTGAAAGCCACCGCACCCCGTACGTGTATTATCAGTGTTTTATCAGTGTATTATCGGTGTATTATCAGTGTTTTATCAGTGTATTATCGGTGTATTATCGGTGTATTATCGGTGTATTATCGGTGTATTATCGGTGTATTATCAGTGTATTATCAGTGTATTATCGGTGTATTATCAGTGTATTATCAGTGTATTATCAGTGTATTATCGGTGTATTATCGGTGTATTATCGGTGTATTATCGGTGTATTATCAGTGTATTATCTGTGTATTATCGGTGTATTATCAGTGTATTATCAGTGTATTATCAGTGTATTATCGGTGTATTATCGGTGTTTTATCTGTGTATTATCAGTGTATTATCTGTGTATTATCAGAGAATTATCGGTGTATTATCTGTGTATTATCGGTGTATTATCGGTGTATTATCAGTGTATTATCGGTGTATTATCAGTGTATTATCAGTGTATTATCGGTGTATTATCGGTGTATTATCAGTGTATTATCAGTGTATTATCAGTGTATTATCGGTGTATTATCGGTGTAATATCGGTGTATTATCGGTGTATTATCAGTGTATTATCTGTGTATTATCTGTGTATTATCAGTGTATTATCGGTGTATTATCGGTGTTTTATCTGTGTATTATCAGTGTATTATCTGTGTATTATCAGAGAATTATCGGTGTATTATCAGTGTATTATCTGTGTATTATCAGAGAATTATCGGTGTATTATCTGTGTATTATCGGTGTATTATCGGTGTATTATCAGTGTATTATCTGTGTATTATCAGTGTATTATCGGTGTATTATCGGTGTTTTATCTGTGTATTATCAGTGTATTATCTGTGTATTATCAGAGAATTATCGGTGTATTATCTGTGTATTATCGGTGTATTATCGGTGTATTATCAGTGTATTATCGGTGTATTATCGGAGTATTATCGGTGTATTATCTGTGTATTATCTGTGTATTATCGGAGTATTATCAGTGTATTATCTGTGTATTATCGGAGTATTATCAGTGTATTATCGGAGTATTATCAGTGTATTATCGGTGTATTATCAGTGTATTATCTGTGTATTATCAGTGTATTATCAGTGTATTATCAGTGTATTATCTGTGTATTATCGGTGTATTATCGGAGTATTATCAGTGTATTATCTGTGTATTATCGGAGTATTATCAGTGTATTATCGGAGTATTATCAGTGTATTATCGGTGTATTATCGGAGTATTATCAGTGTATTATCTGTGTATTATCGGAGTATTATCAGTGTTTTATCGGAGTATTATCAGTGTATTATCAGTGTATTATCTGTGTATTATCTGTGTATTATCAGTGTATTATCAGTGTATTATCGGTGTATTATCTGTGTATTATCAGTGTATTATCGGTGTATTATCGGAGTATTATCTGTGTATTATCAGTGTATTATCAGTGTATTATCGGTGTATTATCTGTGTATTATCAGTGTATTATCGGTGTATTATCGGAGTATTATCTGTGTATTATCAGTGTATTATCAGTGTATTATCGGTGTATTATCTGTGTATTATCAGTGTATTATCAGTGTATTATCGGTGTATTATCTGTGTATTATCGGTGTATTATCAGTGTATTATCAGTGTATTATCTGTGTATTATCAGTGTATTATCGGTGTATTATCAGTGTTTTATCGGAGTATTATCAGTGTATTATCGGTGTATTATCGGTGTATTATCTGTGTATTATCAGTGTATTATCAGTGTATTATCGGTGTATTATCTGTGTATTATCAGTGTATTATCAGTGTATTATCGGTGTATTATCTGTGTATTATCAGTGTATTATCAGTGTATTATCGGTGTATTATCTGTGTATTATCAGTGTATTATCAGTGTATTATCGGTGTATTATCTGTGTATTATCGGTGTATTATCAGTGTATTATCAGTGTATTATCTGTGTATTATCAGTGTATTATCGGTGTATTATCGGTGTTTTATCTGTGTATTATCAGTGTATTATCTGTGTATTATCAGAGAATTATCGGTGTATTATCTGTGTATTATCGGTGAATTATCGGTGTATTATCAGTGTATTATCGGTGTATTATCGGAGTATTATCGGTGTATTATCTGTGTATTATCTGTGTATTATCGGAGTATTATCAGTGTATTATCTGTGTATTATCGGAGTATTATCAGTGTATTATCGGAGTATTATCAGTGTATTATCGGTGTATTATCAGTGTATTATCAGTGTATTATCAGTGTATTATCTGTGTATTATCGGTGTATTATCGGAGTATTATCAGTGTATTATCTGTGTATTATCGGAGTATTATCAGTGTATTATCGGAGTATTATCAGTGTATTATCGGTGTATTATCGGAGTATTATCAGTGTATTATCTGTGTATTATCGGAGTATTATCAGTGTTTTATCGGAGTATTATCAGTGTATTATCAGTGTATTATCTGTGTATTATCAGTGTATTATCAGTGTATTATCGGTGTATTATCTGTGTATTATCAGTGTATTATCGGTGTATTATCGGAGTATTATCAGTGTATTATCTGTGTATTATCAGTGTATTATCGGTGTATTATCAGTGTTTTATCGGAGTATTATCAGTGTATTATCGGTGTATTATCGGTGTATTATCTGTGTATTATCAGTGTATTATCAGTGTATTATCGGTGTATTATCTGTGTATTATCAGTGTATTATCAGTGTATTATCGGTGTATTATCGGTGTATTATCTGTGTATTATCAGTGTATTATCAGTGTATTATCGGTGTATTATCTGTGTATTATCAGTGTATTATCGGTGTATTATCGGTGTATTATCAGTGTATTATCAGTGTATTATCGGTGTATTATCGGTGTATTATCAGTGTTTTATCTGTGTATTATCAGTGTATTATCGGAGTATTATCAGTGTATTATCAGTGTATTATCAGTGTATTATAGGTGTATTATCGGTGTATTATCTGTGTATTATCGGTGTATTATCGGTGTATTATCGGTGTTTTATCAGTGTATTATTGGTGTATTATCAGTGTATTATCGGTGTATTATCAATGTATTATCTGTGTATTATCAGTGTATTATCGGTGTATTATCAGTGTTTTATCGGTGTATTATCGGTGTATTATCGGTGTAGTATCTGTGTTTTATCTCTGTACTATGGGTGTATTATCAGTGTATTATCGGTGTTTTATCGGTGTATTATCGGTTTATTATCGGTGTATTATCGGTGAATTATCGGTGTATTATCTGTGTATTATCTGTGAATTATCAGTGTATTATCGGTGTATTATCTGTAAATTATCCCCTACCGTGTATTATCAGTGCAAAATGAAGCATGCATACGTGGATAGGTGGTTAGGTGAGAATTTTTAAAGTTCAGCTCTGCCATGTCATCCTGATAATGCGTGTTCTCATCGTTGACAGGGTATATCACTGTAGGCCCTCTGAGCGCCATCCAAGGGCAAGGAGTGTAATTGCATAAACAGAGGTGTGAAGCTTGTGAAAAAAAACCTGCAGCGAAGCCAGTGCAGAAGTATGCTCACATTTGTCACAAGCTATTGGCCATTTTATCATGATTATAGATATACATACGCTAAATAAATCAATATTTCAGAATTTTCTCAAAATTAGTTGAACAGTAGTAGAACAGCAGGTTAGCAGAGTTTCTGATCCACGTGTGGTGATTTGGTGTATAGTGTTTTGGACAGAAGTTAAATGATAAAAATATATTAGAAAACATGCACCAATATATATATGTGTGTGTGTGCGTGTGTGTTTGTGTGTGTTTTTTTTACAATTCTCTCAAAATTAGCTTTGTAGCAAAACTAGAAGGTGGTCACTGATGACTCAAATTTGCTGATTTTGAGAGAAGCGTTATATAGTTCTTTATATAAATTATTATTTTTTTTAAATCTTTCTTATATTACTGAGCAGAGAAAAGCGAATTTAAGAATCTGTCAAACTTTGCAGAAGCAGCCGTAACTCGTTGATTCTTTGGCACATGAAGTGATGAAATAACCTTCTCTTTTCCTCTCCTCCATCATTAAAGAACTAAGAAACGCGTACCTTTCTCTTCTTTATGGTCGTTTTCCTCTTCTTTAATTCCGCTGCAGAGCTCTGGACAAACCCCGTACTCTCCGTAATCATCTGTAGATTCGACTTTTATAAATATCTTATCATTCGCATTGAATGCATCCATCTTTACCTTTGGATGGTTATTGACGCAAACTGTCGTGTTTTTATTTCTTGGATAATCGAACCTGTCGAGGGTGTAGGTTCATCCGGTGTTGCAGTTTATTGTGTTCCCCTCCTACTGCGCATGTGCACGGACGCGCAGCTGGATGTAAGGAGATAGAAAAGGGTCCAATTATGTGGTTACTTTTAACTTTTTGTTTCTAAAGATACGTTATCTGTAAATCCGTATCTCACTCAGCAAATTTGTATCTCTATACTTAAATATCTGTGTACATGTGTGACATAGGAGCCTTTTGCTCTCTGAAACACATTCCGATTTGGAGCTGAAAAGTATTGTCTTTATGATATAATATATGTTTCTTTTGATTTTTTCTTTTGGCTAGCTAGCATGTACCATGCTTTTCTTACTTAGTTTTTTGTATTTTAATTTCGGACACAAAAACTGTAGAATTAATGAACATCCACAGGTTATAGGGAAGGTTTAAAGGTTTTTGTAACAGAAGCAGCGTTATGCAGTTTATTTATACCTAGGAAGGCTGGCATAACCTATGTGCCAAAATAGAGTTGTTTTTCTAATAACTAAAAAAAATGTTTTATAGATAATTGTTACAGTTAAAAGTAATATTACACATATGTTGGCTTTATTCTTCCTCAGAAAACAAATTAAGATATTTTGGTTATAAACAAGGAGACCTGTGAGAGCCCAATTAACACTGATATGGATTGCCAAGTACAAAAAATGACACTGAGGTCATCCTGTAACCGGAGGGTTTGCCGTTTCATTCTGCCGCTATGGCCCTGGGCAACCCACTTCACCCGCATTGTCCCATATGGATGTGAGTGACTGGTGGGGGGTGTTTGGTGAATGTGAGTGACTGGTGGGGTGTGTTTGGTAGATGTGTGTGACTGGTGTGGTGTGTTTGGTGGATGTGTGTGACTGGTGGGGTGTGTTTGGTGAATGTGAGTGACTGGTGGAGTGTGTTTGGTGGATGAGTGTGACTGGTGGAGTGTGTTTGGTGGATGTGTGTGACTGGTGGGGTGTGTTTGGTGGATGAGAGTGACTGGTGGAGTGTGTTTGGTGGATGTGTGTGACTGGTGGGGTGTGTTTGGTGGATGTGTGTGACTGGTGGAGAGTGTGTGGTGGATGAGAGATACTGGTGGAGCGTGTTTGGTGGATGTGTGTGACTGGTGGAGTGTGTTTGGTGGATGTGTGTGACTGGTGGGGTGTGTTTGGTGGATGAGAGTGACTGGTGGAGTGTGTTTGGTGGATGTGTGTGACTGGTGGGGTGTGTTTGGTGGATGTGTGTGACTGGTGGAGAGTGTTTGGTGGATGAGTGTGACTGGTGGAGAGTGTTTGGTAGATGTGTGTGACTGCAGGGGTGTGTTTGGTGGATGTGTGTGACTGGTGGGGGGTGTTTGGTGGATGAGTGTGACTGGTGGAGAGTGTTTGGTTGATGAGTGTGACTGTTGGGGTGTGATTGGTGGATGTGAGTGACTGGTGGGTTGTGTTTGGTGGATGTGAGTGACTGGTGGAGTGTGTTTGGTGGATGTGTGTGACTGGTGGGGTGTGTTTGGTGGATGAGAGTGACTGGTGGAGGGTGTTTGGTAGATGTGTGTGACTGGTGGGGTGTGTTTGGTGGATGTGTGTGACTGGTGGGGTGTGTTTGGTGGATGTGTGTGACTGGTGGAGGGTGTTTGGTGGATGAGTGACTGGTGGGGTGTGTTTGGTGGATGTGTGTGACTGGTGGAGGGTGTTTGGTAGATGTGTGTGACTAGTGGAGGGTGTTTGGTAGATGTGTGTGACTGGTGGGGTGTGTTTGGTGGATGTGTGTGACTGGTGGAGAGTGTGTGGTGGATGAGAGTGACTGGTGGAGCGTGTTTGGTGGATGTGTGTGACTGGTGTAGAGTGTGTGGTGGATGAGAGTGACTGGTGGAGCGTGTTTGGTGGATGTGTGTGACTGGTGGAGTGTGTGTGGTGGATGAGAGTGACTGGTGGGGTGTGTTTGGTGGATTAGTGTGACTGGTGGAGTGTGTTTGGTGGATGTGTGTGACTGGTGGGGTGTGTTTGGTGGATGTGTGTGACTGGTGGAGAGTGTTTGGTGGATGTGTGTGACTGGTGGAGAGTGTTTGGTGGATGAGTGTGACTGGTGGAGAGTGTTTGGTTGATGAGTGTGACTGGTGGGGAGTGTTTGGTGGATGTGTGTGACTGGTGGAGAGTGTGTGGTGGATGTGTGTGACTGGTGGAGAGTGTTTGGTTGATGAGTGTGACTGGTGGGGAGTGTTTGGTGGATGTGTGTGACTGGTGGGGAGTGTTTGGGTGGATGTGTGTGACTGGTGGAGAGTGTGTGGTGGATGTGTGTGACTGGTGGAGAGTGTGTGGTGGATGAGAGTGACTGGTGGAGCGTGTTTGGTGGATGAGTGTGACTGGTGGAGAGTGTTTGGTGGATGAGTGTGACTGGTGGAGTGTGTTTGGTGGATGAGTGTGACTGGTGGAGAGTGTTTGGTGGATGTGTGTGACTGGTGGAGTGTGTTTGGTTGGTGAGTGTGACTGGTGGAGCATGTTTGGTGGATGTGTGTGACTGGTGGAGTGTGTTTGGTTGATGAGTGTGACTGGTTGAGCGTGTTTGGTGGATGTGTGTGACTGGTGGAGTGTGTTTGGTTGATGAGTGTGACTGGTGGAGTGTGTTTGGTGGATGTGTGTGACTGGTGGAGTGTGTTTGGTGGATGAGTGTGACTGGTGGAGAGTGTTTGGTTGATGAGTGTGACTGGTGGAGAGTGTTTGGTGGATGTGAGTGACTGGTGGAGTGTGTTTGGTGGATGAGAGTGACTGGTGGAGTGTGTTTGGTGGATGAGTGTGACTGGTGGAGTGTGTTTGGTGGATGTGAGTGACTGGTGGAGTGTGTTTGGTGGATGAGAGTGACTGGTGGAGTGTGTTTGGTTGATGAGTGTGACTGGTGGAGAGTGTTTGGTGAATGTGAGTGACTGGTGGGGTGTGTTTGGTGGATGCGTGTGACTGGTGGGGTGTGTTTGGTGTATGAGAGTGACTGATGGAGTGTGTTTGGTGGATGTGTGTGACTGGTGGAGTGTGTTTGGTGTATGAGAGTGACTGGTGGAGTGTGTTTGGTGGATGAGAGTGACTGGTGGAGTGTGTTTGGTGGATGAGAGTGACTGGTGGAGTGTGTTTGGTGGATGAGAGTGACTGGTGGAGAGTGTTTGGTGCATGAGTGACTGGTGGAGTGTGTTTGGTGGATGTGTGTGACTGGTGGAGAGTGTTTGGTTGATGTGAGTGACTGGTGGAGTGTGTTTGGTTGAAGAGTGTGACTGGTGGAGCGTGTGTGGTGGACGTGTGTGACTGGTGGAGTGTGTTTGGTGGATGAGTGTGACTGGTGGAGAGTGTTTGGTGGATGAGTGTGACTGGTGGAGAGTGTTTGGTGGATGAGTGTGACTGGTGGAGAGTGTTTGGTGGAGTGTGTTTGGTGGATGAGTGGTTACTGGTGGAGTGTGTTTGGTGGATGAGTGTGACTGGTGGAGAGTGTTTGGTGGATGTGTGTGACTGGTGGGGTGTGTTTGGTGGATGAGTGTGACTGGTGGGGGGTGTTTGGTGGATGTGAGTGACTGGTGGGGTGTGTTTGGTGGATGTGTGTGACTGGTGGGGTGTGTTTGGTGGATGAGTGTGACTGGTGGAGTGTGTTTGGTGGATGAGTGTGACTGGTGGAGTGTGTTTGGTGGATGTGTGTGACTGGTGGAGTGTGTTTGGTGGATGTGTGTGACTGGTGGGGTGTGTTTGGTGGATGAGAGTGACTGGTGGAGTGTGTTTGGTGGATGTGTGTGACTGGTGGGGTGTGTTTGGTGGATGTGTGTGACTGGTGGAGAGTGTGTGGTGGATGAGAGATACTGGTGGAGTGTGTTTGGTGGATGTGTGTGACTGGTGGGGTGTGTTTGGTGGATGAGAGTGACTGGTGGAGTGTGTTTGGTGGATGTGTGTGACTGGTGGGGTGTGTTTGGTGGATGTGTGTGACTGTTGGAGAGTGTTTGGTGGATGAGTGTGACTGGTGGAGAGTGTTTGTTAGATGTGTGTGACTGCAGGGGTGTGTTTGGTGGATGTGTGTGACTGGTGGGGGGTGTTTGGTGGATGAGTGTGACTGGTGGAGTGTGTTTGGTGGATGAGTGTGACTGGTGTGGTGTGTTTGGTGGATGTGTGTGACTGGTGGGGTGTGTTTGGTGGATGAGTGTGACTGGTGGAGTGTGTTTGGTGGATGTGTGTGACTGGTGGGGTGTGTTTGGTGGATGAGAGTGACTGGTGGGGTGTGTTTGGTGGATGTGTGTGACTGGTGGAGAGTGTGTGGTGGATGAGTGTGACTGGTGGAGTGTGTTTGGTGGATGTGTGTGACTGGTGGGGTGTGTTTGGTGGATGAGTGTGACTGGTGGAGTGTGTTTGGTGGATGTGTGTGACTGGTGGGGTGTGTTTGGTGGATGAGAGTGACTGGTGGGGTGTGTTTGGTGGATGTGTGTGACTGGTGGAGAGTGTGTGGTGGATGAGTGTGACTGGTGGGGTGTGTTTGGTGGATGAGAGTGACTGGATGAGAGTGACTGGTGGAGTGTGTTTGGTGGATGTGTGTGACTGGTGGGGTGTGTTTGGTGGATGAGAGTGACTGGTGGGGTGTGTTTGGTGGATGTGTGTGACTGGTGGAGAGTGTGTGGTGGATGAGTGTGACTGGTGGAGTGTGTTTGGTGGATGTGTGTGACTGGTGGGGTGTGTTTGGTGGATGAGTGTGAATGGTGGAGTGTGTTTGGGTGGATGAGAGTGACTGGTGGAGTGTGTTTGGTGGATGTGTGTGACTGGTGGGGTGTGTTTGGTGGATGAGAGTGACTGGTGTAGTGTGTTTGGTGGATGTGTGTGACTGGTGGGGTGTGTTTGGTGGATGTGTGTGACTGGTGGAGAGTGTGTGGTGGATGAGAGATACTGGTGGAGCGTGTTTGGTGGATGTGTGTGACTGGTGGAGTGTGTTTGGTGGATGTGTGTGACTGGTGGAGAGTGTTTGGTGGATGAGTGTGACTGGTGGAGAGTGTTTGGTTGATGAGTGTGACTGTTGGGGTGTGATTGGTGGATGTGAGTGACTGGTGGGGTGTGTTTGGTGGATGTGAGTGACTGGTGGAGTGTGTTTGGTGGATGTGTGTGACTGGTGGGGTGTGTTTGGTGGATGAGTGTGACTGGTGGAGTGTGTTTGGTGGATGTGTGTGACTGGTGGGGTGTGTTTGGTGGATGAGAGTGACTGGTGGGGTGTGTTTGGTGGATGTGTGTGACTGGTGGAGAGTGTGTGGTGGATGAGTGTGACTGGTGGGGTGTGTTTGGTGGATGAGAGTGACTGGATGAGAGTGACTGGTGGAGTGTGTTTGGTGGATGTGTGTGACTGGTGGGGTGTGTTTGGTGGATGAGAGTGACTGGTGGGGTGTGTTTGGTGGATGTGTGTGACTGGTGGAGAGTGTGTGGTGGATGAGTGTGACTGGTGGAGTGTGTTTGGTGGATGTGTGTGACTGGTGGGGTGTGTTTGGTGGATGAGTGTGAATGGTGGAGTGTGTTTGGTGGATGAGAGTGACTGGTGGAGTGTGTTTGGTGGATGTGTGTGACTGGTGGGGTGTGTTTGGTGGATGAGAGTGACTGGTGTAGTGTGTTTGGTGGATGTGTGTGACTGGTGGGGTGTGTTTGGTGGATGTGTGTGACTGGTGGAGAGTGTGTGGTGGATGAGAGATACTGGTGGAGCGTGTTTGGTGGATGTGTGTGACTGGTGGAGTGTGTTTGGTGGATGTGTGTGACTGGTGGGGTGTGTTTGGTGGATGAGAGTGACTGGTGGAGTGTGTTTGGTGGATGTGTGTGACTGGTGGGGTGTGTTTGGTGGATGTGTGTGACTGGTGGAGAGTGTTTGGTGGATGAGTGTGACTGGTGGAGAGTGTTTGGTTGATGAGTGTGACTGTTGGGGTGTGATTGGTGGATGTGAGTGACTGGTGGGTTGTGTTTGGTGGATGTGAGTGACTGGTGGGGTGTGTTTGGTGGATGAGTGTGACTGGTGGAGTGTGTTTGGTGGATGTGTGTGACTGGTGGGGTGTGTTTGGTGGATGTGTGTGACTGGTGGAGAGTGTTTGGTGGATGTGTGTGACTGGTGGAGAGTGTTTGGTTGATGAGTGTGACTGGTGGAGAGTGTTTGGTTGATGAGTGTGACTGGTGGGGAGTGTTTGGTGGATGTGTGTGACTGGTGGAGAGTGTGTGGTGGATGTGTGTGACTGGTGGAGAGTGTTTGGTTGATGAGTGTGACTGGTGGGGAGTGTTTGGTGGATGTGTGTGACTGGTGGGGAGTGTTTGGTGGATGTGTGTGACTGGTGGAGAGTGTGTGGTGGATGTGTGTGACTGGTGGAGAGTGTGTGGTGGATGAGAGTGACTGGTGGAGCGTGTTTGGTGGATGAGTGTGACTGGTGGAGAGTGTTTGGTGGATGTGTGTGACTGGTGGAGAGTGTGTGGTGGATGAGAGTGACTGGTGGAGCGTGTTTGGTGGATGAGTGTGACTGGTGGAGTGTGTTTGGTGGATGAGTGTGACTGGTGGAGAGTGTTTGGTGGATGTGTGTGACTGGTGGAGTGTGTTTGGTTGGTGAGTGTGACTGGTGGAGCATGTTTGGTGGATGTGTGTGACTGGTGGAGTGTGTTTGGTTGATGAGTGTGACTGGTTGAGCGTGTTTGGTGGATGTGTGTGACTGGTGGAGTGTGTTTGGTGGATGAGTGTGACTGGTGGAGTGTGTTTGGTGGATGTGTGTGACTGGTGGAGTGTGTTTGGTGGATGAGTGTGACTGGTGGAGAGTGTTTGGTTGATGAGTGTGACTGGTGGAGAGTGTTTGGTGGATGTGAGTGACTGGTGGAGTGTGTTTGGTGGATGAGAGTGACTGGTGGAGTGTGTTTGGTGGATGAGTGTGACTGGTGGAGTGTGTTTGGTGGATGTGAGTGACTGGTGGAGTGTGTTTGGTGGATGAGAGTGACTGGTGGAGTGTGTTTGGTTGATGAGTGTGACTGGTGGAGAGTGTTTGGTGAATGTGAGTGACTGGTGGGGTGTGTTTGGTGGATGCGTGTGACTGGTGGGGTGTGTTTGGTGTATGAGAGTGACTGATGGAGTGTGTTTGGTGGATGTGTGTGACTGGTGGAGTGTGTTTGGTGTATGAGAGTGACTGGTGGAGTGTGTTTGGTGGATGAGAGTGACTGGTGGAGTGTGTTTGGTGGATGAGAGTGACTGGTGGAGTGTGTTTGGTGGATGAGAGTGACTGGTGGAGTGTGTTTGGTGCATGAGTGACTGGTGGAGTGTGTTTGGTGGATGTGTGTGACTGGTGGAGAGTGTTTGGTTGATGTGAGTGACTGGTGGAGTGTGTTTGGTTGAAGAGTGTGACTGGTGGAGCGTGTGTGGTGGACGTGTGTGACTGGTGGAGTGTGTTTGGTGGATGAGTGTGACTGGTGGAGAGTGTTTGGTTGATGAGTGTGACTGGTGGAGAGTGTTTGGTTGATGAGTGTGACTGGTGGAGAGTGTTTGGTGGAGTGTGTTTGGTGGATGAGTGGTTACTGGTGGAGTGTGTTTGGTGGATGAGTGTGACTGGTGGAGAGTGTTTGGTGGATGTGTGTGACTGGTGGAGTGTGTTTGGTTGAAGAGTGTGACTGGTGGAGCGTGTGTGGTGGACGTGTGTGACTGGTGGAGTGTGTTTGGTGGATGAGTGTGACTGGTGGAGAGTGTTTGGTGGATGTGTGTGACTGGTGGAGAGTGTTTGGTGGATGTGAGTGACTGGTGGAGAGTGTTTGGTGGATGAGTGTGACTGGTGGAGAGTGTTTGGTGGATGTGAGTGACTGGTGGAGAGTGTTTGGTGGATGAGTGTGACTGGTGGGGTGTGTTTGGTGGATGTGAGTGACTGGTGGGGTGTGTTTGGTGGATGTGAGTGACTGGTGGAGAGTGTTTGGTGGATGAGTGTGACTGGTGGAGAGTGTTTGGTGGATGAGTGTGACTGGTGGGGTGTGTTTGGTGGATGAGTGTGACTGGTGGAGTGTGTTTGGTGGATGAGTGTGACTGGTGGAGAGTGTTTGGTGGATGAGTGTGACTGGTGGGGTGTGTTTGGTGGATGTGAGTGACTGGTGGGGTGTGTTTGGTGGATGTGAGTGACTGGTGGAGAGTGTTTGGTGGATGAGTGTGACTGGTGGGGTGTGTTTGGTGGATGTGAGTGACTGGTGGGGGGTGTTTGGTGGATGTGAGTGACTGGTGGTGGTGTTTGGAGGTGGGCAGGAGTGCGTAGACGCAGAAATGCAGCCACGTCCTGTCAGACTACCCAAGAGCAGCTGAGGGCTACCAAAGTAGCTTATCACCACCAGAGAGTGAATGTGGAGTGAATGAATAATGCTCTTATAATTTTAAAGTGTCTTTGAGCTCTGAAAATTCACAAAAAAATTAAATGCATTAATATTTTTCAAAAAGCACAACATCTGCCATCAGGGGTTAGATACAAATGTAATGCTGTGACGGGAACTTTCGGGAGTTCTTTTATTTAATTTGCATGACCATGTCAGAGACGTCTCAGAAACATCTGCTCAATCTGTGCGTTCTGTGCATCTGAGAAGGTGACCGTCTCTGTTGGTTCCTGCGTTCAGAATAAATGGCCAGGCCTTCTCAAGCTTCTTGATCACACAGAGGCATAATTCAGTTCCTTACAGTGTCAATCAATAAATCAGTATTTTATACATATTTGCTTACATGCGTAACACTACTTATGTGACTTTAATCATAGAAGAGTTTTGCTTCCATTTGCTAGCCATTTTGATTTGAAAATGTTATTTTACGTCAGATAAAATATCTCCGTACCCGGCCTATAATGTCACTATATTATTTAATAGTATTTATTTTCAAATTGATACACAAACGTGTTCATTTGTTTAGTATAAAAATGTCAACAAGCAATGTGTTTAGAAGCAAAATAATTAATAATAATTGTATTAATAATTTTTCCAGCGATGGGTTGCAGCTGGAAGGGCATCCGCTGCGTAAAACATATGCCAGAAGAGTTGGTGGTTCATTCCGCTGTGGAGACCCCGAAAGGGAAGAAAGCCGACATGAAGATGAATGAATGAATGAATGTTATTAATGATATTAATTAATTTAAAAAGCTAAAGTAATGACACAGAAGGGAAAAAGAAAACCACTCAGTTTAGAAATGTAATGTGTTTCACTAGCGCGTGTGAAGCGAGAGTAGTGTACACACTAGAACAAGGTTGCAACTAAATGTGCAGAGTTGGTGACCTACAATAATGGTTTAATTAATACAATTATAATTGTGATACTGTAGTTCATTTTGTTCTGAAAGAGTTTGGTTTCTCTTCAGCATGGATGCTTATGTGATACTAAAGATTTTGTTTCTAATCTCAAGAGTGCTGTTACATTTTAGGATGGATTGGAATCCTGGGACAGTAGGTGTTGATTCAATGTAGTTCTTTTTTCTCTTTTTTTTGCTCTTAAACTCGGAGTGTCACGGTGGTGCAGTGGGTAGCACGGTCGTCTCACAGCAAGAAGGTTGCTGGTTCGAGCCTCGGCTGGATCAGTTGGTATCTCTGTGTGGAGTTCTCATGTTCTCCTCGTGATCGCGTGGGTTTACTCCGGGTGCTCCGGTTTCCTCCACGAGTCCAGAGCAAGAAGGTCTCTGGTTCGAGCCTGGGCTGGATCAGTTGGTATCTCTGTGTGGAGTTCTCATGTTCTCCTCGTGATCGCGTGGGTTTACTCCGGGTGCTCCGGTTTCCCCACAAGAACAAAGACATGCGGAATAAGAGAATTGAGTAAAAACGATTGTTCATAGTGTTTGAGTGAGAATGAGTGTGTGTGGATGTTTCCCAGCGATGGGTTGCGGCTGGAAGGGCATCCGCCGCATAAAACATATGCCAGAAGAGTTGGTGGTTCATTCCGCTGTGGCGACCACGAAAGGGAAAAAGCCGACATGAAAATGGATGGATGGCTCTTAAACTCTAACCAAAACGATGACAAGAGTATGCTTTCTCTCTATTGTGGATTCTCCGATGATGCTGAAGATGATGTTTTGAAAGCTCACTACCACTGCTACGCTGACGACTCTCAACTCTATCTAATCTTGGAGGGATTTTGGATGAACAGCTGTCCTTCAAAGACCACATCACAAAGGCAACTCGAGCTTGTAGATTTGCACTGCACAACATTCGAAAGATCAGGCCCTTCTTAACTGAACATGCAACTCCACTCCTGGTTCAGGCTCTGGTCCTCTCACGTCTGGACTACTCCAACGCTCTCCTAGCAGGACTTCCATTGAATACGCTCAAACCTCTGCAGATGATCCAGAACTCTGCAGCTCGTCTTATCTTCAAGGAACAGAAGCAAGCTCATGTTCTCTTCATCGCTCTTCACTGGTTCCTCTTTGCAGCTTGTGTTAAATTGAAATCGCTGATGCTGGCATACAAAACTATCTCCAGATCAGCCCCTGTCTACCTCCACAAGCTCTTACACTTCTCCTTTTTCCTCCTCTGTTTTTATCTTCTTCCTTTATCTCATCCCTGCTTTGGTTTATTGATCAGTTGATACAAATTCTATTATGAGAAGCTGAGATAGACTTTGACGGTGTAACAGATCTCATATTGTCTCTCCCCTAATGTAAGTCACTTTGGACAAAAGGGTCTGCTAAATGCAGAAATGTTAATTTAAATGATACTCTCTGTATGTATGGATTTGAAATTAAACACTTTGCACACTGATTACTCGAGCGTGGCTTGTCTCTTGTGCTCATTCTAGAGTGCAGATTTTCATGTCATACTGCAGTTCCATTTTCCCACCAAAATTCTTCCCTCGGTGATCACATGAGGGTTTGTTTCTGGTGTGCATTTGCAAACGAAGCTAGGGCACAATGATCACGCGTGTATGGCTCCAGTGTGGCTCTTCATGTGACGCTGAAAACGTTTTCTTGTCTTGAGAATGCTCACTCATCAATCACACAGGTGTAGTTTTACTCTGTTTTTTGTTTTTGTTTTTTTAACTCGTCCCTAACACTGCCTTGTCCTTGTGGATTGTCATGCGATGCTTTGGATGTGCTTTTGTAATAAAATATGGTAAATAAAACATGGTCAAATAAGTGTGGCTTCTCTCTTGATTAGATTAGACTCAACTGTATTCTCATTACTCATGTACAAGTACAAGGCAACGAAATGCAGTTTAGGTCTAACCAGAAGTGCAATAAGCAGCAAGTGCAGGATGTAGGTGGCAGTATGAGTGCTCCTAAAATATATGTGTATGTATGTGAGGGAAGCTATGGGTAGTATTTACAGATGGATATGCTATGAACATGCTATACATGTTATTAACATAATTCAGGAAAATACCGTTGTCCTGTAAATAATAGTTTGTTTCGAAACTCTTTTCGCATGATCCCGTTAGTGGTTTCTCTCCAGTATGGATGCTCAGGTGACGCATTAGTTCTTGTTTAGCAATAATATATTTTTTTCTCACACTGAAAACACAATATGGCTTTATTTCGTTACCTCATTATGCTCTTTGTGATACGAGTAACACGCTATTTATGTGAGACTGATCGTCGAATCGGAATTGTTTTATGTATTTTCATTCAGTGAGAAACTCGAACGCGTTTCTTCAGTTTTGACATGATTGTCCTCCACTTCATTCAGCTGCAACAGGTCAGAAAATAAAATAAAATGTGGTCGTTATCGACTTTCATCGTCTAAAACTCACTTTTTAAATCTAAAACGGCTTTCTTCTGTGACCCCGCTTTCCAGTTTTGGACAATGATTGTGGATAAAACTCGTTCTCTCTGTGATAGTGTATCAATTCTGTTTTATAGCAGTGTTATCGCTATTTCTATATTTCTGACATCAGGCGGAGAGCACAGGTATCACTCAGCGAGTCAACGGGTTAAACATAAACGGTGCATTCTTGCCACCTAGCGGCTAGCCAGGGAAGAAAATGTGGCGATGTTAATGTCTTTATTAGTAATCTAAGTTTCGTCATATTTTATCTTTTCATTTAAAAATGCTTTAGGATGTTTTAAATGTAGATAATGAATCTTTTTTTAATAATACTTTAATTATTTGGTAGTCTTATTATCAAATGTTTATTATTTCTTTTATTATTTGTTATCTATTTTAAGAGAGTATCGAAAGTTGCGTGGTGAATCGTCAGACTCACTGGGTGAGAGGTCAGGCGCTGTTGGTGTGAGCCTCTGTTCGGTTCCTCTGTGGAGACCAAACGTCGCTTTTCTTCTGAACATCTCGACCATGTCTCTCATAAGAGGTAGTTCCAGACGTTTGATCGGTTTTATTGTGTTTTTATTTCATATCGTGTTTGGTCTGTTTGTTTTTTACACGTTGAAATGCTCTCGTACTTGAATGTCACTTTGTAGAAAATCAGTTTGTACAAATACTTAGCCTAAACAAAACAAGAAAAAAAACTTACGTTTGTATACACGTTCGGTGTCATAAGTTATTTTGTTCTTTACGGATGATTTGTGTTTTCATTTCATTTGTTTTTGTCTTGATGCAAACTCTCCGAAACAAGTTAACCCACAAAAATCTACCAAAGATTAACTTAAGTACTGCAAGTCACGGTAGATCAATATTTCTTGTAAAATCTAGCCTTTGTTAGCCCTGTATTTCGTCAACAGAATTAGGTTAAAGTTGAGGTCAGTGACAGAAACCTCTATTCGCAGAGTACGCAGTGACGTAACTGCGCCAATCTTATACGTTTTATTCTTTTTAAAACATCGTTATCCTATCGTTAAATCATCGCTATATACAATATAATATATAGGGCTGTTGATTGATTAAATTAAATAATTAATTTCACAATTTAAAAACATTTTTATCGACAAATGTGACAAGACTGGAATTTTTTTAATCTAGAAATGTAAATGTAAATAATTAATGTAAATTGAAGACAAAGAGACTATTTAATTCCAAAATAAAATTGTTTCTTTAATTTTTTATTTAACTTGCAACACAGGTTTTGTCATAAAAACAACATACCTGCTATAAATCATCAATATCCTCCAAAATAACTTTTTTGTTCCCGTCTTTGGTGGCTGTTAGTTTGTGGTCTCTATAGACTCTTGTTTCCAGGACTTTCTGCCACTAACAGCTCGCTTAGTAAAGAAACGTTAGGTCTTTAAACCTTGGATCAGTTGCAGCAGCGATCTTCAGCCGTGTGAGATTAGTGCTGTCCTTCCTTTTAGATAGTCTGAGATTAAATCATGTCGAATTTCACTGTAGGCTCTCTCTCTCTTTTTATCTCTCTCAGGTGTGTTTATCGTCTCTGCTAAGCGGACCCCTTTCGGTACATATGGAGGAGTTCTGAAGGACCACTCTGCCACTGATCTGGTGGAGCATGCGTCACGAGCAGCTTTGGCAGCAGGCTCTGTGGCTCCAGAACTAATAAACAGTGTCATCGTGGGAAATGTTATGCAGGTCAGATATAAGCAAACAGACATAATGTTTCAAATTACAATAAGTTCTCACAATAGTAAAATAAGAGGATTTAAGAGTTGGGTAAGAAAGTATTATTTTGGTGTTTAATTTTGATTTGATTTTAGATTTTTTTGATGTCTCCCAGAGCTCTGCTGATGCACCATACATTGCTCGTCACATGGGTTTAAGATGTGGTGTCCCGATACCTGTTCCAGCGCTAACGGTAAACCGTCTCTGTGGATCTGGTTTCCAGTCCATTGTCAGCGGAGCGCAGGTAGGAAGACCTTTTGGGATTGTATGGCTCCAGTAATAAAGTTAACACTGTATTTCGTTTTAGGTTGCAAAATATAATATAATAAAATATAAAGCTTCCCCCCCAATAGTTGGTTAATAGCTTAAAAACAACCACAAAACATGGAATGTCATGTGAAAGTTTTGTTTTTAATAACGCATTTACAACACCACTATGAACAACACTTTAATTAACTTTAGATTAACTTTGCTTTAATGGTCAATGTATAAATCAGACATGTACTTATTTCCTTAGGATACGTGTCATTTTTAAATCCATTTAAGGTAATATTGATCATAAACAACTATATGGTTGAGTAGAAAAATATTGGATAAATTAGTTTCTTGTAATCAAATGACTTTATTAAGTGATATCTTTTGTAAGGCCTTTCTCATGTTTATAGTGCCAGACTTAATCTTAATCTGGTTTATGGTTGTTGATGGGGATTTATAAAAATCTGTCTCTGGTGAACTGTTTTCGCTCTGCAGGAGATCTGTTTGAAGGAATCTGAAGTCGTTCTATGCGGGGGATCGGAGAGCATGAGCCAAGCTCCTTACGCCGCCAGGAACATCCGCTTCGGAACCAAGTTTGGAGTCGATTTAAAGGTTTGACAATCTTCAACGGCACCAACCTGATGGAAATTGTCTTTAAATAAACCATTCTGCGTGTGAAACAGCTGGAGGACACACTGTGGGCAGGCCTGACCGATCTGCACATCAAGCTGCCAATGGGCATCACAGCAGAAAACCTTGCAGAGAAATACCAGATCAGCCGAGAGGACTGTGATCGTTACGCCCATCAGACGCAGCAGCGCTGGAAAGCAGGTACTCACTTCATGTCAAGTAAAATCAATGTATCCGGCTTGCTGGAATAGCGGTGAACGAGCAGAACACGTAAGGTGCAGCTCCTCATTAGGTACTGAAATCCTGAGCTTGGGTTTCTTCTCCCCCCGACAATTCTGAATCATTTAATAGAAGTTAAGCATTGATAATCGATAGTGTAAAAAAAAATTGGATTCCATTAATTCAAAGGGGGTTCATTTACTGGATGCAAAGACAAACTAGGATAGGGGGCACCAAGAGATCTTTTCACATAACTTTAACACACTTTGGATTAGTACTACAATGTCTGTATTATCTTTAAAATAAGTTAAAAAGAAAGGAGAATTGCAAATTCTTGAAGTTATACAGCAGGACATATTGCTGTCAAACTCTTTCCTCTTGGCAAAGACATATAAGACATATATTAAATGTGGATTTTTTTTGTCCAAATATCTATTTCCTTCTTGAGTTCTTGGTTCCTTTTTTGTTCAGTTTCAGCCATCTGTAATGTCTTACTCCTTTATACTCACTATGGAAATATGAAGTTTTTAAAACTTCGGTACAATTGAGTACATTTTTTTAGTGCATGTTTCTCACTAGCCCTACAAACATGAGGCCTTGATTAAAAATGTTCAGTTTTGACACATTTTAACTGATTTGATTGGCTCCTTTGTTTACCTGGAGATGCTGAAGTTACAGAAAAGCATGGCTTTGTGGAGCAAACCATTACTTTGTTCTCACTAACACACATCTGTCGGTCTTCCAGCTCATGAGGCCGGCTACTTCAATGCTGAGATCGCTCCCATTGAGGTCAAAGCTAAGAAGGGGAAAGTGCCAATGACCTTTGATGAGCACCCGCGTCCTCAGACCACGCTGGAGCAGATGGCTAAACTGCCTTCGGTCTTCAAGAAAGGAGGAACTGTTACCGCCGCCAACGCTTCGGTACATTTTTATACAGACTTGTTAATCTGAAGCGGTCTGTAACGATGTCACTGACTTCTCCTCTAGGGTGTGTCTGATGGAGCGGCTGCTGTGGTTTTAGCCAGTGAGGACGCACTCAAAGCTCATAATCTCACGCCATTGGCGAGGCTCGTAGCCTATCACTCGTCTGGGTGCGACCCCAGCATCATGGGCATTGGTGAGCAGAACCGTCTAATTTTTCTACCTCAAAGCGTTTACGTACTTTAGAATAAAAAATGTGTGCTCAACAGTTTCAGTATTATTTATGAATGGATAATTTTCAAACACACAGGACCAGTTCCAGCCATCACTGAAGCTCTGAAGAAAGCTGGTCTCTCCCTCGCTGACATGGACCTGGTGGAGGTAAAGCAGTGTTAGGAAATATTTGTTTCTGTTTTGCTTTGCATTTTCAATGCAATTTTTAATTACATTTTTAATGTGGCATATTTTTTTTCCTTGTATTTAAAAAAAATATCTTTGTAGTTTACTTGACTCCTAGACACCAGACACACCCCAAAGCATAATGTTTCCATCACGTATATTGACGTAGCGATAAGACATTTCGACCTCCGGAAATGTCATCAGCAGGATTTTGGTGAAATCAAATCACATATTTTCACCTATTCCTCTTGTGAATCACTCTACACTGGCTAGCTTTAGATGCTGTTAGCGCAGAAGGATTTTATTCCTTCATCAACTTGTGTTATTGTGAATGGCTTTTCTAGAGAAGAAATTGGGACGGTTTCACATAATTAGTATGTCTACTGATCATCAGCTCGAAAGAGTTTTTAGGCCTTCAGAAACACGTATGTAGCAGAATTTCCATTGATTTAGAACATCATCTGCATGGAATTTGCCTCTGATAACGGATAAAAACCTTATTGTGCACTTGTGATGAGAAGGTGTCCAGAATAACCATTGCTTTTTAGTCAAATAGCAAGCACGCCCACCTACATTGATTGCTTAGAAGTAAGGAATGAGTGGATGGATGATTGTTAAATATTTTGTTTGCGCAGGTCAATGAAGCCTTTGCTCCTCAGTTTTTGGCCGTGGCTAAAGCTTTGGGCTTGGATCCAGAGAAGAGCAATGTTAACGGTGGTGCCATCGCCATCGGGCATCCGCTTGGAGCCTCCGGCACCAGGATCACTGCTCATCTCGTTCACGAGCTCCGGTATAAACTTAGCCTCTTCCCTCTCTTAACTCCAGATAGGTCTCCAGTCCAACGCCCCAATAAACAGCCATGCCTTCAGTGTTCCGTGGTTCTACAACAAACGTCCAGCTAGTGTCTGAAACGGGACGAATCTCTAGATAAAACTTTCATGTATTGATCTATCGACTGGAGTTTTTGGAATGAGATTTTTGTTTTTAATTTGTGCTTTGTAACTTCTGGGTTCACTTGTCATTTCTTGATCTTCTTTTGCGATGTGCGCTTGAGTTTTTAGGCTGGTGCAATTTTACGAAATAAGTTTGTATCAATTGTATGTTTTAGGAGACGTGGTGGAAAGTATGCAGTCGGTTCGGCGTGTATTGGAGGAGGTCAAGGAATTGCTGTCATCCTGGAAAACACACAATGAAAACAAAATGCACACATTTTAACACATATAGAAGAGACACACCTCAGAATCTGATCACAGTGTCCTGAACTCTCTGCAACAGCTTCTAAGAGTGTGTACTACAATTGAGCTCTGGCAAGTAATAAAATAATAATAATACTATTTTTTAATTATTCACTTTTGGCTGTTACTGAATGTTGAGATTTGGTAATTTCATGCCAGTTTGAAAGCATAAATGACAATAAAACTGTATTTTTGCGTGTAGTGTCCCCTTTTACATTGGTTAGAGAGCAGTTTGTGGACTTTAATAAGTTACATGATTCTGTAATGTGCCTTGCATCCTGTGTCTGCTGGATTTGCCTATCTAGGAATGGAATGTACAGAATGAATGTTTTCTAATTTGTGTAGACTACAAATGTAACCTCATGCAATTGTGTCAATAAACAGTGTATAATTGTTTCATTTTGTATTTGTGTGTAGTTAAATATAAATGTTACAATTCTTGAGTAGTGAAATTATCTTTTGTTTAGTCAGATAAAGAATGGATCTACACAATTCTGCAGATTAAAATATGAATGCGATATTTGTCAAATTAAATACATTTTCTATAAAGGATTTGTTTGTATTATGACAGATTTTATTTAAAGGATTTCAGTGTTGTTTAGAACTAATAAAAAAAAGAGACACGAACTTGTAACAATTGATTTTACAAATATATGAATAATAATTTGGAACTGAGAAAGAGGTTGTTTTGACCTTAAAGTATTGTTGCTAAAACCATTGACTTTATTCTATATTTGTTCATTTTAGGAAAAAATGTGTAACCACAAGATGTTTTAAAATGCTTTGAATTAGACTTCCGCATATCTGGGGTTTTAACAACTTATTGACGAATGCTACTTATGTAAACTCTTCATGGTTATGTTATTTCTGCCATCAATTAAATGCCCGACATTTGGGCAATTTTCCTTTGTTTTAGCTACGTCATCTGTTTATTCGTCTGTTTTCAATAAAGCCTATACAGATAAATAATAAATGAAAGGATACACAAATGATTTTTCTCACTTGTTTTTTGACTGACTCTTTAAGTTTAACGTAATGGCTGCATTTCATTCCTCGCCAGTAGAGCGGCGCTAGTTTACGCGCCTTCACTCTTGTGTGAGGTGTGCCTGTCCCTTTAAGAGCAAAACGTGACGGAAGAAGAAGTCGGGGCGGGTTACGTCACAACTATATAAGCGTCAAATGCCCGGATGTCGGTCTTTTTTTTCCTAGTTGAAGGTAAAATGGCTTTCATGTCGAATTATTCAATGTTTAATCTGCATTCATCTGGTTATTCTTCGCTCTCTTTTTACTTTTGAATATCAATATTATGTATTCGAATACTATTGTCAATGTCATCCGTCATTATTAATAGATGCGGTGCTTGATTTAGCTGTATATTAGTAATTACCGCTCTCTATGGCCTGACGGGTAGAACACGCATTTAAGCGACAGTTGTTTACTGAACGTTATATTCGTGTTTCATAAACTTGCGGAGTTGATCGTCGTGGTTAGACGGCGTTTAAATGCTTGTCTTTATTAGACATTCTTCGATAGATTGTCAATGCGTTGGTGAAGCCTGTAAGTGTTGCTAACGGGTCACACGTTACTGTTTCTTCATGCTGAACATCTAGACCCGTGTGTAAACGTTTCTCCTTAATATTTGTCCAACCTTAATTAAGATAAGTAGGAATATGTTATTAGGGTTAAGTAAAAATTGTTAAAAGAGCTAATCGTTGCGTCATTAGAATTTGTTCCTAGTTAAACAAAATATTGTTTAGAAATTTATTTAATAATGAAGTAATGGACATTTGATTACATGCTAATGTTCAGCTGTGTTTGTTTTTAGTAATGAGTTTAATATTGTAACAGGTCAGCCACGAAATGCGTTGGCTTGGAATAAAATGAATATTAGGTAAATGTGCTAAGTTTAAATGCTTGTTACTGGCATTTAATGTCTACAGCCTCTGCTGCACTTAAATGTTATTAATGTTCTTATGTATTTAGATTTAGTTTTTACTTGCTCAGGTTGTGTAAATGAAAAATATATGAATAGAATTTGTTACTGCCTATTTGCATATATATATTTTCTGTAATCTTATGCTGTTGTCTGAACGATCTCAACTGAATGCTTAATACTTGCTGTGTGTTATTTTAAGATGGCGGAGGGCGACAAGAAGAAGAAAGTGGCCCATAAGCACTGCAGCCGAAACCCCAAACTCGTCCGGGGTATCGGCCGCTACTCGCGATCGGCCATGTTCGCTCGCCGGGCCATGTACAAGAGGAAGACCAAAGCTCCTGTGACGAAGGTGCGTCGTGTACTTGTACACACTTTGGTTGCTACCCTTTTGAGCATGCATACTACTCTAGCGACCTTAAGTGCAAAATTTTATTCCTTATGAATCACAAATGTGACAGTATCCTTCAGAGTTGGTGATCCCGGCCTAGTTTTATTATGGAAACCTGTGGATTCAGGCATTTTCAGATTGCGCCGTCAAACTTCCTAAAGATTTCAGGCGTTAAATTTTACTTTGCTTTAACTGATGCCATTAACAGTTAAAGCATCTGCTTGATCCCCTTATAGTCATGCCTTTTGAGCATTGTATTTGTTGTGTTTGAGCTTATTTGTTTTTGTTTGTTTAGGCAGAGAAGAAAATCCAGGAGAGAAGAATCAAGGCTAAGAAGAACCCACCAACCACAGTCAACAAAACAGTTGGTGGAGACAAAAATGGAGGCACTCGTGCTGTCAGAGTGCGCAAAATGGTAAGTTTGAAGCTGGATATTGTCTAATGGTCGGCACACTGAAAGACTGACGCTTCCTGGTGCTTGAAACCTTAATGAATGTTTCCTTTTAAAGTGGCATTTTTCTAGATTGGAAATACCTCGATTAAACCTCTTCAGTGCTCATTTCAGTGCAGTCATCTATGATCTTTGTTTTCAGGGATTTTATTACGATCGTAAGAATTGAGTTGCCATGAGACCACGAACATACTGGTGTTCAAAAGCTTTTATTCTTTAACAGTTTTAGCTATACCATCCAATAATCTTCTCTAATGGATTGTGGAGATAACGTGATCATGGATGTAGATATAATTTAGATTCCGTCATTTATTTGAACTTTGCAAATGGACGCCTTTAACTTGAGTTTCTTTCGAGTAGCATTTGTTTAACGTCTTTCTTTCTCCAGCCCCGTTATTACCCCACAGAAGACGTGAAGCGCAAAATCCGCAGTCATGGCATCAAGCCGTTCTCTCAGCATCGCAGAAGGCTTCGTAGATCCATCACCCCTGGAACCGTTCTGATCATGCTGACAGGGCGCCACCGTGGAAAGGTAAGCGCAGTGGTGTTGCTTATCTGTGGAGTACGCTTGGTTTGTGATCAGCCATTAGAAGACTGAGATGAAACATAAAGAAATGAGTGATTATATCAATGTGAACTGTGTGTTTATCCCTTCAGCGTGTGGTTTTCCTCAAGCAGTTGGGCACTGGCCTCCTCCTCGTCACTGGTGAGTAACGCCACTGAATGGACTCCAGGTTACTTTCAGACTGCAGGTCTTAATGTACGTTTTTGTTTTTTGGGGGTGAAAGTCGTTTTGTTTGTTAGTTTGTTCGTTCGTGTTGCAAGTAACATGCGATTGTTATCCGTCTGTTTGTGCGAAATTTGGCTCAATGTGAAACAGAAGAGGAAACTTTATCCTCCAGAATCCTCCGCTAACAGACGTAAACACGGATGCGGCTGCACTCTGGGCCACTTCAGGCGTTGTGGGTGTGAACGTCTGATTACAGACCACTTTATTAGTACAGCGGTACCTCGAGATACCAATGCTTCATGTTACAGAATATTCAAGATACGAAAGGTCACACAGAGATTTTGTTTTGTGCCATGGAAAAAATTTAGTGCGAAGAACGCGTACGAGAAACACGTGTTGGATGTTTGAAATTCCCACTCTCCCTTCTCCAGGACAACAGGAAGTGATTGGACTGTAAACTCTTAACTTTTGAGTAATTCAGCATCTAAAAAGTAATTTAGGATCATGAGGTATTAAGAAAAAGATTGAGATGGAAAAGAAACCATTATGGTATGCTCCCAGAAGTTAAGTGCTGAAGCCTCACCAGTAAATTCGTTAAGCTTCAGATGTGCTTTTTGTGACTCGTTCCATCGTTTTTAATCGATCCATCAGGCAGTTGTTAAAATAATTATTAAAAAAATAACTTGCCTGAAAACTGAATATAACAGTATTCTGCTGGATTCCTGGTTATGTGGGAATAACAGGAAACGAGAGCGGGCAACGTAAACAAACCCAGAGTCCTGCTGTCAACATCTTATAACACCATCAGACCTAAAACAGAACATAAACCATCAAGTAGTGAAATGTTGGCAGCAAGAATGGAACCAACAAACCGAGGAAAAAATAGCATGAAATCTCTCCAGAGCTTGGAGGAAATCAAACAATTTTAGGAACCAGAAGATATTAAATATTTTAAACCAGATGTTGAATTGGATGCTCGAGATTAACTTATAGTTTTCTTCTTAAAAAAAGAGGAAATTCCTTTATTTACACATTGCAAATGTATTTTATCTGTTAAACACATCTTGATAGAACGTCCAGTTTATAATTCCGTGAGGAGAAGGAACCTGACCGGAGAAGATCTGAAAGAAGTCCATGCTAACCCAAAAGAGCTAAAAAAGGTTTTTACTAAGGACAGACTTGTGCTGGGGAGAAACTTGGCTTTAAAACAAGTTTTTAATGATCCTATAAACTTTTACATTGAAATATTAACAACATTTTAAAACTTGGATAGCCATGAAATGTTCATGTTGCCGTCAGAGCTTTGAAATAAAAATATATATGTTTATTTTTTCCATCCATGGATAAATGCTTTGTATAATTCTCAGCACAATTGCTCTAGTTTCGTCATTAATATTATTTCCACTCATGAAGTGCACAGAAAGTGCATACTGAACTGTTTTATGATGAACAGATGATCTGAACTGGAGTGCTAGCATTAGGCATATGTTATATAGTTTAAATTATAATAAAACTGAATCAGAATGAACCTTTGGGGCTGAGCCGACTCTAAGAAAGGGTTTGTGGAGGTGAATGATGCTAGCACTCTGCTCTCCTTCAGGTCCTCTTGCTCTGAATCGCGTGCCCCTGCGCAGAGCTCATCAGAAGTTCTGCATCGCCACCACGACCAAAGTGGACATATCGGGTCTGAAGATCCCACACACCCTGAACGACGCGTACTTCAAGAAGAAGAAGATGAGGAAGCCCAAGCACCAGGAAGGGGAGATCTTCGACACGGAGAAGGAGGTCAGACCTGTTTTACGTAACAAGCCCTTCTCCGCTCCTCTGGAAGAGCTGATGAAGGTCCTCTTAGAGCTGCTCCATTGGGGATTATTTTTTTTATTTCATATACTGCATTTCCATTAACTTGTAGGTAGGTTTCAGCAACATCTACGAAAAACCCAAGAGGGAAAAAAATAATGGTCTTTTTAAGTGAACCCATGTTCAGTTTTTAAAGTGTTGAATTGTTATTTTTGAGTAATAATGAAATAAGTGAACATAAACACCAGGATGTAATGAGACGTTTTGTCAGTGGTTGTATTCATCTGGTACAGTTTTCTTTTGATAAAGTCTTCACTGGTTTTTTATTGTCTCCCACCCTCAGAACCACATGCTAATGCTAGCCGCTAACTAGCAGTCACTTTTATGTGCCTTTGTTACAATCTCGCGTTCTGAACAGATAAAAATTGAATGAATCAGAAATAAGAGTATCTGAGCCGGAAAGTGTTGTGGGTTTATTCTGAAGGACAAAGCGGTCTAAACTCGAGAGAATACAGCTGTGCGTAGTGTTTTGTTTTTGGAGCGATCCTTTGCGCTCTTATTGGAAGTGTTCGATATCTTCTATCTGTACATTAAGTGTTGTAGAAGAATCTGCTTCTGCGGGAGAGTGTTGTAATCTGGCGGATTAATTGGGTTTTTATGTGAATTTCTAACATCAGCCTTGGATCCCTGTTAATGATATAATGATATACCTATAATGATGTAATTATAACCGTTCGCCTGGTATTCTTGTCTTGTGTTTATTTTTGTCAAAGTGTTCTTTGCATAATTTTTTGCAAGTTTTTCTTTTCAGATAAGAAAAAGTCAAAATCTGGCAAAAAAATGTTTGTTATAAATGCTCATAACCGTTTGTAATAACCAGAAAAGTAAAAAAAGTATTTATCAAGTTTCTCTTCATTAATACCTCTATAAATGTAGAGCAACAAGACTTGAGATTACAAAAATGAAATGAATTTTACATCAACTCAAACAGGTTTGTTTGGATTGGACTTTCAGAGTCCATTTCGTGCAGTTTTATTCTTCAGGAGTTTATTAGTGTCTCTAAAGCTTCGTTCTCTGCCACACAATCATCTCCAGCCTCAGGAGGATGCCCTTACTCAGAACAGCCTCTAGAAATATTTTATATTATATTATTTAGATATATATATATATATATTTTTTTTTACAGAAAAATTCTTATTTAATAGTTATTCATGAACGTGTTTGTACATGTGGCAAAATTGGGGAGAACATTTTAACAAGAAAACAAAACATTAAAATACCTGGAAAATGTATCCTGCAATTACAGAATTCTCTTTCTTTTTTTCTTCAGACACATTGTAAACCTGCCTAGTGTTGAGCTTAAAATGGCATGCTAAACTAAAAGTAAAAGGCGGATGGCTGGTTTCAGATGGTAGTGTGTTGACCGCTGTGGTTGGTCTGTTGCAGAAGTACGTGGTGACGGAGCAGCGCAAGGCTGATCAGAAGGCCATAGACTCTCAGCTGCTCCCGCTGATCAAGAAGGTTCCGCAGCTGAAGGGCTACCTGCGCTCCACCTTCTTCCTCACTAATGGAGTCTACCCACACAAACTGGTTTTCTAAATGCAAATAAAATGTGTCGACCCTGGTGCTTGTTTTTGCCTCTTTTTTTTTTATTTCATAAGTTGTTTACAAGAAATGCACTTGGTTAGCCTTGATTTATGTATAACTATTTTCCTCAAGTAAATTTAATTTTATGTTGTATGGATTAAAAATAAGTAGTTTTTTTTTTGCCTCCCATGGATAAATTGTTAGCCATTAATTCTATTGCATCCCTGTTTTATAACGAAGCTATCTGAGGGTTTACATCATTTGGTAAACGCGTTTCTTTAGTCATAGCAGAAATCTCAAATTTTTTTGGTTGCAAGAATTTAAATAGTTTAAAGACTGTGCTGTTCTCTTGCTTTGATTTCACGCTTTACAGGAACACAGCGGTTAGTTTATTATTGGCCTTTATAGATTTACAACGTAATTGTTTCTTCCTGCATTTGTCCAAACTTTTACATCTTACATTTGTTATTTGCCTAAAACTGAACGGGTTTCTTTGTCAAGAGACTGTCGGACAATTTCAAACCCAATTGTTCATTAATGTGTTCCACGATATCTTGAATATATATAGTAAGTGCATCAAGTATGGAAACTTAAGGGTTGATACGTCAGATTAAAATTTGTACATTAAGTTTCAACCACATTTGCCCTTTTTTTTTACATGCAGTGAGAAATAATTGCAGCCATGAACGTTGAATTATTCCCTGATTTTATAGTCGCTGTATGCTGGCTCCTGTTAATTCAGGAGAACTTTAATTGGCAAAATTGTGTTTTATGGTTATTCAAAATGGCAGGACTCATCATATACAACTAAGTGTTTGTTTAAAGTCACACATTACTGAATCATTTTAAATGAACATTTTCTGCAAGTATAATGTTTTTTCATTCATAAAGAATTTTGTATGGGGATGTGGGTCAAGTGCTTCAAAAGTCTACCACTAAATTTACATTTCGCTATATTGTTGAACTTTGGTTTCAATTTATAAGGGTTCTTATTTACACATTCTTAGTTGCAGTGATGTCCAGCTCCATCCACCAAGGGCCGCTGCAATGTTAAAGAGCGCTTCAGTAGTAGGATCAGGTGTGCAGTTGAGTTTAGACAAACTGCAGATTTACAGCCCTCTAGGAATAACATATTTTTCTCCGGTTCAATGCACTATGCTGATGAAAATAATCAAAGAATATAAAAACGTATATATCTAATCTGCATAACAACTAAATTTTAGTGATTATAATCAAGAACCCAAAAACTATCAAATAAACATTCATTCAAGGCAGAAACTCAAGTTGGAGAGCTAAATCCTTTTCCTTTAATTAAAAAAAAACAGATGACATAAAACGCTGCGAGCTTGTACTTGAAAATAGAAATAAATACACGTATTTCTTCTGGGCGTTTCCCTCTCACATGGCTGCACTGAGAACGTGAAGGAAAGAAAAGGCAGGTCCCACATCAGAAGTGAAGAGAGTCTGTTTTGCTCTGGTCCTTTGGCTTGCATCCGTTCGTTCAGCCTGATTTAAAGAGCAGGATGGCCACCTGACCCAGGTAGAAGTAGATGAAATGTTTGGTCTCATGAGTCACGTAGCTGCCGAAGTTCCTCCCCACGATGCAGTGCCAGGTGGGGTTGTACTTCTTGTCAAACTCCTGCAAAGAACAAAGTGTTAAGCTGTTCTCTTCACTGTTTTTCATTTTAAAAGCTTTCAGTAAACCACAGTCATTTATTGTGTTCTGACCTGAAATTAAAACTCACAAACAGAAATGTTTATTAATTGAGCATTCGGACAGCATTATGAGCAGCTTTTACACCAAACTAATTCTTCGGAAGCGAGGGGTTGGGCATAATTAGAGATGCATTATAACTTGAGGTGCACCCAGTGACGCACAGACATCACATTTTTTGCAAACAGAAATTTTAAACACAGTTAACGGACCGGCCACTAGAGGCAGGCATCAAGAATAAATCCCACAGATGCTTTGGCAACATTACAGCAGGCAAAAACAGTATACAAAGAGTTTTTAATTGCATTTTATACTTCACTCATTCATGAAGCTAAATTAAATAATATTTATACAACATCTAAGTGGTTTGCCCATGAGCGATTTACTTTGAAGGTCCATTTGTTTGAAATAGGTTCCACTAACTTGCCTCACTTTGCCCAGCGCTGAAACATTGCCCTCATCTTTGCTGTTAGCACTGCGAAAAAGGAAATGACTGGAAACCCCAGGGGTTCTCAAACGGGGGCCGTTTGACCTCGGGGAACATGCTTTTTTATTTTTCTATTTTTTTTGTACTGTTCTAGAATAAAGTGCAATACCACTCCAATACATTAGGGGGCAGTGGCGCTCTCATTGGCAGAGTATGAAGTGTAGACATGAAGTGTAGAAGACAGACGGAGAGAGAAGGAGATAAAGAGATGAATGAAAGTCTCCCGAAAGCTAAGACGAGGAAATATGATGCGTTTGCAGCGCTTGGCTTCACTGTGACTGCGGTGGGAGACGAGGAGAGACAGGTGTGCTTACTGAGTCTAAAAATGTTGGCAGCGGACAGCATGAAGCCAAATAAATTAAGGAGTCACTTAAAATCATGCTAAAAAAGCCGCTTGAGGTTTTTTTCAGTGAAAACGTGCCAAATATTTCCAGCAATCACGATCAGTCAAACAATGTTTATAGTTTTATTAAGGATTTAATGTTTTTTTACATTTCAGACGCACCTTAAATCTTTTCTGCTACAGTTAATAAAGCTATTCTTTGTTGTAGGTTGCTTCATTTTTTTTTTCTTCTATGTTAATAAGGATACTGTTATGCAGAGTTGTACTTATAACAAATTTTAAAGACAAAAAATACTATTTATAGTTGCGCGGGGGGCGCGAGATGTTTTTTTTTTTTGACAGAAAATATTTGAGAAATACTGGGCTACCCACACTTTTGGAAATCTACGGGTGATGCCATACGCATCACGTCTATAACCTCTGCGTTTGATGGAGAACCATTTACCTTCTTGATATATGCAGCAATGTCCTTCTCAATATTGTATTTCTCCAGCGCCTGAGTGGCACACTCCACAGCATCTTGCTGCATCTCCTCAGACATGTCTGCGTTCTTGATCACTGCCTTCCTGTCCGACATGGCTGCTCTGGAGAGACGAGGAATCAAAGGGTTTCATCTCAAAGGCCTTGGTTTTGTAGATTAGCACAACTTGTATTACTACATCAAAATCGCAATACCTGCGTTATCTTAATTGCAGGTACAGGTTAAATGGATGAGTTTGTAATTTCATAGAGGATAATTTTTTAGGCAGGGCTGTGTTCAAACACCACCCTGAGACGCACCCTTCTGAGTGTCTTTCCTTCACCAATCCCACAATGCTCAGCATCTGTGACTACACTGGAGACACTGGCTGAAGATGGCTAGAAAAGGGGTCTTATGTAATATCAGCGCAGCCTTTATGCCATCTTTATTGCATAACATCACATGGCATATTTTGCCTGGTTACTGTTGCCATGGACACCTGAAGTAAAGGCTGTTTCAGCAACACTGGTCTGGCCCTCAAACTTTATCTCACTAATTTTAACATACTTGAATCAATTTAAAGAAGCAATTAATAAATACAAAAAATAAAACAAAACATTTAAGCTACTCTGAAGATTCGTTTATTTTCTCACGATGAATGAAAGTTACCGGCAAGATTATTATTTAAAAACTTAATTATATACAATTTAATGTAATTCAAGGTAAGCAGTAAATTAAACACCGCTTCACAATTTTGCCTTTTTATAAGAATAATATAAAATAGTTTTTTGAGGTCGTTATAAAAACCCAACATGTAAAAAAGTAAGAGTATTTTACTTTAAAATAATAAACAAATTACTTAATTCAACTGTAACGTTGATTAAAGATATATATACACAACTAAATTTTTTGCATTAAACTGTTGATTATATAAACGTTTTTAAACATGCACATTTTCACAAGTTTACATTAAATGAATGGAAGTATTACCATCTTGTAATATAATGATCCTATTTCATATTGTCCCAAATATTTTTACACCATTTTAATTAGTTTTTCAATCGTTAATTATTTACACGACGTTTCATTCAGTTCCTGAAAGGAGCGCAGCATTACGTTACACCATGGCTCCTCTAATCTTATACCTCTAATGTAACTCTGAACTCTAAATAAAGCCGTATAAACTGCATGAAAGCGAAAATGTACCTTAATTTTGCGCAGATTTCTTGACACGAGAATGATTCGACTCACCAACCGCTCGTGTGACGCTCTCGCTGCGCTTCTACAAAAGTGATGTAGGCGTGAGAGAGCGGCTAGCTCCGCCCCTCACATCTCCTATTGGTTACATTTGCCGAGTTTAGCTTTCTTATTGGTACATTTAGCAGAAGTCTCCCTGCAACGTACCACTGCGTTTTATTTCAAACCATCATGCCTTGCGTGCAAGACGCTTTACTGGTTTCCATAGCGACACAACGAATTTTCTAGAAAAAGGGCGGGAGAAGGAGAATGACGTTTGTTGTGGAATTAAGTTTTATTCCAAAACTACTTTTTCCATCAATCACATTTGTGAAATGTGTAATTGGATGGAGATTAATTAAAAAGCAATGTACATGTTTTGCTGGGAAAACGGTGGCCTTTTAAGACTGAACACCATCTTCCCTGTTAATATGTTTTAATGTCATTCCAGTGTCTTCAATAATTATTAATAATTGAAACCAAATACAAATCTTCGTCAACTAGGTGTTACCACTTCGTGTTAAGCCATAACAACATGTTGTTAAGTTTAATGTTTTAACCTTAAACTTAAAAAATATCTTTTTTAGTCATGTAAAGCTATAAAGGTAAAACAAAAATCTAAATATTGTTTTAATGTAAAACAATTGTTCAATTGACATAGACTTTTCTTTACAAGCTCATAATTCACAAATCGTTTATGATGGTTCAAAATCTATAATCTACCTGTAAATTAGTTTAAAATATGGTCATGCATTTAATGACCTTAAATTTCTAAGGACAAAAATACCAACTCAAGCGACACACTGATTATATTATAGTGAAACGTTCTGTCATTGCAAACACACAAACTAATCGCTTTCACTGCCAACATTATATAGACATGCACTGATAAAAAATAAAGGAAAAAATAATAACAACAACCGAATGCTTGGAACATTTATTCCAAAGCCATGATCATAATACAGTCCCAAAAGAAATATCCCAGCTATATGTTCATGATTGAACATAAAAACTTTAAATACCGCCAACATCATTCGCCACATGATTACTAATACATATACACTCACAAACACTTCATTTTGTCACAGAATTTCTTCTTACTCACTTTATCACTAGGTTTAAAACAAATAATATTATAATTAAAAGCACCAAAAACTGCAATCGTGTTTCGTGTCTTTAACCCTTGTATGGTGTTTGGGTGTGTGGGACCCGTTTTCAGTTTTCATCAAAAGAAAAATTAAAAAAAGCAATTATTATTTAAAGCTGAGATTCACTGGGTTTGGCTCATTTCCTGTGAAAAACATTTATCAGAACAGATTTTATATGACCCCACACGTACGCCCCGCTACACATTTATATTACACACAAGGTGTTCGGCTCTACTGGACCCGGGGCGTGTTAAAGTGTGAAAATGGTAGATTCTTTACCTTAATTCTCTCTTCCCACACAAACACAAATCTCACATAAACATACAGTTTTAGATTTTAGTTTAAACACTATGATTGTGTGAATTAAAAGACAAAAATGCAATGGGTCTAGCCAACCCTGCCAAAGCAACAATAATGAGACCACCACACAGGATTTAAATTGTAAATGTGAAGACATAAGCTTAAAAAAAACTTTAAACAAGGTATATTTGCTGTTGAAATCACTTGTTTCCTGGCTAAGGTACATATCTTTTAAGTATTTTAACATAAAATGAATTTCAAACACAAACACTGCCTGAGTTACAATAATATGAACACCACACAAGGGTTAAAATGTAAAACACACCCACAGCACTCTTCTCTGTTTGTCTATAAAGAAAAGGTTCACCCATAAGGGAAGTGAATGAACAGTAATAATGACAAATGCATCACTTGATACCGTTAAAATACTCAATTGTGACCTAAGTAACCCACACAAGCACACGTCTGAGGCTGAATCTCGTTCATTCTGTTTTTCTGGTTCATTTCTAATTCGTTTTATTCGCTCCTCTCCTTTGGTTCTCTGTATTTCCACTGGATATAGTCGAAGATATCCTTCTCACTGTCCACCAGCAGAGGCTCCCCGGCCATACCTGAACAACACAGAATCCACAGATATAACTTATAACTTATGCATAACAACTCTGATTTGAACCGCTCCCTTCATTCATGCCTCTTCATACATGTGTCATACGCAATTAGAGATGCTTCATGGCGTAGACGGCAGGATTGCTCTGTTAAACTGTCTCAACACATCCAGAGCCTGGTGCTCAGCAAGTCATGTTCACATAGACCAAACCCTTTAGTTGACTTAATTATAAAGTTTTTAAAGTGCTCATTAACGCTGCACTTTAAAGGTGTGAAATGACCACACACAAATTGTGAATGACATGAGGCCACAGACAGGCTGACAGACTTTTCTCTGGAATTAAGCTGTTTCACACTCTATCTCACTGGTGTGAAAGCACTAGACAACTGGTGAAATGTTTCATAAAGACATGTTTTAGAAATCCAGGAATAAACTAATGTTTAAGGAGCCAACAGAAAAGGTTTCTGTGTGCAGTTTAAAACGCATTTTAAGATCAGGAAAGATTTTTTTTTTGTGATTTGCAAGTGTTCCAGAGTCACTAATGCTGTCTTTGCCCATGATGAGTCTGACACCTCAACAGGAAAAATATCCTTATGTAAAAGAATAAAAATAGAGATAACAAAAAGATGTTTTGCATTAATTCAATTGGAGATTTATGTTAGGGTTGTTGCTATAATTTCGGCACATTGTTAATCACAATAAATTAATTACTAAAATTAATTTGCCCAACAAGATTTAACATAAAAACATCTTTTGTTTGAAACGGCGTGAGAATCTCACCAGTGACCCCCAGTGGACGGATGGTGTACTCGTTGAGTGTGAAGCCTTTCTCCAGAGCATGAGTCCTCATGTTCTTATTGAAGATGTCACTTCCGGTGAAATAAAGCACGCCACAGTAATACTGATCCTTAGGAATAAGCCTAAGCAAGAACATAAATAATATAGAGAGAAAAAAGCGGGTGACCAAAAGCTTGAGTACATACATAACTGAGAAGAACAAGGTCTTTAAAAGTTCCATGTGATTCAATTATATACAATTATAACAGGTGAATAAACTAAACAAACTCTTATATCTACATACTTTTTTTAATAAACATGATTTTTTTTGCATTTAAGCTGTGAATAAACTCCTTATTTTCCCAGCGATGGGTTGCGGCTGGAAGGACATCCGCCTCGTAAAATATGCTGGAAAAGTTGCTGGTTCATTCCGCTGTGGAGACCCCGAAAGGGAAAAAACCGACAAGAAAATGGATGGATGGATGTATTTCATACTATTACAGTTATGTTTATCAAGTTTTTCCAGCAAGGCTGTCCTCTGTCTCCAGTTCTGTTCATTATATTTATGGACAGCATTTATAGATGAAGCCAAGGGGCTGGAGGCAGTCCAGTTTGGGGACCACAGGATTTCATCTCTGCTTTTTGTAGGTGGTTGTGATGCTGGCTCCCTCAAGGCAGAAACTACAGCAGGTAATAATAATAATAATAATGCATTCATTTTATGTAGTGATTTTCCAGAACTTAAAGATGCTTTACATTGTTTAGAGCATTATTTATTCACACAGTAGTGGTGATAAGCTACCTTGGTAGCTCTCAGCTGACAGGACGTGGATGCCATTCTGCACCTACAACCTCCTGCCCTCCAGCCACATAAATCCATACAGGGCAATGCTGTTGAAGAGCCAGCAGAATGGCAGAATGGTGCCTTCTGGTTACAGAACGACCAACTCCACCACTGCACCATCTTTCTGCTGGTACTGGGGTACTGGGGAGGTGTGTCAAGGAGTGTGAAGCGGCAGGGATGAGGATCAGCACCTCCAAATCCGAGGCCATGGTTCTCAACCGATAAAGGGTAGTTTGCTCAGTAAAGGTTGGAGGAGAGATCATGGCTCAAGCGGAGAGGTTCAAGTGTCTTGGGATTTTATTCATGAGAGCGTGAGATTGACAGGTGGATCGGTGCAGAGGCTAACCTCTCGAGTTCTCTAACCTCTCAATCTGCTTTCCCACTCTCTCTGAGCTCTGGGTCATGGCCGAAAGAATAAGATCTCCAATACAAGCGCCCGAAATAAGGTTCCTCCTAGATGGGGTGCTGCCTTAGAGCCTCGGGAGGAGTCTGGAGTAGAGCAGCTGCTTCTTCACATCAAGAGGAGCCAGATGAGGAGGCTCAGGCTCTCCATTTGTCAGGCATCTGCTCCGGTTACCTCCAGGACACCTTCCTGGGAAGGCGTTCCAGGCATGTCCTGCGTGAGGAGACCCCAGTTAAGACCCAGGACTCGATGGAGAGATTAGGTATTCAGACAGGCCTGAGAACACCTTGGTATCCCGTGGTACAGCTGGAGGAAGTGCTCTCGTGAGCGAGGCCTGGCTCAGTTTGCCGCCCCACGACAAAGCCCAGGATAAGTGGACGAACATGGATGGATATTATTATAATACACACTGTACCATGTTCTTGTAGCATTAATGTGTGTTTGTTGTTGATGTTTTTGTTGGTTGCACTAGAATCGTCTCCTGTACATCAAAGAAAAAAAGCTGCTACCCATATTATACTAAGATATAACCATTACCATTTTAAATAATTGCTATAGATCTGGGTGTCTTAAACTCAGTTCCTGGAGGGCCGCAGCCCTGCACAGTTCGACTCAAACCTAAACTGAGCACACCTGATTCCACTGACTAAGTGCCACTGGGTTTAATTGAAGTTACTTGTGTTTTGATTGAAACAGGGTTGGGGCTGAGGCCCTCTAGGAATTGAGAACCAAACACATATTTGAAAAGCACAAGCATACATTACAGACCAAAAGTTTGGACACAGCTTCTCATTCTAAAAGTTTTTCAGACTGACTGACTTTTTTTTTTTTTTTTACAAATTCTAACAATCTATTCAGTGGAGCTCTCAGCTGCGTCTCCTCCTGACTTCTGCTCAGCTCCACTGATGCTCCCGACTCCATTTATAAGAGAGAAATCCACGTATTAAACCTGACAGCGCTCTCCTGAGAAGAGAAGAACGTTTCAGGAGACCACCTCCTGAAGATCATCGAGAGAACACCAAAAGTGTGCGAAGCGTAATCAAAGCAGAAGGTGCTGCTGTGAAGAAGCTAGAACGACAGATTTTCAGCTGTTTCACACTTTTGTTTGTTATGTATACAATTCCACACGAGTTAATTCATAGTTTTGATGACTTCAGCGTGAATCTACCATTTTCAATGAAAAAAAAAAAAAAAAGGTTTTTGAATGAGTAGGTGGGTCCAAACTTTAGGTCTGTACTATATATATATATATATATATATATATATATATAGACTTAAATTTTAATATAACGAACCTGATATCAATGCGTCGATGTATGTTCTCTTCCTCATCCTCATCTTCTTTCTGCAGCTGACAAACACCCTAATGCAAAGCCATAGCTTATTTTATTATTTTGTGAGGTATTATTAATCTTCATGTTGTGCTTAAAGTAAGACAGAGACTGACCATAAACTTAGTGTCTCCTTTAGACAGAGTGTCTGTTATGAAGCCGGTGGACTCGAGATGATCCACCACAGCATGAAGGAGCTTCGGCTTCAGAATAAAAAAAAAATATTTTACATTAAATTTGATTTAACTCGTTTAACACGACAAAAAAAAACAAACAGAAAAATCAGCAGTGCAATTTTTAACAAATGGAGAGCAAACAACACACATTTACTTTCTATCTGTCAAAAGCTTTATAACCTCTTTAATCCATGCGTTATCCTTTTCCTAAACTGTTAAATATCTGTTTGACCTGCAATACTGCACTTTTGCAAAACTAAAAAATACTTTATGGTTGTTTTACTTTTCACATTAACTTATGTAAGCTGCAGGTAATTTGAAAGCTATGTTTTTGTTTATGATTGATCAGGAATGTTTGTTTCAGCCTAGCATTGCTTAAGTTTATGTTACATTTTATAATGGAATTACATTTAAAAAAGGATCCTCACTCAGCAACTTCTTTGTCCAGATGACTATCTGAGAAGACTTTTATATTTATGTGAATTACTTGAGTTAAGGTGAACTCATAGTAGGCATTCTGAGCCAGACCTTTAAGTTTGAGAAATGCAAGAGTGGGTTCCTATGCTGGCCGGGTGGAAAACCTGCGCCCAGGCCCGTTCTCCTGGCTGAACATCAAGAGAAACACTTTGGCCCTCAGGTCGAGCGTTTAATAGGGATTTAGTCAGATTAAAGCTCACAAACGGAAAACTAAAAAAGAACCATTAAAAAAGTTTTTTATTTTCTTTCAAATTCCCATTCATCTACGCAAATAATGTCATGCACGCCATGGTGTTTGAAAGGGATTATATTCCATTTTATTGCACATGCTCAAGTTGAGGGCGTTACGGTGGTGCAGTGGGTAGCACGGTCGTCTCACAGCAAGAAGGTCACTGGTTCGAGCCTCGGCTGGACCAGTTGGTATCTCTATGTGGAGTTCTCATGTTCTCCTCATGATCGTGTGACCGGTTTCCCCCACAAGAACAAAGACATGCGATTGTTTATAGAGTTTGAGTGTGAATGAGTGTGTGTGTGGATGTTTCCCAGCGATGGGTTGCGGTTTGAAGGGCTGGAATAGTTGGTGGTTCATTACGCTGTGGCGACCCCGAAAGAAAAAAAGCCACCTAGAAAATGGATGGATGGATTCTCATGTTGTTGGTGTGCTCTGGATTGACATGTAAAAGTCCAAAGTGAGTGCAGGCAACAATATATGTGTATCCTACTTGTGCTTGTATCCTTTGCACGTTGACTTTAAGGTTGACTTGATCATTGGATATTCCTATAATCCCATATAAGCCCCATGCTCACGGGGCAATGCTGCTAGAGCAAGGCGCCATGCTCACGAGCAAATGCACTCTACTCTGTGCTCATTTGCGTTGTTTTTTTGGTTTTGCGTTGGTTTTGTGTTAAGCTTATCTGTTGTCTCTGGCCAATCCACGTCTTCTGATCTGGCCTGGAGGCTGCATCGTATGTCACGTGACATACAATAAAGGTAGGAGTGTTTTTGTTAAACACACTTCTGTAGTGATGGCCACATAGACAGGCTTATTGTATTAATTTTCTAGTTAATATAGATTTAGTCTAGAGCTTCTCTAGAAGCTTTGTGTTACTTTAGAATGTGGGGAGGGGAAGTTTATGTTTTCTTTAGTCTCCGTCCCTGGAGTGTGTTGTTGATTTGTGTTAAAGTTGCACTATTATTACGGTTGTGAAGTTGTCAGTATTGGGAATATTGTATTTTAACGTTATTCTTTGTTTCAGGCTGCTTCCAGTCTGTTTCTCCACCTATTTATGTTACAGGCCAACCCTTTCTGCCATTTCTATTTTAGGTCGTAACAGCTGGTCAGCGCGGAAGTAGGGAGGTCAAACAATGGCAAGTCCAGTACACCCTAAACATTTCCTTATTGATTACTGTCTCTTCCTCTATTGTGCATCGCTTTGGATTAAAAAAAGTCAGTTAAATGTATTAATGTAAATGTACCTGTTTCTCAGACTGAGAAGTGAAGTCCGGATGAGTCAGCAGTATATCAATATCACCACTTGACTCTGCTCCTGTTTTTTCAAATGATTTAAAGGCATCTTTAGATTTAGAAAGTGGATAGCATCGTAAAATAGCAAACAGAATCAATAATCCATTCTCATGAACAGAATGTTCAATAACCTCTTCGGTAGCTGCCGCAGATTGTGCCGATGTACTCCGGGCCCACCACATCCAGCTCTTTCAATATCAGAGCCTGCATAGATTAGAAACCAAATTCATATCAGACAATAAAACATGTGTAAAAGGGATTCAGGATAACCAGAAACCAACCTCCATATTCTGCATCTCAGCACGAGGGATTCTCTTCTCAAACTCTTCAAAATACCTGAAAGTGACAGAAAACCGTTCAGATTGAAGATTCAATAATTCAACTATTAATTCAATTCAGCCCCTATTCCTTCCCAACACAAGTTTTTATGTGCACGAATTAAGAGGATTCTCGGAAAATGGATTCTCAAAAAAGGGAGTTTACTCAACATTGGTTTACTATATTTCTTAGACACAGAAACATCAGAATCACCGCTCAAATGTTAGCAGGAAATCTTTTAAAATCTGTACTGCTGCACATTATATTTCTTTACAGAAGCAGTGACGTAAGCAGCTGATTGTGCTTTAACTGTGTGAAAAGACGATTTGATTTATCAAGCTTTAAGCAGCAACCAAAGCTTTAGATTTCTAACTCCATCCCCCTTTCTTGCAACACACCTCCTGTTACAGTAAATGTGTACCTCCAATAACAACTGTTGAAAGCAGGTAGAATTATTGATGAAATTGATTTGACACAGGAGAACACAACAGGCGTTAATTCCATGCTCATCAGAAACGTAACTGAATTTCTAGATTGCCATTTAAGATGTATGTAAAGTTGTGTATGACTACAAATAAAGCCTACCTGTTGTGATTGGATTTGTCATTTTGGACCATAAAATAATGAAATGACACTACAGGAATCAGTTTACTAAGCTTGACCAGTTTTTACTACCATGAATAGAACAGACCCCAAACTTTGGGGCGTGTGGAGGTCAATCCCAGTTTAGATCGCTTCCTAAAATCAGAGCTCTTAAACAGCCAGGCAAACAACTGATTTATATTCCACAAACTATGATTGTGATACTATGCTATAATTGTGAACTTCGGGGACCCTCAAATATGTATTGCAAACATTTACTTAGAGGAGTTTACAATTTTTTTTTCATCATAAGGATTAGACCATAAATTCAATACCTTAAATACATATAGGTTATTCTGCAAATGTAAGTAACAAATGAATTGCTAAATGTGGCACCATTCACAATTATATTTATATTAAAGAAAGACTTACTTTAACCCGATCTGCTGATGGTGGTTGAGTTTGTGTTCAATCTTTCTTAAATCTGAAACAGCAAGGTGTGTGATGCTAAGGAACATTCCAATGCAAATAATCCATACTTGTACAACATAAAAACATTTATTACGAACCATCTAAGTTCTTGACACCTTCATCAAAAAACTTCCTGGCTGCAGCAGGCCTGTGAAACAAAAACAGAATATTGGGGAGTTTTTATTTATTTACTTGTTGGTTTTGATTATTCAGTCATACCCGATTCCAGTTACTCTGGTCAGGAAGTTAATAGAAGAGCTTGTGTCATCACTTCGAATCTAAATGAGGAGGGCACAGAATATAAAGTGGTACATACGGATTAGGATCGGAAAAGAGTTAAACACATTAAAATAACTAGATGCAGTCAACTACCTTTTCAAGCTTGCGTAGTTTTCCTGTAGTTAAAAACTCATCAATTTTCTCTGCTATTTTAGCACCAACTCCATCCTGAAGGGAAACCACAAGATCTTCAAAAAACATTTTTCACAAACTTATAGAGCTACTGTTTTGGAACAAATTAACCCATAAACACATTTTAGGATTACCAGTTTCTTTGCTTCAGCTCCATTTTTTATTTTCTGGGGATATTTGGCAATGACCGAAGCTGCTTTTCTAAACAATGAAAGAATGAATACATAATTAACCATAATTGCTTGATGACTTTATAATTTGTATGAAAGAGTGCTTACCTGTAAGCATTGTATTTGTGGATTGCTCGGTTAACATTTCTCTCATAATTGGCCAACTCTATTAAAACAAGACATTAACAAATGCTTATTAAAGCACAAACCTTTAACACATGAATCAACGTATAAAAGTATCGAAAAAGGGGTTTAAGGAAATTGAACAAAAAAAAAACATTTTTCGTATACTGGTTAACATACTGTAAATAACGTTACATTTATTATTCATAAACAAACACAACATTGTGTACCTTGCGTTATTTGTTGCTTAATCAATAAACCTTACTTAACTGTAAAATAACTACAATAGTAATAGAAATGCATAACATAGATTAAAAGTGCGTTTAAGGATGCAAAACAAATTTTTAGTCTTTAAACGTGATCTATTTTAATTCATTCATATTTAAAGGGACGCTTAGCTTAGCCGCAATGCTAACCCCAGCTGTCACTAACAAAACTCACCGACGAGAAAATCGGTTATTCCCTCGTTCAGGCTTTCTTGGGGCGCTTTTCGTTTGCTCATTTTAATAACTATGTGAACTCATTCATAAGAAAATGTTTGAAATTTCACTTTCTAATGTACGTGACAAAAGGACATCACAGGACAAAGCACCAGCGCTTTAGCCTCGCAGAGGGGCGGGGCGAAGGGGGAGGGGTTGAAACGTCACCAGGACACCGTCCAATTAGAAGCTATCACATGGATTCATATACATGTTATAACATTTTGCACGATTTTCTAGTTTCCTTAACCAATTCCTGTCAATAGTACAAGTATAGAAAGCATAATTCAGATGAAAAACATAGTTATCCTGTACTCTATATCGACAAATTCTTCTTCGACATACTTGCATTTATGACTTCATGCTCTAGCAACAATCCAAAAACGTAACATAAATTTTTTTTTTTTTTAAATATTTTTTATTTTTCATTCACACTTTCACTGGGCAAATTATATTCAGTGGTTTTGTACATTAATAAGTTATATTTATTATTCAATTGTATTATATTATGTAGGAATATATTTCATTACTTTTTTATTTGATTGATATCCGACTTACATGTTAATAATAACTTTATTTTCTCACCCAAGCAAAGTTTCGTTATAGGATTCTAAAACAACTCAATGGGCGGTTTCAGCGTTTGCCATATGTAAAAGAAATAAACAGATAAAATGCTCAAGCAATACAAAAAAAAAACTAATTTAACTGTATGCGCACTTATTTTGATGTGCAAATCTTTGCTTGCTTAACTGCGAATACATTTCAAGAATCTGATCAGAAGTTTTACTCAACAGAGTAAAATGAGGATAAGCCAAACCCAGTTGTTATTTAATTTATTACACGAAAACATTCAGGATATAAGCATTTTGCAAACAAATCATCCTGCACGCCTGTCATTAAAATAAGCAACACTGTCCTGGTGTAAAAACAGCAGATTCAAACAAACAACATTTCAGCTCTGAATGAAATTAAATCACATTGTAAATAACATCCATTTGATGTATTCAAACTCTAAGTAAAGATGTAGACTGTTACTGTGCATGGCAGCAGGAATACTTTTATTAACTCTATCTTAAGAGTAAAACTCTACTCATACAGAGGTTTTTAGGCTTTTCCACTTAATTAATATCAGGTGAGGTTTCAATGGAGATGTAACCACATCTCTATGAAGTTTTATGCACCTTTCTTTGATTTTAAGTAGATTTAAAAAACATTACCCTAATGATCAGCTATCTAAAAGATTAATTGTCATTGATATGCACATGATAAAGGTTATTCACCAAAAGATGGGACTCAGGCTGTAATTAAGCCTCCTCAACTCTAAATGGTGTGCTCTTCTGGAGTTTGGTAGCCACGCTAACTCAGCTAGCTCAAGGAACTGTCAGTTACAATATGAGGATGCAACGAAGGGAATGTATATGTTCAGAAAAACAGAACACTTATTTCCGGGATTCAGCTATAAATATACAACTTTCTACAGTTTATAAATGCACAAAATGTTCCAATCAAATGTTTATGAACAAATCTAGTTTTGCACAGCAAGATCTTAATTATAATTAACGAAAGGCTACATTCAGAGAATATTTTGAAGGACTAAGAAATGAAAAATATGATTAAGCAGGCCTGAGTTTAATAAATAAAAATGAGCTAATCTGGGTTTAGTTTGCTGAGGGAAAACTTTTACATTGTCAAAAAACAAATGAAGCACATTCAGAAATATTAGAGAATTAAAAAAGCGTCAAAGAAGTGACAGCTAAACAACCAGATAAAAGATCAAGCACAGCTCGATGACTTACAGTACTGCCCTGATTTCAGACCTTTATTAAAAAAACATCTGTACAGTATCAAGTAAGATCCAGACTGATGATGAATGAATCTTTTTAATAATCAGATGCACCTATTTGTATTTAACCCATCAGGATTACAAATGCCTCTATTTCTTTTTATCATCTGAAGCTTTCATTTGATGCATAATTAAGCAGGACCTTTACACACTAAGCTCAGGAGTCCACTTTGACATAGACCTTTTCACGAGAGAAGATCTTGATGGCCTCTTCGACCTCAGAAAGCCTCTGATCGAGTCGAGCGCGGCGAGAACGAACACTGAGCGTATCAGCTTTCACCGGGAGAGAGAGAAGCTCACTGACCAGAGAGCTGTGAGCTGAACACAAACAAACTCGTGTCAGAAGGTGAACAGCTACGTTATTTATAATGAACAAAAAAAGATAACGAATCAATGCCAGGAATCACAAAAAATTACTATAATAAAAAAAGTCAGAAACTGTAAAATGTACTCCTGTGTTTTTTTCTAAGCTAAACTACTGGAGACTTATCAAAGGATCTAGATCTTGTTCTTCCAAAGCCAACATGATGTAATTCATGGTCAAATATTATAACGAAACGTATCAATTTAAACAAAAATAAAAAGCCATTAAAGCTGCGAACACACTTTCTCTGAGTGATTCCAGTGTCTTCAGTCGTTCTCGCTCACTCATCTGTGTGTGTCCTGCAGGGACGGAGGGATCTGGAGTGTTCCGCCTCTTCTCTTCTGCCTGCTTTTTCCACTCTGCCTTCCTCTGCTCCAAACTGAAAGATAATTTAGGAAAAACTTAAAACTGCAGAACGGGAAGTGAAACAAGAGTGTTGTGATCAAACTGTGGTTGTAGAACAGGCTTACATTTTTTGTGTTATATTAGAATAGAAATTCAATATTTTTAAAAATTACTGACCATGCCTACTCTTGGCTTCATAATCTCTCACTAGAAGTCATAGTTTATACAACCTACCAAAAAAGTACAATTGAGGCAAACTGCAAAAAATGCACTCTTTCAACAAAGTTCAACTCTGTCAATATCAAGCAAAAAAATTTACCAATGTAGCGAGCAAATTTGACTTGGCAAGAATTCTTAAAATTAGAAAAACTCTCAAAACAAGCCTTTCCAAACTGTGAAACTAAAATTTTTCAACTTGCATATAGTCACTAGTGATCTTAAAACTAAATAATCTGTCTTAAAACTACTACTATGTAAGTTGTTCCAGGTTTGGGGAATGATTTGTTTAAGGTGTAGATTGTTTTTCTTGTTTTCTTTTCACAAGCATTTTAGTCATTTTCAATAATAAAATTCTTACCCCACTGTCAGATATTTTACTTGATCTAAGAAGATTAGAATTACATTTAAGATTTTTTTTCTTCTTCCAAGATGAGTGCTTTAATCAGTATTTAATTTTGATTTCTTAAAATAAGATGTCATTAACATTCTTGAAATGAGAATATGTTGAATCAAAATGTCTTGTTTTAAGATTCTTGTTTTAAGATCAGTGGCAAAATCAACACCTCGTTTCACAAAGTTTCTTAATTCAAGAAAATAAATTACTGGAATAAGCACTTTTTTCTCTTCAAGAAAATGTAAGGGATATTTCCTTAAAGTAAGCTAAATAATCTATACACCAAATGTTTAAACTTGAAAAACTTTAATTTTAATTAACTCTAATTTTAAGAATTTTCAGCTTTGCTTAGATTTTTTTTTTGCAGTGCAGAAACTCACTAGGGTGGCACTTTTCCTTTGATGGCACTGGGCAGAGTCCTCTCTTTCAGGTTTTGTAAGGACTGAGATCGTCTCAGCACCGTCTTCCCTGCAACTCGAGCGTTGTGTGTCACAAAATCTACTGCCTGCCCCGTTATCTGCATCTACACAAAAACACAGACACAGACGTCAAGCTCGAATCAGTTTACGTGAAAGTTCAACCAAAACGTAAAATCCCAGAGTCTCTTATTTTATTTGTATAAAATATTCTGCATCGAAAGCTCCTCTATAAAGCACTATTTTAGAAAGAAATGAAACAGGAATCAGAATATATTATGGTTTACGAACACAGTTCAGGAGGAGCACATACAATTAGCCAAATTCATCCCCGGTGTGTCCACTCAAGCTCATAAGCTAGAACATAAGTAGCACACATACAGCAAACATATTAAACCCACATACAGCAAACATATTAAACTCATATAAGCTTATGATACTCGGTTACACTCTGTTGAACGATGAACTTTGAAATATGTCACGACCAGCAAAAATAATGCTAAAGTAAAAAAATATATAAATTTATGAAATTATTCCTGACTGACTTCTGAGTTTGCACGTCGGAGCGGTGGTTGACCAGCTGCTCCACACACTGAATGAGCTTTCAGGAAACTCTTACACTCCGGCTTTAGAGGAGGGCTTGAATCCTGCACACAGCCACACAAACAAACAAACACACACAAATGCCTTTCTTTTAAAGGACCTGATGGCTTGGAAACTTAAAGGCAAAATGTTTCAGTCACACCAGGTCATGTATATTTCGAATACAGCCAAACATGTAAACAGTAAAGACCAACTATTTTAATATAAAATACTGTCAAAACAATACAAAACAAATACATATTATCTAAATACCATAAGATAAACCTTATCATATAATATCAATGTAAGTCTTGTTGCTTCGGTAACCAATGAAAATGCAAAAGTATCCAAAAATAAAGCCAGAGATACCATCAGCTGAGATCTTAGTCTACGTCAGTGGTTCTCAAATAGTGAGGCTCCGTCAAGGGGGGCGCGTTTGACTTCGGGGAACATGCTTTTTTATTTTTCTATTTAGTTTTTTTTACTGTTCCAGAATAAAGTGCAATACCACTCCACTACATTAGGGGGCAGTGGCGCTCTCATTGGCAGAGTATGAAGTGTAGTCACGAAGTGTAGAAGACAGGCGGAGAGAGAAGGAGATAAAGAAACAAACGAGAGTCTCCCGAAAGCTAAGACGAGGAAATATGACGCGTATGTAGCGCTTGGCTTCACTGTGACTGCGGTGGAGACGAGGAGAGACAGGTGTGCTTACTGAGTCTAAACATGTTGGCAGCGGACAGCATGAAGCCAAATAAATGAAGGCGTCACTTAAAGACATTACACTCCAATCACGCTGATAAACTGCTTGAGTTTTTTCAGTGAAAACGTGCCGAATATTGCCAGCAATCACCATCAGTCAAACAATGTTTATAGTTTTATTAAGGATTTAATGTTTTTTTTTACATTTCAGATGTACCTTAAATCTTTTCTGCTACAGTTAATAAAGCTATTCTTTGTTGTAAGTTGGACATATTTCTTTCATTTTTCTCTTATAAGTTAATAAGGATACTGTGTTATGCAGAGCTGTACTTCTAACAAATTTAAAGACAAAAGACAAATAATACTATTTGTAGCTGCGCGGAATGTTTTATTACTTCCTATGGGGACGCGACAGAAAATAATTGAGAAACACTGGTCTACGTTCAGAGTGTAGCCCAAAGTGACACAAAACCTAGTATTTGCTGCCTATAAGCGACCTGTATCTAATATTTTCAGGACAGTCTGAACAGCTCAATTCCTATTTTATCCAAATCGACCTGCTCTCTTTCATAAGTGGTCCTGAATCCGATCCATATCAGATTTTATTTTTTCAGGCAACCTTGGCCAGGTTGCATCTAACGGACTTGTACGTCTTTGTATGCTGAAAGACGTCGCATTTTTGGACTATTTGGATTATTTGGAAATAAACTGAAATAAAGCCACACAATTGATTCGTATCACAATTTCATCCATGTTCACTTCCGTTTTGATAAAAGCCATTTTCTGCGCATGCTTGCCTCACAACGAGCTGTTCATACACAGGTAACATACTGTGTGTAATGTGATAGAGGACACAAAATTTTTTCATTTCATTTAATAAATCTAAATTGCGCATTAAGGACGTACATCTGAACGTAGCCTTAAATGACAGAAGAGTGGAGCTTGGAAGCAAAGAGAACAAATGAAGGGATCAATTTAAGTCAGCTAGAAACCTGCTATTTTTCTTTGAATGGTTCTTAGCTATTTTTGTAGATAGGAAAGTCTCTCACCTGTAACTGTGCCATAACCCTGGATGGAACCTGTTGGTATTTAGGGGAGATCCAGAGGGCTTTGACTGGAACAGGTTTGGCATGTTCCTTCTGCGCCTCCAGCTCACGAAATCTTTTCTGGATCTCACGAAGCTTGCGGACGTTTTCTTTCCCGAAGTCTCGCTCGACTGGTTCTGACAAGCATTAAATGCAATCAAAACGCTGTCATAATCGAACAATAAAACTTAATTTCATTAAAAAAATGTTCTGCTAAATGTAGGAAATACTGTTTTAGAAGAATAAATTTAAAATTTATTTGAGTGTCTGACTTGCTAAAGAATTCAGAAGAGTATGATGCAGTATCACTCGGGTCCTGCAGTTCTTGGTTTGTTATGTTTACAGTGCTCCTACTTGTTTTTTCAGAGCTAGGATTGATCGCCACCCCATCCAGTCTCAGCAGGCTCCCCACAACACCTCTCTGCCCTCGCTCCAGGATGTGCGCTGCACCCGCACTGATCCGTGGACGAGGGTTTGAGCGGGCACTGGACGATCCTGGAAATGCCAGCTGGTCTGAAGTGTACAGTCCTTTCAGCTGAGAAAAAGCATTCGTAGAGTTTCCCTCCAGACGAGCGCGAGCTGAACACAGAGACACACAGAGACAGTCACACCGCGTCCTCTCGAGCAATACCTTTGAGTTTTTGGTCAACTGGTGTTTTTAACAAGCTCTACATCTTTTTAACCCTTCAGAAAAATCATCAATATAAGTAAAAACAGAAAAAGAGTTACAAAAACAATTTCATGACAATGCATTGTCTTCTCTGCTGACATATTTCAAAAAAATGCCAAAAAAGGTTGCCAGATTGAGTACAATTTCGGGAAAGATCCTTTAAATGGTATCTGCATATTCTCCTTTATCTTTCCACTGCACTTTTCCCAGAGAACTCACAAAGTGCTTCACAATAAAAGCACTGAAAAATGCAGACAAACAAGAGACAAGTTGATAAAAAAGAGAAAAAGAAGAAATTTCAGCATGTCATCTAAACTAGAGTTTAACTAAGCAAAAAAAGAACACAATCTTATCAAAGGAAAAAAAGAAACATACATTACATACCTACAAACCAAGACACAGCAGAAAATAAACAGCTCGCTATTATGTACCACAGTAAAAAAATATGTCAGTGCACCACTGGTAGTGATCAGAACACAGGTTTTGCAACAGAAAGGTCAAAATCAAATCAAAGTTTATTGAGAGCTCGGAAGAGTCTGAAGCAAACACTCAAAAAAACTCACACTCTCTAAAACATGTTGCCATGAATGTGAATACACCTCCATCTAAAACTCATTCTCACACAGAAATCTTACCAGATGAGGGGCGCTTGTAAAATTCAGGAAACAGGGTGGGATCAGGAGGAATGGGCCCTGAGATCCCTGACGGCCCTTCACACATTCTGAACTTCACTGTCAGACTGTTAAAACACATTCACAGAGGCAATTTAAGTATGGGCAAGACAAACTTTAAATATTATTTACTTTTGCCTGTTTTGGACTCATTTTAAGAGCATCCAGTCATCAGGGAAGAATGTAAAGTATTGATCTTAAATATTACAGTTATCCAATTTCTTTATCTGCTAGAGGAACAGCTCAGGTTGGTTGTTTTGGAGACAAAGTCAGAGAAGCCAGATTGAGATGGTTTGGGCATGTGCAGAGAAGGGATAGTAGTTATATTGGTAGAAGGATGTTGGAGATGGAGCTGCCAGGCAAGAGGGCGAGAGGAAGGCCAAAGACGAGTTATATGGGTGTGCTGAAGGAGGACATGAAGGTCATTGGTGCAAGAGTAGAGGATCCTGAGGCCAGAGTTCGGTGGAAACAGATGATTTGCTGTGGCGACCCCTAAACTGGGAACAGCCGAAAGAAGAAGAAGAAAGAAGACCTGGTTAGGGTCAACTGGGCAAAAAGCGATGGAGGCCCTTCAGATAATCTCGCCGGTCCATCAGAAGGTGACAGTAACTCAGGTCTTACTTTGGAGTCATCAAGGTTTAGAGTTTTTTGTTGGGACTGTGGGGGAAATGTTGACTATTTGGAGGAAGCCCACACAGACCCTGGCATTAAACCATAAGCTTTTAATTGAGAGGCAACATCCCGTCCAATGGGGCATGCCCTAGAACAGGGATCACCAAAACTGATCCTGGATGTCCAGAGCCCTGCACATCTTTGCTTCCATAATCAATAAACACACCTGTTTCGCCTACCTAGAGTAGTATGCATACTAGAGCAGTGTTGCAACTAAAATGTGCTGGGCTCTCGTACCATAGGGATTGTATTTGGTGATTTTTAAAACATTATTAATTTATTATTAGTTTTTTTTAAATACATTTTTGTAAACACATGCAGTCTGATTGAAAATGTCTTATACGTTGTATATATTCACATTGAATCTGACTCCTCCCTACAATCCATTGGAAACAACTGGACTTAAAGTTGATTACATTTTCCATATTTAGCGTACTTGTAATTTCTTCCAAATAAATGTATATTTTATGATATTATTAACAATATGCATCTCTAATACAGTATATGCATCTTTTAAACAAATAAAAAAAGATCGCATAGTAACAATATCTAAAAAACATGTTTAATAATTAAATTAATATGGTTAATCGTTTTATTAAGCAATATAATATATTAATTATAAAATATCCCTTTTCAGATTAATGATATATAAGAATCAAATTATTTATTCCCCTACACAGACTGAATTTCGCATATCTATTTTTGTGATTTTATAAATGAGACACAAAATATACTAGTTTATATATTCACAATGTATGCACTGCATTCTGTCAACGACTTAATTCCCTTTAACATTCGTGTCCAGTTTAGTCAACAGGTGATAATCCTATCACAGCACAAACGAACCTGACGGTGCTCTTTTAAAATCACATCAGGAACAAAAACTGAATTGTAAATAAGTTCATTAAGATAGACTCAATAAGTACTTAGCTGTTATTATTTTAACGTATATTACTTCAAACAAACCGTTAGCGACTAAAAACAAAACTTCCTCCAATAAAAACGGTCAATATCTAATAAAACGGAGAACTTAAATATCAGAACTTAAATCAAATAGGACAACCTAAAGCAAATATGACCCAAACGGGTTTGTTTAGTAACTTACCTTTGATAAAACACAGAGTTTATTGACAATAAAAGTCGATACTTCTCAGCGTTATTTGCGCTTCTTCACACGCAGACTGATGACGCAATCACAATACGCTCCAAGCTGCACCATGGTAACGCCTTAAAGGGCCAGCAGTGTTATAACGTTACGCTATAATTAATGTATTGCTAATGCCTTGAGATAACTATTTGTATTCTGAACATTATTTTTACGCATAATTGTATTAGATCTTTTATTTAAACAAATAGCATATTATCTACAGTTTACAAATAAAGCTTATGCTCCTAAAGCTCAAGCTAAATACAGTACAATGGAAATTACGTGTTTAAAACAAACCGAAGTTACGGCAAATGCAACTGTATTAACTCAATAACATACAGACATATACTTTAATAACATAAATAATTGTAAAAAGATCGCCCTGGGTGTTTTGTTCTGCTCTTTTTTTGTTTTAACGTTTACGTTTTTATTTTAATTACATACTACAAACGTTCACGTTTAAGGTAATTTCAATGTCAAAATGCTCAATGTTTGTACAAAGTCACTCTAAAGCAAGAGCCGCATTAAGTCATACATCAGTGTTTTACGCTTTACGTTACGTGTGCTTCGAGCAGCCAGTGCGCATGCGCGGTTGAATTCTCCTTCAGCGTGCCCTCTCGCACCGCACGGTCCACAAACCGCTTCAGGAACCTCGAAACGGTAAGCGTTTGCCGTTTTAACCTTCTAACACCTACTACACATTAGTAGATTGATGCTCCTTCAAACCGCGAGTATTGAAACCGTCTGTTTTTCCCACAAGAGACAGACAAACACGGGCTAATGTTCTCCTGCGCACACATGCTCTGTGGAGCTGTAATGCTAACGGCGGTTAACGGGACGGTTTGGGCCGCAGAGCCGTCATGACACCGTATTCTGGATAATTTGTTAACATTTCGTACATCACAAACATATACAACTTAATTCTTCTTAAGACACACGTTTAGTAATGCGTTGAGCGTTTATTAACTACTGGAAACACACTGTCCAGTGCCTTCATCAATGACAGTGAAATAACGCGACCGTTTCCAAGCGTTGGCTCGCGTTCTGTCGTTTACAGTTACTCGCTTTTATCTCATAGAATTAAAACAGCTGGTTTTGTGAGGCATTTGAGTGGATTTTGTTGATTTTGACGCATCGGAGCAAGAAAACCCAAACTAATAAAACACAGAGGTCAAGGTCAATTGCTAAAATGTTAATGAGAATTGCTGTTTGATGATTAATCGTATTTTTTTTGCCGTTAAATCTGGGCGTTGTGCGTTAGCCGCGTCACGCATGCGCATTTCTTGCCTTTGTGTGCCTGGATGGGACGCTGCAGAACATAACTCCCAATGTATTAATGGGTCATAGCATCATGCAATCTACTAACAGATGTATATATTTTGTGTGTGTGTGTGATGTTTATTGTATTAAAGAGACGTGGACTGCTTTGGGATGTCAGCTACTATTCTCTATTGTTATTGGTTTCCTGTTTAAAAACAATTGAGAATGGTATAGATAATTCACTTGCTTCTTCTCTTTTATAAAATTAATCATGATTAGTAAAGGTTGGGTGAACTAGTTTTGTGGCTCACAGCATTACCTCACTTTTAATGTGTAATGATTTTTTAAACAAGCAGACATATTTTATCATTAGTTTAAAGATTGGCAAAAAAAAAAGCTAAAGCAGGCTTCATGTTAAAATCTTATAACAAGCAATCATTATTGTTTTTATAATGTTTGTGTATATAAAATACATTCATACACAGTATAATATAAAATGTGCAATGTTTTATTGACGTGTATATTGCACAGTAATTTGAATTATTTAAGGTGACTTACAGATTCATGTATTAGTTTCTTTTTGTAAGAAATAGCTCAACTGTTAGGCTTTTGGACCTTGAAAATCAATAGCATGTATTGCTGATTTCAATAAACAATAATTCAATTGATTTAGGGTCGTTTTTAGACACAATTTATGAAACCAAAATACAAAAATGAAGACAACATTACATGACCTTCTTGATCACTAGTAAAACTTTAAATTCTCTGCCTTCAGTGAAACATTGTAATTATATTAATTTAATTTGTTAATGAATGTATTTTTATCGAAGCTTTACATTTACATCTACATATTTAAGCAAGTAAACTAACATTGGATTAGTGGAAAAAGTTTAAATGGAAAAAATATTTCTGTGACTAACATGTAAAGCAATGTCTTTTCATAATATTAACCTAATTTCCAGTGAATATTTGGACCTTGTATCAGGCTTTGTTTAGCTTGTTTTCCCACAATCCTCTGCACTGACCTTAATGGCCTTCGTGTTGGGGGTCACGCACTGAAGAGCAGTGATTTATTTTAGATTCATGATGTTCTGCTGTAGACTCACACTCTTAGAGCCTTGATTTTAGGAAATAGTGACATGTTTTACTTGGCTTTTAAAATGGTTTTTACTTCTTGGCTTATTTTTGTGGAGAAAGACAGCCATGGGGTTTCCACCCAGAGGTGTGAAAGAAGAGCTGGATGACATTAAAGATGAACAATTAACGGCGTTTGCAATTAAATTGCAATATGAACAAACACAGTTTTTACATTGCAGAAACTGGAATTATATGCTTGTTTGATCATGCGAGAGTTTAACGTGCAATAAAGTTTGACCTTTAACTATCTAAAGTTTGTCTGATAACATTAATAGTACAAATTCAATGTTTTTCCAAATTCCATTTTTACAGTTTGACGATTGGCAGATTTCAGTCTGGACATAGTAAACAACTACTGTTTCTTTTCATTTTGTTTACAGTAATTATATTTCCAACTATTTAGACTGTTTAGATGACATTAATGAAATAAAACATTTCATTTGTCATCTGGTATTTGTCTCATTTACTGAAAGTAACACCAGCTGAAATCATAGAGGAATAAGGGGAAGAAAAAAAAAGCCAAAAACTCCTAAAGATTCCTCTTTTGTCCATTGATCAGATTAAAAGTATTCTTTTGACTTTTTTTCTTTGGGAACAAGTCACAAAGACGATATTTCGCAGACGTAATCGCTCACTCCTCAGTAGTGAATAATGCTCTGACGGCAGGGATTATGAGATGAATTCAGAGAACTTGGCCCCTCTTACAATACGCAAAGCCCAGCATCCTTCCTCAAGCCTTGTGTTTGGGCTTGCTTAAAGGTGTAAATGCAGATGTTCATACATTTCAGTCGACGGTTTTGCTAGCCCGTCTGTAGTTAGTCAGTTTTCTGTGTGTGTTTGATAGTTTTTTTTGCTGTGATCTCTGATCCAGATCATGTCTGAGGTGCAGAAAGAGACACAGATGAAAGGGAGCAGTGAAAGCTGCCATCACTGCAAACCAAAGACCTGTGGTGAGTGAGAGAGAGAAAGAAAGAGAGAGAGAGAGAGAGAGAGAGAGAGAGAGAGACAGACAGATAGGTGTCGTACGTAGATAGATCCTTGGATAAATCCAGCGTGGCGCATTTTCAACCATGTCTCCTTCAGTGTCCTTTAAGAGCCTCCGGTGTGGTGTTAGTGGTTACTGGTAGTTGTAAACATATTGCGCAAGTTTCACAGCTGTTGTGTTTTGAGCGTGTTCACATTGAGTTCTAATGTGTCTCTCTGCTTCTGCCTGTCTAGCAAACATGGCTGTTCCTCCTGCATACGCTGACCTCGGCAAATCTGCCAAAGACATCTTCAGCAAAGGATACGGTGAGTGAAGGGCACACTGGAACGCACCGGAGCCGGTCAGCCAATCAGATTAGAGCACGATGAGCTAAACAACACGCCTCCATTGTTTCGTCTAGAGAAAGTTCAGAACTGCTTTAGTGTCTAGTTCAGCAATTTATTTCTGAAGTTGTGTTTTTTTTTTTAATCAACAGGCCAAACTTGAATGGTTGCAAAAAGGGAATGGTTTATTACAACTTTTTTTTAGGACCCTGTTTACATAAACCCAGTTGTTATAAAAACTGACATTTCTCCTCACAATTTTTTTGTTCGTCCAAATGTACCTGTAATCTTGCCTTTTAAAACAATACAACTTTACATAAAAATTAACTAAAGAGATGTTATGCTTAAATGCTGGATGATTTCTATAGAATTCTTTTGGTAGTTTTAAAGAAAGTTGTTTCAATTTCATTTAAATGGTCCCCAATTGTTTTTTTAATTTTTTTATCAGGGATGTAATATACAGGAGTTTTATGTTTAATGTGGCCAACAGCACTTGATTATGAGTCAAACTCTTATCGGTTTACATTGCTAGAAATATAGTCAGCCTGCAGTCATCGCCTGCTATAAACATTTTATCGTTTTTCAGGCTTTGGAATTGTGAAGTTGGACCTGAAGACGAAGTCTCAGAGTGGAGTTGTAAGTTTCTGGGGTTTTTATTCTTTCTGTGCATTTTAAAAGAGCTGAACACATCAGCATTGCAGAGTGGAATACTACTAATGTCTTTATTGTGCTCTTTAAAGGGGTTAAGAATCAAGACAAAAAAAACTAAATATGGTTGATATTTTGTTATTAAAGAAAAAATGAAAAGGGAGATGGAGAAGTGTTAGGCATAAATGTTTTTCTGAACTCAAAGCTGCAGGATGTAAGTTAATGGAATTAAAACAGGATCCATCCATGTAGGCTTTCTTCCCTTTCGGGGTCTCCACAACGGAATGAACCACCAACTCTTCTGGAATATGTTTTATGCGGTGGATGCCCTTCCAACTGGAACCCATCGCTGGGAAACATTCACACACACTCATTCTCACTCAAACACTATGAACAATCGTTTTTACCCAATTCTCTTATTCCGCATGTCTTTGTTCTTGTGGGGAAACCGGAGCACCCGGAGTAAACCCACGCGATCACGAGGAGAACATGAGAACTCCACACAGAGATACCAACTGATCCAGCCGAGGCTCGAACCAGCAACCTTAAAAACATTATTCATTTTTTAAAACAGGATCAAGTATAAGTTAGTAATTTACTATCTGGTTTGCACTAAGTGAAATAAGTATTTGATAATGAGTCAAAAGATGTTCTCAGCATGGGTTTGAACAGGTATCTAGCTGTGCTACTCATTAGTACGCTGTATAGGATGTTATTTACGTCAGTGGTGGTGAGCAAGGGGGTTATGTTTCACAGTGACCGAAAGAAGTGCATGTCTTTTATGTCTTGTTATTTTAGCAACTTTGGGGTTCGATGACCAAAATAAAAAAGTGCTCGAAGTCAAATGTTCATTTAAAGTAATCCTGATTTAAATACTGAAAATCAATGAGCTAGTACAATTTATTTACATTTTATTGAATTCAGACAGTCAATTCGGGATGAGCAGCAGATACTGAAGTTGTTTGCTGTTGAGTGTGAAAGTTCTCTACAGCAAAATAATGGCTTGCTCAATCCAAGTTAACCCTTTTACTCCTATAATGATACTGAATTATAACAGTTTGCGTGGTATTTAGATCGTGTTTTTAATCATTGTGTCAGAAAATTTTGTTTTGATGTTTATTTTTGCCCACTTTGCCTTTGAATTGATCAAGTTTCTCTTTATAAACAACTATAAATGTAGAGCAACAAGACTTGAGATTACAAAAATGAACCGCAAACTATTTTACATCAAATCAAACAGTTTTTTTTGGATCGTGCTTTCAGCGTCCATTTTACATGCTGTTTTATTCTGTTTTTATAAATTTTTGTGTCCCTAAAGCTTCGTCCTCTGCCACACAATCATTAGGATTCTCTTCATCAGAACAACCTCTAGACCAGGGATGTCCAACGTCGGTCCTGGAGAGCCGGAGCTCTGCACATTTTTGGTTCAACCATCATGAAACACACCTGTGGCACTAATTATGGTCCTCTGATTGGCTGAAGTAGAGTAGCATGCATACTACAGCAGGGTTGCAACTAAAATGTGCAGGGCTCCGGCTCTCCAGGACCGACGTTGGACACCCCTGGTGTAGAATATAAAGACTAGATTAGTAAGATTAGATGAGATTTGTCCAAAATTTTTTTGTTTCTACACACAAATGAGCAAAAGATAAAATAAAAAATATAATGATTAGATGAAATAAAAATAATGAATGAAGCGATATGTTGTTGAATTCATGTGCGTGAGCAGTAATAAAGCAATATAATATAATGTCAATTACAATATATATTGGAAAACTTTATTGTACTAAAGCTGTGAATAAACTCTGTATAAAAACTGTGTCACTTACTGTGGTAGAGATGGTGACAGAGCGCCCCCTGCCTGCTGCTGCTGTCAGTAATCTTCTACAAATCAATCTTTCAGAAAACTCGTGAAAAACAACAACTTTGATGTCATGATCATCTTGACCTCTTTCTCCACTATTTACAAATGTTTTGGCACTGAAACCTAACACCAAGTGTGTCAAAAATCGACTCATGGATGCAAACATATATAAAAAACAGTACAATCTTAATGCGAATAAGCCCATAACTACAAAGAAAACAACGCCTATACTGTTTTATACAATATACATGTAATATTTACAATGAATTCTCTGCTAAAACACAGCTAAAGTATATATAAGAACCGCTTTTCAGCTTTCAGAATCTGTTGAGATTTTTTCGATAGTGCGAAAATAACCAGAGCTACATAGTTTGAAGTACGCAAGTCACTATTGTGTAGCTGGCCACAGCTCCGCTGTAAATGGGTTAAAGGAAAGTTCTGGAAAGAGTCTGCGACACTGAGATGGACAGACTTTTCACTTGCTTTGTGTTTCACAGTTTATTTTAAGTTTCTAATTTAATACAAATTCAAATGAAAAAACATTGAACACAAAACCTTAATGAATAGAACAAACCAAGAAAAATAGCCAGTTAAACACTCTTTTTCTTTTTCCCATAAATAGCTTATCTTTTTCCTCTCATCTGGGACTTTGTATCTCCAGATCTGCTGAACGTTTGCACGAGTTTGTCCCTCTTCTAACCTGTCTGTTTCTGTCTTTCTTGCTTCTGTGCTGGATGTAACGCTCAGATGGTAAGGAGGAGGTGTTTTACTCTCATCTCTGCTCTGTTCTTTAACTAACGCTTAACAGCTTTCACGGCTCGCCATTGCTGTATTAGAAAAAATCTATTAATTGCCAGTAACTATGCCATATTCATCTATGGCATATATCTATGCCATTTATATTATCAGTTCTAAGCTAAACAATTGATTGTGCCTGGATCTAATCTAACTGCAGGTTTGGATTAGTAATAATGTAACTTTACCCTAAATGAATACTGAAATAACACGGGGAAATAGTTTTCTTTATAAAGCATTTAGAATGCAAAAAAATTATGAAAGGATGAAGAATGAACTGGTTCAATATTTACACACAAAACCTCATAAAATCCCTATTTGTACAGATATGGCTTTAACCTTTATTTAAGTCTATTCTAGGCGTCCATCACTCCTCCCCTGGCAACACATTCCACAATCTAGGTACCGCCAATGCATGGGCCCAATCTTTTTTTAGGTTTCAGTCTGGTCTAGGGGAGTCGGCAGCAAACTGAGAAACTTTACACTCGTGAAGAGTTTCATGTAGTAACAACAGATTTATGTGTGCTAGAGCTAAACCTTTAATGATTTTAAAAGCAAGCTTTCCAATCAACCCTGTACTGAACCAGCTGCCAGTGAAGCAAATAAAAAATCAGTGTGTTATGCTCCTGAGATCGTAGTCAGAAGTCATTTGTTTGTTACGATGGAAACTGATTAAGGTAAAGGATATATTAATATCTCCGCTGATCAGTTTTTGACCTGTTTGTCAGGAGTTTTCCAGTGGTGGCTCCAGTAACACAGATACAGGCAAAGCATCTGGAAACCTGGAGACGAAGTACAAGGTGAAGGAACTGGGCCTGAGTTTGAACCAGAAGTGGAACACAGACAATGTGCTGACAACTGAACTGTCTCTGGAAGATCAGGTGAGTGCAACTACATATTTAAAATGTTTTAAATAGTGTTACATTGTAAGTATTATGAAGCTCTATTATCTTGTTTCACTTTAGCTGGCTAAAGGTCTAAAGGTGGGACTGGACACTTCCTTTGTGCCTAACACCGGGTATGTGCACTTTTCTGCAGTCCAATAATTTTTTTGATGGAATATGTAGTTATACAATGGAAGCATTGTATCATTTTCTAAATTCTGTGTATGATTTTGTATTGAATGCTGAAAACGATGTGCTGAATCTATTATAAAATTATCAAAAGAAACCTGTTCACATTTACTGAGTTGTTTTGTAAATTACATTGCTTGTTTTTTACTTGCTTGCTTGTTTGGCCTATTGCAAAACTTCTACAAAGGTTTCATGTGTATTTTATAAGAATAACCTTTGATGGCTAAATTATCTACCAGTTGTTACATTTTCTATTTCTACCAACAAAGTGAGCACACTTGTTACTGAACATTACTGGACCATTCCAGCGTAAAAACATATAAAAAAATCTTAAGTTTAAGTACAATCCAGATAAGTTTTCTTCATACTAACTTAATTTTTGTAAACAATTGTTTAGAAAGATCTGTATTAAACATTCTCCCATATTCTCATAGCTGGCTCAAACTGGTGTTTAGTTGTGTTATACTCACCTGAAATCAAACCGCTCGGTGGATAAAAATGTGAGATCTCACCAAACCCACCCTCTGTTGCAGGAAGAAGAGTGCAAAGCTGAAGACGGGCTACAAGCGTGAGTTTGTGAACGTGGGGTGTGATGTGGATTTCGATCTGGCAGGGCCCACGGTCCATGCGGCGGCGGTTCTGGGGTATGAGGGCTGGCTGGCGGGGTATCAGATGGCCTTCGATACGTCCAAATCCAAACTGGCCCAGAACAACTTTGCTCTAGGCTATAAGGCAGGAGACTTCCAGCTCCACACCAACGTGTGAGGAAACAAACTAATTGTGTTCACATGCAGATCTAGGTCTCTCAAAGTTTTTGTTGTAAAATGTGTTTTGTTTTCTCGCAGTAACGATGGGACTGAGTTTGGAGGCTCCATTTATCAGAAGGTGAACGATCAGCTGGAGACGGCGGTGAATCTGGCCTGGACCGCTGGAAGCAATAACACTCGTTTCGGCATCGCAGCCAAATACCAGCTCGACAAGGAGTCCTCTGTCTCTGTGAGTCTGCACAAATACGCAACAGTGCTGCCTCTTCAGGACTGTCTTATTAAAGTGGCAAACAATTAAAATGTTTTCTTGATCTGCTTGGAAGTGACATTAGTGTGGGTCCCATGATCTCCGGTTCGAGTTGGTGTTCAGGCTTCCATTCTTTTTGTCAATCATATTGAGGCTCAGGAGACGAGCAGTCATGTGAAACTGGCTTCTCTCGATTGGAGGTTGCTAATGAAAACCGCCTCATTTGCATGAAGTAAAACGTTCTCAGTTTAAGTCAGTCATCTATTATTGACAAATACTTCCCACTTGTAGACAAAAAAATGTTGTTTCCAAAAGGTACTATCCAGGTCAAGCTTAAATCTCATCAAATGCTTAAGATAAAATCTGGCTGAAATCTGTCTTTTGATGAAATGCTCCCCTTTCACAAAATACAAACATCACAACGTCCAGATGCTAATGTAATGTGTTTCTTTTCAGGCTAAAGTCAATAACGCCAGTCTGGTTGGAATAGGATACACACAGAGCCTCCGACCAGGTAACATACATCTCAAATCAATGAGGATAACAAGGGTCATAAACTGCTTTCTTTTATGTTAAATAAATTGCAGTTTTGTGAGCCTTTACTAAGGACACAGACAGTCAAATTTATGAACAATTTTTGAATTGCTCGGAAAGCCAAGATGTGAGCGGTTTCTTGGCTATACATAAACAAACAAACAAACTAAACATTCTAGAGTAAATGCTCACTATTCTAATTGTGAACCTAAAGTTGTTCGATGGGGAACAAAATTGTGCCCTGCATAGTCCTTTGGTTCCTGTACACCTCATGTTGATGCCAAGCTCCGTTAGATTAAGCGTTTAAAGAAAATTACCATCAGATCATCTTTAGAAGATTTGTTTGTCATTTGCCTTGTTGATAAACGATATGCCAGTATGGTAAAAAGGATGAAGCTGGTGACAACTGTATGCTCATTTCTTCCAGGTGTGAAACTCACTCTGTCCGCTCTGATTGATGCTAAGAACTTCAATGCTGGAGGACACAAGATGGGCATGGGCTTCGAGCTGGAGGTCTAAACGAACACTCACAGGCTTCGGTGGAGAAAGAAGACAAAAGATCTGAGCGCACACCTCAAACACAACCTAAAACACACCACCTTAATAGCTCAACCAAAAGCAAATGTTTATTATGAGAACACAAAAACTGAGTATTAAAAAAAGAGTATTCTGAGTCTTTTGCTTTTAATTAAAAAAACGAACACAACAGCTACTTCTTAATGTTCTTCGTAATAGCTTACGTTTTGGATGGCCTGCTCCTTTTAAAGGAAACCTCAGATGTCAATTTAACCTTAAAATGAATGTGGTTCTTTAGGTTATATTTATGAAAGGTCCATAACGATCAAAGTTTATATGTCTGAATGGTTTTTGTAAACGCAATTTTAACGTTAACAAAACCAATTCTGGTTAAAAAAAAAAACTGGCTGTTTTTGGGTACTATGCCAAATGACTCTGCCCCTCCCTGAACATAAACTCGTCTATCTGTCCATGCTATTTTCATTAGAGAAATAAAAAAACTAAGTAAAAATATGCAATATATATACTTTTTTTTTTTTTTTTAGGAAAGCAGGACTCTCAAATGGACTTGTATTTTGAAGAGTACTGTTGCCAGACATTGTTATTAGGATTGTTATTGCTAGAACATTTGAGCATATATTTATGGTCATTAAAAATAATACACTTACTTGTTAAGGAGTTGGATCATGTAGAGTTGGTACATATCCAAGTTCCAGCCTCAACTTCAGTGCAAATCTTGCTTTGTACTGACCCTCGTTCAGAAACGGCCTGGAGCTACATGGCTTGAGCAAGCGATGAGTAAATGAGCAGAGTTGTGTACTTCTTTACATCCCAAAATATTGCAGAGCTCCAAAGCCACGGCTTATCACGAGCAAAATGGTAAACTATTGTTTTCAACTCGAAAAAATATGGGAGGGGTGGAGCTTATGGTAAATATTGTGAGGGCCTTATATTATTAGACATCATTTACTATTTTCACACAGGCTTGTTTTCAGAGCGTGTAAAGCATTAGTTGAGATTAAAATAAAATCCTTAGATAGATTTATATCGTGTTAAGAGGGATTTACACACAAATCAATGAGCCACATATCTGTCCAAACAGCTGGAAAGTTTAGATTTTCATCTCAGGTCTTCTATAATCATCTAATTTGACCTTAAAATCTGTTGTGTGGTGTCAGCAAATCAGAAACAGGATCACAAGTCACATGATTCCTAGCCATGCCCATATTCACTATCACCAGCGCACTGTGACATCATCATGATGACGACTCCTTTGTTACCATATCATAGCAAGTTCTTGTTGGTGGCTTTAAAGGGACGTTCCTTCATGATGGAAATATTGAGAAATTTCCTCCATATTCATTTGTTCTAAATCGTTTTAGATGTTATTTTCTGTTGGACACAAAAAAACTTATTTTAAAGAATGTTTGAAACTGGTTTCCTTGTTTTTTTCCTGGTTCAAAAGCAGTTGACTTTTAGTCTTTTGTGTTTAACGGAGAAAATAATGAGTGGGTGTTGTGAACCACTTTAATGAGTTTTTGATAATCCCGTGGATGCCTGGATTGGGGAATTAAGAGGCGGCTTTCAGGATGTGGAGCCGCTCATATTCACATTATTCACTTTATTATTGTTTATTGCCAAATGCTGAACCTGACACAGAAAAGTTAGTTTGTGAGCTGCAGCTATTAGCATAATAGAGGATGTGTTTGTTTTCTCCCTATAAAAAAAATGACTTGTGCTCGATTGCAAGAAGAAAGTGATGCTGAGGAATTTAATAAAGAGGAACACTGAGTGAGATTATGCTCTTCTGTATTTCTTCTGTATTCAGTTTGATTTGTGTAAAACACAGAGTTTGTTTTTTGTCAAGAGCAATTGAAGATGTATTTATATTTACTAATATGGTTGAATCACATGTTCAACCATTGTAAACCAGGAAATTAAATGTAAATTTAGAGCACCGCATATGGTAACAGGCAAAAATTGCTAGTTAAAATGAAATGTTAACAGAATGAAAATGTTGAGTTTATTGTATAAAAACTGTTTGTTTGAATCTGGTTGGAAAGAAGAGAGAGGAAAGAGGATTTGAAAATGATAAATCTGTACATCATCATGGAGTTGTGCATAGAAGACATCAGCAAAAACATTAGCGGCTGGAATAGAATCGAGTATTCATGAAAAGAGTATTTATGGTCGGTTAACTTCTATGGAGAGGTGCTAACAGATTAAATATATCACCATCATTCAAATGACTGAAGAATCTGTCCAAAACAACTTAAATGGCATTGAAGAGATGCATTGTCAAATTTTGACATTCACAGGATTTTAACCGATGTGACTGACTTAAGCCTTCGTCCCAGAGAAGAAATATTGCTTGTGTGCAACATACTGCGTTTACTTTCACTGGCCCACCTGAATACTTAGAGAATTTCATGAATAGTGATTGCACTAAGCTATCAGATTACAAAAAACACATTAAATGCATTATTATTTAGAATGTGCCACGTTAAAATAGATACAGCGTGACCAAAACAACAGAAACTTGCAGAATTGGTTTAGCTTTAAAAAGAACTGAAATTTTAAAACAGCAGCTTTATGATGTACGGTGCTGGCAGTATTCTTTTATATAATGTGCAATAAAAGATTGCATAAAAATGACATTGGGAATTTTTGGGGGATTTTTTTGTGTGTGTTCCTATTCAAAGAGGATTCTAGGATCCGAGTTTTAGGGTTCCTCAGCACCTAAAGAAAGTATAACATATTCTAAACTCATGATGAATGTAACTTTTATGGCTATAGACAAAAAAAACCTGGAGCCTGAACCATGAAGCCGGATTGTGCCAATCCTAGATTTTGCGTACCATGGAAGAATCTAAGATTTAATCAGTCTTTGTCACCCGGGTTACTTACGCCACACGTTTTGTTCTGGATTAGAGTCCAATAAGTGGTTATAAAAGGAACTTTTAAGTGACGTAACAATGGGTTCACATTTTCTTCGCAATCCTGCACATATTTGTGCTCAGATTGTTAAACGAGCAATTAATTTGAGGCTAGATTTAAAGACAGACAAAATCCCTAAACATTTCCCGACACATATTTGCACGAAAGATAAAGGTTCTCCGCGGAAGGAACAGCTTACATTTGCGAGCTTCTTCACACAAACAAAATGTGACACGTAGAAGTCCCACCCTTACTGTACTGCACTGCTCCGGACCTTAATTTTTTCTGCTGCCATGATCGTTTTGCGTTTGGGTTACATCTTCTAAAAAAGAAAAACATTTCAATCATTTGTAGAAAAATAAGAATTCTATTTATATTGTAATAAAACCATAAACACGTTAACATGACAAAAAGTTAAAACTAATTGGAATTACCACGGCAAAAAATATGCCATTACTATCAAACGCATATCACGCTCGATACTCAATTTTACATAAGCTTCTTTGACATTGTTTTCATAAAATCAGCAATTTTCTCCCAACGATCTCGTCTGGCTTTGGCAGCACCCACAATATTACTAACTACGACACAAAAATATATGTAAAATATAAAATCCTCATTGTATTTTCTAACTTTAATCTCTTGCTCCTCCTACTGCAGAGAAAAAATGATTTGTCTCTATCATGTTCATCGTGATTGGTTATTCAGTGGCTACGTCAGTTTTGTATGTGTACACGCCCGCGAACTAATCTTAGCTTCAGGATCAACGTCTGACTCGACTTAGAGAGCTGATGAGCTCTTCATGGCAGCGATTGAACCTGATTAAAACTGTTAGGTTTTGTCAAGTCAAAATCTATCCGGAAATAATAAGTTTGTTAAGTCACGTTCATGCTACAGGTCCCTGCTCATGTGTTAGACACATTTGTGTTGACTACTCAGAATGTTTGAACAGCGGCGTGATCCCAAAAGGTTTTAGGAGGGTCCTGAAGCATGGGCTACTGAGACATTTCAGTACAAGTAAGTTCTGGTGAGAAGACACTATATTTACCAAATCAAGACGCTGTGGGGTCAGCTTATTGGTAGAAAAACAAGGATACAAAATTATTCGTATTTTTTTTGTGTTAAATGTGCTGTACTTAATAAAAAAAGGTTTAAGGTGAGCTTGTTTGGCCTGATTTGGTGGGTACCCAGGATGTAGCCAATCAAGAGCAACTTGGCTTCCACAAATTGCATTTAAGTTTCAATCTCAAATAGGTTTCGTGGCACACCGTAGAGCTCTCTTGGACTAGCACAAAGATTAAATTCATGTTGGACGACTTGACTTTGTTGTGCACATGCAGCTTTACAGATATACGGATCGCTAACAGTTTGATGGGACTGTATCTTCTGCCATAGGATCATCAGAATTCAACGTTGTGATGAAAAACAGAAAATGTCAGATTGGTTGCATGTTAACATCTCATCCAGAAATCTTCTGGTGTGATTTGACATGAAAGGATGGTTTTCTTCCAGCTGGTGGTGCTACAGCATCGTGTGTTTGATTTTGTTGTTCTTGAGGTACATTAACAGTTTGATTTATTTATCTTACGGAAATCAGTCAAGCCAGGTCATGACCTCCATTCAACCACTTCAGCTCTCTCAGGAACTAAAAGAAAAGATTGGGACTTATGAGATATGATTATATATAATTGTAAATATAAATATGATACATATAAAAACTTAGTGATGGTTCTTCATATGCCTTATCTTGTTATATAGTTAATGTCTTTAAACTTTAGTTTCTTCATAATTTTGAAACAAATCTGTTACAGTATTTGTCTATAAATTGGTATTATAATTTGTATCTTTCACATCTCCTATCGTTTCATGCTTGAGTCACCTGCATGCTGCTCTCCGTCTCCTGAATGGTGTCTTGTACTAAACTCTGCAGACGGCTTTCAAACCCCTTGCTTTCTTCAATCACAAGCTGAGAATCCTCTCTGCACACAGAGACAGAAAGATCCAGATCAATCCGAGAGTTTATCTGCCATGGTTGAATAGGCTCCTGCGCAAGTATTTGTTTCATGCTCATTAACTTCTCTAAAACGGTTTATAAATAGTTTATTTTGAACTCCGTTACAGTCTTAACATGGTGAGGATTTAATGAGGCGGTTTCTGTTCTGAACTCACGCCTGGAGGCCTTCTAGAGACCCTCTCTGGGGTGTCAGCAGTTGGCTCGAGGAAGGTGGAGTTCTTCCTCCATCTGGACTGCCACTCACTGGACTGCGAACTTTGCTCTGAAACACAGATTTCAAATATGAAAAATGCATTGTGGGAAACGTGATGCTGTTAAAAGAGTTTGTGCACCCTAGAGATGAATAATGGTGTGCTACGTGGGTCATTCCAAGTCTTAATTTGGTCTTTTGAGTTTTTATTGTCCCTTTGATGTTCCCGGTAGTAACCCTGCAGTTATTAACACGGTAAAGGCCAATATGTTCTGATCTGTTGTTTTTCTACAGCAATATAGTGTTCAGATGTGATGTATTTGAAGTAATTGTTGGTTTAGTACTCAAACTACACTGCTTTCATCTGTATCTCTTCTTCTTTGAAGTGTGTTCACTTACACAGGCGACCCGAAGCAGATTCCAGAGCTCCTTCTGTCTCTTCTCCTGCAGGTGCAGCAGAGTTTTCTCGGTCCCCGCCATCGCGCTCACCATTCCCTCGACACGCGGGAGAAGAGCCAGAACCCGCTGACGACAAACCATTGTCTTGCTGCAAAAACAAATGCACAAACAAACAAGCTGGTTGGTGGTTACTGAAGGTAATGTTAAAGAAGATGTGGACTGTTTTTCCAAAATAATAAATAATCCTGGTAGAGTATTAGATAAAAGAATTTACAATAGGGCGTCACGGTGGCGCAGTGGGTAGCACGGCCCACAGGAAATGAGTGACGCAATCCCATCTCTTCAAGCACAAGCCAAGCACGTAAATACTGTCTTAATAGAGAGATAAAAAAATGTAGAGGGCTAATAATTTTCCCTTTTATTAAATAAGGGTGTCAGGGTGGCGCAGTGGGTAGCACGGTCGTCTCACAGCAAGAAGGTTGCTGGTTCGAGCCTGGGCTGGATCAGTTGGTATCTCTGTGTGGAGTTCTCATGTTCTCCTCGTGATCGCGTGGGTTTACTCCGGGTGCTCCGGTTTCCTCCACAAGAACAAAGACATGCAGAATAAGAGAATTGAGTAAAAACGATTGTTCGTAGTGTTTGAGTGAGAATGAGTGTGTGTGGATGTTTCCCAGCGATGGGTTGCAGCTGGAAGGGCATCCGCCGCATAAAACATGTGCCAGAAGAGTTGGCGGTTCATCCTGGTGTCCAGGCCCCGAAAGGGAAGAAAGTCGACAAGATAATGGATGGGTGGGTGGAATTTACAATACTAATGAATATGTGTATAAACAATACCAAAGTGATTTAATTTCAAGTCTCGGTCCCTTCTTACTGCAATGGTTTATGGGTGAGTAATTCATTTTATGTTTCTATTACATTTCATGGACCATATTTTTTTATATTAAATGCAACTTTAAAACTGATCCAGGTATTAAGTGTAGGACACAAACCTTTAATTTTGTTCATTAAAACATATACATTTATGAAGAGAGCTAACAAAGTTTGTTTTGCATAACTTACCAAACTAAAAGAGATTCTTTTTATTTTACACACTTAATATGACAAGCAAGCATGAAGAAAAGCATCAATTTACTCCATTACCACTTGCCTACGTGATGGAATATTGACCAAAAAGAAATTAATTGTAAATAACGAGAGACAAAACCAAATCTTATGTTTTGTGCTTTTTTATTCAGACTTAAATTGAAATGCATGGTAACTAACCTCAGATGTGTGTAAAAGTCCTTTAACTTTCTCTCGTAAAACTGGCCGGCCTGAAACACCAGTTTGATCACTTCCTGACAATCCCCAGTGTTGCGCTGCTCTAGAGAAATAAAGAGAAAGAGACGATCAAGGATAATTATACAAATATACAATATTAATGTTTTAAATAAAATAGTATTTTAAAAAAAGATTTGTTATTTAAAACATTTTGTTTCAGTAAAAAAAACATTAATTTTGGAGGTGAATGCAATTAGACTAGAATGCAATCTTATACGCTGATTTTCATCTTTTTCGGGGGCCGTTGAAGCAGCTAGATCACATCGCATTCAGTAACATACCAATCAAGTTAAGAGTGTTTTTGGTGAATGTTGAAGCTAAAATGTGCAAAGCTGTGGCCCTCCTGGAAGCACTTAGTACATGCCTTGGGTATAGTGTTCTGCTCAGCTGGAGCTCTCAACCCAAACATATATGTGAGCTAAAAATCTTTTTTAGACCCATTTTACTGGTTGAACATGAATTCTATATGTGATCATTTTCCCAGATTCAGATATGAGGAATAATGTGATAATATGAGGAAGATTCCCAGGAGACATGCATCTTACCCCTGGTTTTCTCTCTGAGTTTCCGAAAGAGCTCCATGGCTTTCATTTCACTGCAAACACAACACACTGGTCATTTAAATGAAAATAATTTCTACCAGAGACCTAAGTGAGGTATCAAGTGACAGTCAGGTGTGCATGCTAATAACCGTATAGCCAATTGTGAGAGCATGAGTGTATCACATGAGCGAGTGGATTACAGTGTCTCCAAAGCCTCTCCGCTCCTCCATGGCTGCCTCTGTAGATCCACAATATCAGTCTGAAGCATCATCATCTCCTCCTCCAGCTTGTTCACATCTTCTGTCTGAGAAATGAAGAGCAGAACTGTTAAAGAGGTGCTTCTAAAATCAGCTGTGATCATGGAAAATGGCTGAGGAATCTGATTTGTGTGAGATCAAATTTTGGGAGACAGAAAAAAGCAACAAAAAACTATTTTATTATAACGACAACTCAATACAAAGCTAACAATACAATTGTCTACTCGCAGGTTGCTCTAACAATGTTTTAATGAGACCACAATGCACTGTGCTAGCTTTGAAAAGCACTAAGCTTTTGAATATGAATTGATTTTAACAGGGTTAGTTATAAACTCTAGGTTAGGAGCAAAGCTGTGGTAAAAGAAAACCATGCAAGCAAAAGTGGCTAGGAATTGTAATAAAACATGATGAAATTATTCTCAGTTTATACATAAAAGGAATAACAGAAAACTATAAGAGGGAAGTTGTATTTAGAAGTTGTAACTCTGAGAAAGCTTTTTTTTTTGCGCAGTCTTTTACCTGTCCACAACCGAAGGCAGTCTCCTCCATTTCTCTCCAGACACCCAACAGTTTTTCAGAAGCTGGAAACACGGTAAAGCACATTTTCAGATGTCAATTTCTATCAACAAAAAAAACCCAAGGGACGTATAATTTTTAAAACTAAAATTGTAAAGTGTCTGTGATGTCAGCTGAGGCTTTCTGAAACCAAACCAAAAAATCTGGACTTTTACTCAAGGTATGTCGAACCTCAAATTATGAAACTGTTTATGATATGCGCGTCATACCGATGCCTGTGGCTCGCTGCTCCTGGTATTTATCGATGTCGATGTGTAAACTGGTAGTGAAAAACTCCAGTGTGGCTTTTAACCTCTGATGCATTGACACCATCTCGTTCTTCTGCTTGGACAGAGTGCCGTTGTGTCTGAGGAGACTCATTCTGAAACACAAAGTGGGGAAGAGGGTCATTTACGGACACTTTTTGGTTGATCTGCATGTGTCTGTAAACATTAAAAGTTGATGCATGAAGAAACCTTTCAGATGGATCCGAGTGTGTGTTCTACTGACATCATTGTTATCTTTTCCCTCATATTTACTATGACAAACTTTTTCAGAGACAGTTCCTTTAGTTATTTTTGGCATTTAAACAAGGCTGAGAGGGTTCAACCCTGAAAATTCACAGTTGATGTTGTGTAGGCTCTAAAGAGTGCTCTCACATTGCAACCTTCTGTCCCTGCTGCAATCTCTGCCAGTCCTCTTTCAGCGCCCGTATGGTGTGCCACGCTTGACCCCAAGTGCGTCTCTGAGAGCTGTAGGGGAGCATCCGTTTGGGCTCATTCTCTACATACAAAAAAAAGCTCCATGGGTGTACCAGACTCAGAATGTAAGGTAAAGGTATCCATATCGAAAGTAAAGAGTTTATATATCTCATGCTTTCTTATGAAGTCTCACAGCAGTAGAGGAAACAATCGGTTCAAGTAACTCACGAACGAATCTGATGTTCTCTGGAAGGGTGCGAGGTGTAAACTGAACTTCGTAGTTGCTGCACGAGCGATCAAACAGGAAAACCAGGGGCTCGTCGGCTCGCCGGTGGTCCATCAGCTGAAGAAAACACACATGCAACACTCTCAAGTTAAACATTCTTTTGTTTCACCTTTAAATCCCTTAAGTGGTAATATTTTTTATTCAAAATGTCCAGAATTTCAATCTTTAAAGGACACATTTTTAGTTAACTGTTACCCTGATTTTTTAATTTAAACTCACGCTGTAATTGATGGCACACTGCATCACACTGTGATGTGGCTCAAGGGCAAGTCCCGCCTCCAGCAGTAGCTCCTGATTGGCCGGAGATATCCGACTGTCCTGTTCAATTCTCCGCTGCAGTGATGCCACATCATCTTGCTGCTGTACAGAGTATGTGAGGATGTCTGCAGAAGTCATGTTGAGCACATGGACAAGCTGAGGAAGAGAGAGACGGATGTTACAGTACTCTATATTTTCCTACAGAGATTGGCTAAGGGATACAGCTGAAAACTTTTCATTACATTGTAATAATCCGTGCTGAAATAGATCTTGCTTTAGGGTGGTGCTCAAGAGTGTTCAATTCAGAACTTCAAAATAACTCAATTATTCATGATCAAACAAGCTTACAACGATATGAGTCTGGGAGTGTGTGATGATGTAGTTGGTTTTGCGGGGTTTTTTTTTTACCCCATCATCCACTGAGCCACGGTTCTCCGTCAACAGGAGCTTGTGTTTTACATTGTTGTATGATGAGGGATTTTAAATGACAAGTGCATTGCACCAGAAGTGGTATGGGTTTTTTAATGTGCGAGTTTCTGCCTTGACTGCTGATGTGGTGTAACCTGATTGGACCATTAGGATTAGTCCACCGTCTGAAGAAAAGGGGGTATTTTCAGTGGATTAAATGAATTTATTTCTTTCCGTATGGAGTTTTCTTTTGGTATTTCATAATGTTGTTTGATGTATGTAAAGTCTGATTTACTATTGTATAGTTTTGATGATTAGGTGTGACTTGTATGCTTGTTTGTGTTTGTTGTAACCCCCATGATTGGTTTCACCCAATAATAGAATGTGTATAAAATGGCTGCCATTAGTCAGTAGAGAGTAGGCGCTATGCACAAACTCTGGCTGCCAAGAGTTTCAAAAGACTGATAGAAAGGAAAGGAACGTTGCCCTGCACCCTCCCCGGCTAGTGGTTAGCTTAGGGTGGCTTGTCCTCGAGTGAGTTATGTGAGGTTTTTTTTCTATATTGTAAGCTTTCATTTTGTTTTTGTAAGGCCAGTATTTGTTTCAGGGGCTTATTTTGATTGTTTATTGTTTTGTTTTGTTTGTTTTCACGTGTGGCTCACGTTAAAATCACACTGCACTGCAAACTCATGACTCTGGACCTCTGAATTTACAACGTAAGACCCTCGGTGAATCCCCACATTACGACAGAGTGAAAACGTAAGGTTCCTCAGATCATAGCTCATAGCTTCTATTGAGTTATGTCTCATAGGTCACACTGTCAGAGCCGAGGCTTGAACTCGGGTCTTGTGGATGGTAGGCGAATGCTTAACCACTAGGCCACAGGTGTGAGCGGATCCAAAATGAGACAACCAACAAAAAGTCTCTCTGGTTAAGTGGAGGATTTATTTGGTCTCCAAAAACACAGCTCCATATCAAAAATGTAAATCAGGAACTAATAAAAAAATCACTCCAAGGGAGAAAAACTAAATGCCAAAATTTACCAACAGAATACTCACAACTATCGGGCTTCTCACGTTAATCACCAAGCAAAGAACAGAACATAAAGAGCTACTTAAATACACAGTGCTAACTGAGGGACAGGTGATTCCAATTAAACCAACTAAACGACACACAGAAAGAAAACACAACAGTTTGGCGACATCAGGTGGCAATACTTGAAATGACAGATTTGTGACATCACACCAAAGAGAGCTCTGACTTTTTTGTTTACAGAAGAGTTCATATTATAATGACTTAATTCTCATGCAATTGTTCGTGTTTTTCCAGTTTTGTTCTCAACATTCAATTGAAGGGATTTCTCATTCTGACGCGCTCACAGAACACTTTAAATTGATGTTGATGAGTAACTTGATGCTGCTAACAAATAAATCAGAGCTTATTATTTTGTGAAACAATATAAAATATATTAAGAATGCACAGACTTAAATTTTTTTTGCATGAGTTGAATCAAAACAATGCAAATTTTCCTCCATTTATTTTTAAATGCAATTTTTCAACAATTGACATTTTAAAGATACATTTTAAAAATGCTGTTACTAGTCCCTATTGTGTATTATGACGATGCTATTTCAGGCAGTGAGTAACATGGCTCTTGTATATGTGAAAGTGCTCACAATCAAATAATTGTCTTTTAAAAAGAGTTGACTCAGAGTTGCTTAAACAGATCATTATTCTAACAAATCTTTTTCCTCGCACATTCTGATGTAAGAACATACTTGCGTACAAACACCTGGAAAATCTTACCATCTTGGTATATAAGACAACACACAAATGAGTTTAGTTGAGTGAGTTTCTCTTGTTATTTTGAGTGCTTCACTAGTAGCACACTTAAGGTTAACAATGGAAACTGAATGATGAAGAGCTGCGAGACAGATGTAAGAGTTATTCTCCGTCAATCGCTTGATTGGTGTCTTTACTCTTCACTATCCAATCACAACAGACTTGGGTCTGACCATCAACCACAGCACAGAGTCAGGTGAAGAAGAGATTCTGAACAAAGAGACTCACTGCAGGACGCATTTGGGGATCAACAATACTATATATTGTGTTTGGGTTATCCTTGTTATATTTACATAGTTCTGTAGTTGCCTTGTAGTTATATTATGAATAGTTAATTAAGAGCACTGCTGTATTTGTAACCTCTCTCGTTTCCATTAAGCGATTTCCATCAGAAGTATTTTGGCAGTTGTAGTGAAGAATATTTTTTTTTTACCTTTAGATTCAGAATTCTTCCCAGTTCTTCAAAGCCGAAGCAGGAGACTCTTTTGGGAGACTCTTTGCCGGCCTCTGCGATGGGTTCTTTACCCTCCTCTTCTGCATCCTTGACCACGTCCTGGGTCTCTTTGTTCAACTGATGTAAATCTCTGCCACGCTCTTTTGCTGACCATCTCAGCATCATTTGAAGCCAGGTCTCCAGCTCAACGGCTAACAGTCTGAAACACACAAAGACTTTACAGGTTTATATGTCCAAACTCTTTAATCCATAAACCAACCAATGATATTCAAACACATTCCCAAAAACAGCAAAGCTGTTAGAATGTACTGAAATATTTGCTCTAATGATATTTAATCATTATAAGTTAATGAAATATCTGTATATTCTTTCTCAGAACAAACAATTCTAGAGCAAGCCTTATCTGAGAGAATCAAAACTAAAATATATTTCACGCAAGCGAGAGTGGCGAGTAGTAGTGAAGCGTACTAGACGAGCTGTCCGAGTGAGCAGTCCGGGACCCTGGACCAAGTGGCGACAAAGTGAAAGGATGGAGGGCTTGCACAACTTGACGTTGTCCCGTTGGTCATGTCTTATATACTGGAAATATTGATGGATGGGACCTTACGATTGGATAGTCAATTATCAGCCAAGCTCCTCCCAAACTTATGTTAATTGATGATTAATCATCTACTCTCACTGTCAGTGTTAGGGATGATGAGGCATAAAGACTGGAATTCACTCCAACAATGATTTAATACTCAAAAACAAACTGTGTGTTTGAGATATTAGAGAATTTGATTGATAGATTTGAGACACTAAAGAAGAGCTAAGTTGTTGATCGATAGATTTGAGACACTAAAGAAGAGCTAATTGTTGATCGATAGATTTGAGACACTAAAGAAGAGCTAAGTTGTTGATCGATAGATTTGAGACACTAAAGAAGAGCTAAGTTGTTGATCGATAGATTTGAGACACTAAAGAAGAGCTAAGTTGTTGATCGATAGATTTGAGACACTAAAGAAGAGCTAATTGTTGATCGATAGATTTGAGACACTAAAGAAGAGCTAATTGTTGATCGATAGATTTGAGACACTAAAGAAGAGCTAATTGTTGATCGATAGATTTGAGACACTAAAGAAGAGCTAAGTTGTTGATCGATAGATTTGAGACACTAAAGAAGAGCTAAGTTGTTGATCGATAGATTTGAGACACTAAAGAAGAGCTAAGTTGTTGATCGATAGATTTGAGACACTAAAGAAGAGCTAAGTTGTTGATCGATAGATTTGAGACACTAAAGAAGAGCTAAGTTGTTGATCGATAGATTTGAGACACTAAAGAAGAGCTAAGTTGTTGATCGATAGATTTGAGACACTAAAGAAGAGCTAATTGTTGATCGATAGATTTGAGACACTAAAGAAGAGCTAATTGTTGATCGATAGATTTGAGACACTAAAGAAGAGCTAATTGTTGATCGATAGATTTGAGACACTAAAGAAGAGCTAATTGTTGATCGATAGATTTGAGACACTAAAGAAGAGCTAAGTTGTTGATCGATAGATTTGAGACACTAAAGAAGAGCTAATTGTTGATCGATAGATTTGAGACACTAAAGAAGAGCTAAGTTGTTGATCGATAGATTTGAGACACTAAAGAAGAGCTAAGTTGTTGATCGATAGATTTGAGACACTAAAGAAGAGCTAAGTTGTTGATCGATAGATTTGAGACACTAAAGAAGAGCTAATTGTTGATCGATAGATTTGAGACACTAAAGAAGAGCTAAGTTGTTGATCGATAGATTTGAGACACTAAAGAAGAGCTAATTGTTGATCGATAGATTTGAGACACTAAAGAAGAGCTAATTGTTGATCGATAGATTTGAGACACTAAAGAAGAGCTAATTGTTGATCGATAGATTTGAGACACTAAAGAAGAGCTAAGTTGTTGATCGATAGATTTGAGACACTAAAGAAGAGCTAATTGTTGATCGATAGATTTGAGACACTAAAGAAGAGCTAATTGTTGATCGATAGATTTGAGACACTAAAGAAGAGCTAAGTTGTTGATCGATAGATTTGAGACACTAAAGAAGAGCTAATTGTTGATCGATAGATTTGAGACACTAAAGAAGAGCTAAGTTGTTGATCGATAGATTTGAGACACTAAAGAAGAGCTAATTGTTGATCGATAGATTTGAGACACTAAAGAAGAGCTAATTGTTGATCGATAGATTTGAGACACTAAAGAAGAGCTAATTGTTGATCGATAGATTTGAGACACTAAAGAAGAGCTAAGTTGTTGATTGATAGATTTGAGACACTAAAGAAGAGCTAAGTTGTTGATCGATAGATTTGAGACACTAAAGAAGAGCTAAGTTGTTGATCGATAGATTTGAGACACTAAAGAAGAGCTAAGTTGTTGATCGATAGATTTGAGACACTAAAGAAGAGCTAAGTTGTTGATCGATAGATTTGAGACACTAAAGAAGAGCTAAGTTGTTGATCGATAGATTTGAGACACTAAAGAAGAGCTAAGTTGTTGATCGATAGATTTGAGACACTAAAGAAGAGCTAAGTTGTTGATCGATAGATTTGAGACACTAAAGAAGAGCTAAGTTGTTGATCGATAGATTTGAGACACTAAAGAAGAGCTAAGTTGTTGATCGATAGATTTGAGACACTAAAGAAGAGCTAAGTTGTTGATCGATAGATTTGAGACACTAAAGAAGAGCTAAGTTGTTGATCGATAGATTTGAGACACTAAAGAAGAGCTAAGTTGTTGATCGATAGATTTGAGACACTAAAGAAGAGCTAAGTTGTTGATCGATAGATTTGAGACACTAAAGAAGAGCTAAGTTGTTGATCGATAGATTTGAGACACTAAAGAAGAGCTAAGTTGTTGATCGATAGATTTGAGACACTAAAGAAGAGCTAAGTTGTTGATCGATAGATTTGAGACACTAAAGAAGAGCTAATTGTTGATCGATAGATTTGAGACACTAAAGAAGAGCTAATTGTTGATCGATAGATTTGAGACACTAAGAAGAGCTAATTGTTGATCGATAGATTTGAGACACTAAAGAAGAGCTAATTGTTGATCGATAGATTTGAGACACTAAAGAAGAGCTAAGTTGTTGATCGATAGATTTGAGACACTAAAGAAGAGCTAATTGTTGATCGATAGATTTGAGACACTAAAGAAGAGCTAAGTTGTTGATCGATAGATTTGAGACACTAAAGAAGAGCTAAGTTGTTGATCGATAGATTTGAGACACTAAAGAAGAGCTAATTGTTGATCGATAGATTTGAGACACTAAAGAAGAGCTAAGTTGTTGATCGATAGATTGAGACACTAAAGAAGAGCTAATTGTTGATCGATAGATTTGAGACACTAAAGAAGAGCTAATTGTTGATCGATAGATTTGAGACACTAAAGAAGAGCTAATTGTTGATCGATAGATTTGAGACACTAAAGAAGAGCTAAGTTGTTGATCGATAGATTTGAGACACTAAAGAAGAGCTAATTGTTGATCGATAGATTTGAGACACTAAAGAAGAGCTAATTGTTGATCGATAGATTTGAGACACTAAAGAAGAGCTAAGTTGTTGATCGATAGATTTGAGACACTAAGAAGAGCTAATTGTTGATCGATAGATTTGAGACACTAAAGAAGAGCTAAGTTGTTGATCGATAGATTTGAGACACTAAAGAAGAGCTAATTGTTGATCGATAGATTTGAGACACTAAAGAAGAGCTAATTGTTGATCGATAGATTTGAGACACTAAAGAAGAGCTAATTGTTGATCGATAGATTTGAGACACTAAAGAAGAGCTAAGTTGTTGATTGATAGATTTGAGACACTAAAGAAGAGCTAAGTTGTTGATCGATAGATTTGAGACACTAAAGAAGAGCTAAGTTGTTGATCGATAGATTTGAGACACTAAAGAAGAGCTAAGTTGTTGATCGATAGATTTGAGACACTAAAGAAGAGCTAAGTTGTTGATCGATAGATTTGAGACACTAAAGAAGAGCTAAGTTGTTGATCGATAGATTTGAGACACTAAAGAAGAGCTAATTGTTGATCGATAGATTTGAGACACTAAAGAAGAGCTAAGTTGTTGATCGATAGATTTGAGACACTAAAGAAGAGCTAAGTTGTTGATCGATAGATTTGAGACACTAAAGAAGAGCTAAGTTGTTGATCGATAGATTTGAGACACTAAAGAAGAGCTAAGTTGTTGATCGATAGATTTGAGACACTAAAGAAGAGCTAAGTTGTTGATCGATAGATTTGAGACACTAAAGAAGAGCTAAGTTGTTGATCGATAGATTTGAGACACTAAAGAAGAGCTAAGTTGTTGATCGATAGATTTGAGACACTAAAGAAGAGCTAAGTTGTTGATTGCCTTCATTATCCCAGGACAGAGATGAACACAAACCTCACTCAGATTCTGCTTCCATTGCAATGAGTACTACAATTCATCAGCATTTTATTTCTTGTGGAATATATAACTCAAATTAAATACAATTTGAGAAAGAAAAATGACAAAAATTCAGTTCAGTTTGTTTCTTCTTGCAAATGTATGCAGTTAAACATATTTTCTTCACATAAATACAAATAAACAACCAACCTGCGGCGCACACCACGCAATAAATGTGCTTTAGATGACCCACAATCGTAAACAAAAGTCAACATTAAATGCATGTTTGTAAATAAGAGAAATAAATACTACTTTGTTGTTATGATTTAACAACAAAGTTTTTTTAGTGCTCAAGCTCACTTGTTGAGGTTGTGTGGGATTGGTAGATGTTTGGAGAACCGAACTTCTCCCGTCAGATCTTCGTAGACCACGATGTCATCCAAGTGCTTCTGCAGCAGCTTGTTGTGCCTGAGGAGACATTGTAAATATAATAATAAATGTATTAGCAGCTTCTTTGTAACATTGCAGCAACAAAATAACAAAATCCGTTTGAGTCTGAGGCATCATCGAGAGAATCTGATAATTCCAGAATGGGTTTTTTTTGTAGATAACATATTGTTCAGACTCAGATAATAAATACAACGAAAATAAATATTTCTTGGGCGGCTAGCACCAATCGATTGACAGACCAGTCCACGGCCCTGGGGTTGAGGACCACTGGCCTAGATGGTAGACGATGACAGATAGATATTTTTTTAAGTGGACTTCTGCACTCAATACCTCATAATGATTCCATGCAACATTTTGGAGATTCACAGCTTTACAGTCACCCTTGATATGATAGCGATTCTAAAACTATACATTCTTTGTTGAGTGGTAAAAAAGCTTCCACAGTTGCCAGTGCAGTCCAGAGCAGAAATCACGCATGAAAATAAAGCAGTTCTCTACAGAGCTCTTGAGACAGCTAGACAGAGGCACAGATCACAGAATCCAATATATATTTCTATGATTTTGAAGGTTCTCACTGAGAACAGGTAACCAAGCAACCAATTATCACTTTTTCAGATCAGTGTTTCTCTGTGGAGAGAAGAGAGCTAAAAGGATAAGATTGTCTGCAGCACTCATCAATTAAATTTGATGTTTGATAATATCCAGATGCAATCCTTGATAACAGGCACCTCGCAGCATAAATTGAAATCTGTGTCATGAATGCTAGGCATCATGTTCGGAGGAAAGCAAGCTCTGCTTCTAAGTTGGCCTGTACCATCCATAAAAGTGAGGAAGGGTGGTGATTTCTTCTTCTTCTTCTTTTTTAAATCTGCAAAACCTTATATTTTTAACATGTTCTCATTATGGGATGTATTGTGTTAAAATTTGTGGAGGAAACAAACTTGTTCAGTTTTAAAGTTAGATGAACGTTGATGAACTTCAGATGAGTCTACATTGAAAATAAAATCCTTTGTAATAAACTCCTTGAATGTCAGCTTTTATACAATTGATTTCACGGTTGCCAAATCATATTTTTAAAATGGCTTAACATGTATACTTTGAATGTAAAAACTTTGCTTTCAAAAAGGCTTTAAAGGTACGATTTGAGATGTGTAGTACATTTTCAAAAGCACAGCAGCATCCTTAGTTTAGTGTCTGAAAGGGGAGCTGTGGCTTATCTTTTAGAGAGCGTTAACTAGCCTACAATACTGGAGCCTGGCCAATCACATTAAAAGCATCTCTCTGGCATAACAAACCAATGTTATCTTCACTCAAGCACAAGATTTCAGAACAATACTTGAAACGTTATTTTCCTGCATTAAGAACAGGATCTTTGGTTCTTTCTGGTGGGTTCAAGCTTTTTTAACCCCACTAAGTTTCAGGCATGTTTTTCCTGACAGGTTCTATAGAAAATCACAGGTTAGGTCGAAGCAGCTTTTATACTGGCACTGTAGGCTGTACCCTTGATTTTTTTTAGCTTCTTTCACCCGAAACAGCCTGTTTTTCTTCGAGCTATGGTGTGATCTGACAGCATGTACAACCAGTTCTTAAAGTTCCAAGAAAAGCATTAAAACTCTTATAATGATGTAATTTATTTGAACCACAACACCACAATTTTATTTGGGAAATTGTGATGACTGGGATTGTTTTAATGTGTGTTAAAAAGTGTAGTTCAAAAGTCATGAAAATAAATCAAATGAAAAAAGCACTGAGTGTTTTGTAACGCACATAGATATGGTTGCATTACATAATGCATTAAGGTGGCTTTCAGTCTTTAGAAAGTTTTTAAGCTCTCAATACCAAGAATAACCTTAAAACGATTAAAATGATGAAACGTCTATCGTTTTGGACAATGAAATTAAAACATCTTTACATGTATGTAATTTTTGTCTATGACCTCATTTTGCAGCAAATATATCCTCTTTTATTCTTCAGTTCCGTTCAGGCAGCTTCTATCTCAAAATTATGCATTCTTCTATTTAGGCTAAAATTATACTTTTTGTTGTAATACCTATTTTTTGGTTTGAACATTGCATTTTAAATTGCTTGTTTACTGTAGTTGTATCGGATTAAACATGTTAAGATCACAACTTCTGAAGTGTGACATGAAGAAAAACTTTGAAACATCTGATAGATTATTCACGAGCACATTTTTTTTACAATCTACTTTTACTTTTTAAGTCCGAAGAAAATTTCTGAAGAAATAATGGAACAATTAAGACATTTCTAAAGGATTTCCAACTTTGTTGAGCTAGTGTATTATTAATTAGTGTAAAATCTTGTAATGTTTTTTATGTCGTTGTTATACATTACTTCAATTTTTTTGTGTCAAAATGACCATTAGGTGTTACATCAGTAAATAATGTGTGATTGTTGAAAAAAAAGTGCATTAGGGGCCCTTTAAATACCATTGTACGGGTTGCCAGGTTGGTAAAAAAGGTCTAAATCCAGTGATGCACTCAAAAACCAGTGTCCCAAAACTCCAGTAGTCCACAGCTACAGTGTATTTCTGCTGTTCTAAGAGCTCAGGAGCCTGCAGAGAGAACAAGAGAGAGCCAGAAGAGTTTAAAGCACTAAACTAATCTTGCATTTTGCATAAACCCTTACATGTACGAACCAGGTACTGCAGAGTCCCAACAAACGATGTGCACAGGCTGCTCTGATCCAGCTCTTTAGCGTAACCAAGATCTATGATCTTATAAACCAACTGCAAGAGAAAAACAAATGATACTGAATCTTTAATAGAAATAACATTAGTGTCTGAAACAACAGAAGCATATAGAGAGTGCATTTGACTCATAACTTGAGCAAACAAGTGGGAAAGAAATTTCATCAGCAGTAAACAGAGAAAAAAAAAGATTAAAAAAAAAGATCAGCTCAAAAAGGGTTGGAAAATGAAATGTAAATACTTAAAAACTTTCAATGTTTATTTTTTTTTAATCTCAACTTGAACCTTACATTTTTGAGCGTGTTGCCCATGAAGCACCCAATTTGTGTTATTCACAAATGCTCATATAATTGGAATATCATGAAAAAAAGTTCATTTACTTCAGTAATTCTATTTAAACAGTAAAACTTGTATATTATAATCACTCATTACACAAAGACTGATTTATTTAAAGTGCTTTTTTCTGTCAGTATTGATGATTGTAACTGACAACTAGTGAAAACTAGATAAAGGTGCGAAAAAGTTCGCTATCAGGCTGCACACTCTAAATGAGGTTAATCATACCATTACCATGGGTTCGGGAGGAGCTTGGCTGATAATTGACTAATCATCACCCAATCATATGGTCCCACCTACCCATGTCATCTCCAGTATATAAGACACGTAGCTAACATCTCCATCGCGCAAGCTATCCCTCCTTCCACCCCTTCACCACTCACCATGCATATTTTACCTCTTCTCACTTTGCATAAGATCCTCTATACCTCTTGTAAAACTGTGATAACAGTTGAAAATCTGGGATGGGGGTCTTATTGGATTCATTTAAACTCAATGTTTTTTCTGTCACGTCTCACCCTTTTCTCTCCCTGTTGGAGGACGATGTTTTCAGGTTTGAGATCTCGGTGTATTATTCGCATCCCGTGGAGGTATGTCAGAGCTGAAGCTAGAGAGAGAGAGAGAGAGAGAGAGAGAGAGAGAGAGAGAGAGAGAGAGAGAGAGAGAGAGAGACAGAGAGAGACAGAGAGAGACAGAGAGAGACAGAGAGAGACAGAGAGAGACAGAGAGAGACAGAGAGAGAGAGAGAGAGAGAGAGAGAGAGAGAGACAGAGAGAGACAGAGAGAGACAGAGAGACAGAGAGAGACAGAGAGAGATAGAGAGAGATAGAGAGATAGACAGAGATAGAGAGAGAGAGAGAGAGAGAGAGAGAGAGAGAGAGAGAGAGACAGAGAGACAGAGATAGAGAGAGAGAGTCAATAAATAAATTATCAGTAAACTGATAATGCTCATGAAACTTTTTCTCTCATAATTGTTCAGTTGGGTCTAATTCCAGAAAACAAAATCATTCATAAGCTTTCACAAAGTTCCTTAATGAATTTTGCTTCAAAGTACACAGTAAACTTAGATTTACAAATGTAGAGTAAAAAGATTTATCTAAATTACACGTCCCAAACTCAATTTCAAGCCAAGTAAGGGCCATACTAATGTTATAACGAAACCAAAGTTGAACAAAGTGTTGAAATAGCATAAATAACCAGATTTAGTGTAATATTTCACTAGTTATTTTCAAATCCTCCCAAAACACAATCTTCCTTTGTGCCTAGCTAGAAAACAGCTTTTAAGGATTCTAATATTTTGCAAGGCAAATAAACTGTGAGTTGCTAGTAGTTTTCGGGTGAGTTTTTGTTTCCGTCTGCCTCTCTAGAAAAAACCTATCCACGCATGTTGAGATGACGCTAAATGATGACAGAAGTCTCAATCTGGGATCAAACTCTTCTTTGTTACTAGATCTCGCACATCATTTCCAAAGCTCCCCTTCTGTGTTTTCTAGCTCACGATCGTTCAGACTTCTTCTCTGGGAAAGTGGGAGTGTTGGCCTCTCTGGAGCACGCTGATTCATGTTCTCCGCTGCTGCTGCTGCTGCTGCTGCTGCCTGCTCCAGATCGGGGTCAAATACTTGACTCATGTTTATGTTCTGCCATTTACAAACTCCGATTCAGCAGAGCTCGCTTTTTGACTCACATATTTTCACACGTTTACATGATAAAGTTCTCATCTGATCTCAAACTTAAAGAGACAGTTCATACATTAAAATGTGTCGTTTAGTCGATGAGTTTCTGTGTGTCTGTCGCTTGTGTTGGAGGTAGTTTGAATACTTTATTTATAGTGTCTTGGCTTCTTTGTGTGTTGCTGTCTTGGGTCTGCTGCCGCCATGCTCCAGCAGCAAAACTACTTTATTATTACACTGAAATGGGAAAACAAGGTCCCAGGCTAGAAATATCAGTGTTGCATTTTCTATTGATCTTAAGTTCCGATTATACCAATATAATTTTTTTAAAAATTATTTTTAAATGGGGGAAAGTGTGTTTTCAGAAAGTGTGAATGACCAGAGAGCATCACGGTGGCGCAGTGGGTAGCACGGTCGTCTCACAGCAGGAAGGTCGCTGGTTCGAGCCTCGGCTGCGTCTTGGCTGTGTGGAGTTCTCATGTTCTCCTCGTGATCGCGTGGGTTTAAACCGGGTGCTCCGGTTTCCTCCACAAGAACAAAGACATGCGGTATAAGTGAATTGAGAAAAAACAATTATCCATAGAGTATGAGTGAGAATGAGTGTTTGTGTGAACGTTTCCCAGCGATGGGTTGCGGCTGGAAGGGCATCCGCCGCATAAAACATATGCCAGAAGAGTTGGCGGTTCATTCCGCTGTGGCGACCTCGAAAGGGAAGAAAGCCGACATGAAAATGGAAGGATGTATGACCAGACAAGTTTTAATGAGAGAACAAGGGGAAATGGTTACTCTTACACCATTAAATATTCAACTTGTGAGCAACAAAGCCAGGTGCTGTTAACTCTAGTTCTCAAACTCAGTCACCTTAAAAACCGCAAGCCTGTATCTCCACAGAAATAGAATTAATTCATGTTACATTTTCTGATCAAGATCCAGAAATTCATCTTCCTCTAAAATCAATCTGATGTTCCTGATTCAAGCAATCTGAAACAACAACACGCCCTGTGATAAAAGAGCTCCGGAAGCAATGCTTCTCCCATCCTTCAATGACTGTTCTTCTGCTCCGAGCGATGTTTGCAAGGGAAACGCTTGTTTCTTGGTTTTGAGCTAAAAGCAAATCGTGCAGGTGGCGTTGTGTCACGAGGAGAGACAACAGTACTTCTATATCTCTACATGCTGAACACAAACTCGTCTCTATCAGCGAGTGTCTAAAAGAAACTCTCCATCCCTGAACTGAAACAAGTCCCTAAACTGTCTCGTGTATGTTAATGAGCTCATAAAACCAATCACAGATGGACTGATCCGTATTCTCATACATTTCAACAGCGCAACATCATGTCCCACCACTGAAACTTCCTTTTTAAAACAGTAAATGAAACCTGCTCACAAAAACGGAAACAGATATGTTAAAAAAAAGTGGTTTGTGGTTTTGTGACCTTTTAAGAGTAAAGCTGATTGGGAATAAAGTGTTCCTTTAGGAAAGAATACTCGCTGACGCCTCCCCTGGATTGGAGTGAACTTACAGATATCCTGAATGAGAGTCAGAACGGCCGGTTCTCTCATGCCACAGCAGTTCTCCAGAAGGTTCAGATACTGAACACACAAAACAGAGATGAGTGGTATTATACCATTCAGATGAATTACGTGAATCTCTCACACAGAACTCCGTTCATCTAATCAACATACAACATTATTAAAAGGTACAGGATGCAAGTGTGTCAAAATAATGACAATAAGCAAGCAAAAAATCCAGATGAAGTGCTGTTGTCATGGAAAGAGCAAAAAATAGCAAATAGCGCCTTTAAAATTTACATTTATATTGTTGAATGGAATGGAACAAATGATGTAAACTCTTGACTAAGCAACTTTCAACTCATTAATTAATAATGCTTGTTTTTGCTGACACGCTCATGTTCCTGAAACTGAAAACTCTTCTCTTCAGGGAACACCTACTATAAAAAAATGTATTAAAAAAAGTTTCTTTTTTTCCTCCTCTATTTTTATCTTCTTCCTCTACTTCCTCACTGCTTTGGTTTATTGATCCGTTGATATAATTTCTATTATGAGAAGCTGAGATAGACTTTGACGGTGTAACAGATCTCATATTGTCTCTCCCCTAATGTAAGTCGCTTTGGACAAAAGCGTCTGCCAAATGCATAAATGTAAATGTAATGTTCCCTGTAAACTTACTTTTGTTATCATTTCTGCTATTTGCAACATTTATCCAAACCCAGGGTACATAACAGTAACTTTTGATCTGCATTGAAACGGATGAGCAGCTCTCTTATCTGAATCTCTGAAGGAAGTTTTAGAGGCATGCCTTGCGCAGATCTCCTCCCTGGCAGTACTCCATGGCCAGCAGAGGCAGGTCGTTGGTGGCCAGCTTCTGAAGCTCTTCCGGAACATCTCTTGCTGCGACCACATTCATATGATTCAACCTGAGAAAGGACAGATGCTTCATCACAACATGCATTCATTTTCTTAAAGCTCATCTTCCATGTATCATTGTAATGGAAATATTGATACTCATAAGACATGATTTATGAACACAATCGCAAACTGCAATTTATTATTTATTCCAAACATGAATTAGGCTCAAGAGCGTCACGGTGGCGCAGTGGGTAGCACAGGGGTCTCACAGCGAGGAGGTCGCTGGTTCGAGCCTGGGCTGGGTCAGTCGGTATCTCTGTGTGGAGTTCTCATGTTCTCCTCGTGATCACGTGGGTTTACTCCGGGTGCTCCGGTTTCCTCCACAAGAACAAAGACATGCGGAATAAGTGAATTGAGTAAGAACGATTTTTCATAGTGTTAAAGTGTGAATGAGTGTGTGTGAATGTTTCCCAGCGATGGGTTGCAGCTGGAAGGGCATCCGCCGCATAAAACATGTGCCAGAAGAGTTGGTGGTTCATTCCGCTGTGGAGACCCCGAAAGGGAATAAAGCTGACATGAAAATGAATGGATGGATGGAATTAAGCTCATACCTTTATATCAATGAAGTGTGATCACATTGCAAGCATCATGGAGAGAAAGGGAGAGGAAAAAATAGAGAGAGAAGAGAGAGGGAAAGAAGAAAGGAGAGAGAATGAGCAGCCCTTCTCTGAGCAGACTCGGGAGCGAGAGACTGGAAACGGCTCGTCCCTTGAGATTCCTTTCAGTATAAATCCCGCCCCTCTACGTCACTTCCTGTTCCTTCCCAAGTAAACAAGCTCAATCTTATTGGATAATTAATTACAATGATTAAATATTATATAACATAGAATATTTTATATTTATATAATCGGTTTTTTACATCGGTTTTCTTCAACAGCTTAGAGGGTTAACAGTTCACCAACGATCCCATTTAACAGTTTATATTGCCTTTTACAACTCAGTTGGTTCTGATCTGATTTCATGTTATTTATTGTTCTTGAGAGCCTTGAAACAGGCATCTAGAGTACATAAATTAACATAACATAAAGTAAGAGAAAAATAAGAGCCCACAGGGCAACTATATTATCTGAGAAACCGAATTGTGTATTCTCTGTGACCAAACGATCACAAGTAAACAGAACAAAAAACTCTGATATAAATACATTGATACAGCTTTTTATTATCAGTGTTAAAACATAGAGAATCTTAGAAAGTACTAAAGGAGGAAGTGATTAAAAGCATAAATCGATTTGAAAATAAATATATTGCAAAGATTTTTGCTTCTGTGGGATCCTTCTGTGGACGGTCTTAAGTCTGTTCTACTCTAAATATTAACATTAAGATTTGTGTAGTTATTATAGTTAATGCTGGATTCCTGCCAGTACTTTATGATAATATAATTCTGTGTTATATAATGTAACTATTAAAGTTTGTTAGTGATATTCAGACGGGCGGTTCTAGTCTTTTCAAAGCTTTAATAAAACAGGCCTCGGGGTGAGAAAAATAAAACCAGATGCTTCCAGGCTCCATAACAGGATGCTAAAATGGTAACACCTAAAACTATTATCTAAGAAAATAAACGGCTCATTTTAACCTTCACAGTTGAATGGCTTTGTTTCATTGCTGTAATAACAAAATTGAGGTCTTGAATAATTATGACCGAGTTGGTTTCACTACATTTCACGAGACATTTAAAAAATAACATCTTCAAAACAACCTACAAATACATCTTTTAATTTCTCTCAATACTCAGAAAGTGTTTACATACTACACTATAGTTACAATTTGTAAAATGCAAAATTCCAATGATTGCGCCCCTTATAATAACGCATTTGTTATCTTGTTCTGTTTTTATTTTATGCACCTGTGTGTTACTTTGATGTGTTTAATTAGTGTGTGTGTGTGTGTGTGTGTGTGCGTGCGCGTGTGTGCGTGTCCGTGTGTGTGTGTGTGCGTGTACGCGTGTGTGTGTGTGCGTGTCCGTGTGCGCGTGTGTGCGTGTCCGTGTGTGTGTGTGTGCGTGTACGTGTGTGTGTGCGTGCGTGCGTGTGCGCGTGTGTGGAAGAGAGAGGGAGAAGGCTGTGGTTTGGCTTGTGAGTTCTCGAGCTCTGTGTTTGGATCCAGGCTTGTGGCTTAGACCGTCTGGGGACAAACTGCTATAAATCCAGGAAAACCAACATGTCTATGAGTCCTGTATCACTCATCACACCAGCGTTGAGGCTGTTAAACCAGAAAAACCATCAAACAACTCCACAGCATCATGGAAATATACACCAAGAAGCATGGATCATTTGATGCGTTCAGAGTTTAACCCACATTGTCATCCACCCTGTCGTGAGTATATATACAGTTCAGACCAAAAGTTTGCACACACCTTCTCACTCAAAAAGGTTTTTTTTATTTTCATGACTATGAAAATTAAAAATGGTAGATCCACACTGAAGGCATCCAAAATATGAATTAACTCGTATGGAATTGTATACATAACAAACAAAAGTGTGAAACAGCTGAAAATCTGTCGTTCTAGCTTCTTCACAGCAGCACCTTCTGCTTTGATTACGCTTCGCACACTTTTGGTGTTCTCTCGATGATCTTCAGGAGGTGGTCTCCTGAAACGTTCTTCTCTTCTCAGGAGAGCGCTGTCAGGTTTAATACATGGATTTCTCTCTTATAAATGGAGTCGGGAGCATCAGTGGAGTTGAGCAGAAGTCAGGAGGAGACGCACCTGAGAGCTCCACTGAATAGATTGTTAGAGTTTCTATTATGAGGAGAAAAACGCAGCTACGTAAAGAAAACAAGTGGCCATCATTACTTTAAGAAATGAAGGTCAGTCAGTCTGAAAAACGTTTTGAATGAGAAGGTGTGTCCAAACTCTTGGTCTGTAATGTATATATTTGAATAACCATGTTAGCAAAGAATTGCAGTTGATTAATTTAGCATTAAAACCTATTGATCAAACCAGGACCTGGTACGGTTTGTATTTGATCAGGATCATCCATTTTAAATCTAAAGCCCTGAAAAGCAAATACTTTTTTGTTGACTGGGATTATGCTAACAACACAGGTTGCATTTACTTGTATAAATAAGTTTCTACCTTGCAATGGAAGTAACGTTGGACAAAAGCATCTGCTAACTGTGTAAATGTAAATGTATTAAAGTTAACTTGAAAGTTATCTGGTCTGCACAGTATAACAGTATCCATTCCCTGAATATCCTTTGTTATTATTAAATGCACTGCAGACTAGCTAGTGATTCGAGTACTATTGCAGGAGGTAAAAACTTTTGGAATCCATCGTCACTGACTCTATTAAAAGTCTTATTTTTTATTGTTTTGTATGCTGAAACTTTTAGGGATGATTATTGATATATTAGCTCTTTTATGTCAAAAAGTCAAAAACTTTTAGTTTCTCGGATGACGAGTTTTTAATGTCAGCATCAAGGAAAATAAATACAAAATTGTATTTAATGTCTGACAATTTAAATGTTAAAGAGGTAGCATTGTCTAAGAGTCTTTGGATTGAAAAAGCTTTTTTCTTCAATAAAAGTGATTGAAGTGCAGGGGATCGACGCACAACAACTCTGTTAGGTTCATAATAAGCATGGAAATAATACCTACCAACCTATTAGCATTTTTTGGTGAAAACCATGCTATTAGCTTTCCAAGTAACAAAGTGTCCATGAAAATGGCCACAACAAAATCTTCCAAACAGTTTCTCAAATGAGGCATTTTTACCATTGTGGTGTCCAGCCCTTGTTATTTTGCTTGCTTTTGTTCATTAAAACATTTAAAACCAGCAGCGTAACAATTATAAACATTGCGTGGATGGTACATGGCCAGTGCATTAGAAGAAAACGTCACAAGTTTTTAAGAGTTTTAAGTTTTTAAGAGTTTTCCTATTACAGGCCTCTAGAATACAAGTGTTTTCGCCTAGACCCAGTTGCGTACAGTAACAAATGAAAAATTCTCATACGACTGTAATTGAGTAGTTTTTTATTAGAAATTGCAATTTAGTGAGTAGTTTTAAAAATCCACTTTTACTTTTATCTGAGTACATTTTTAGTGCAGTAATGGTACTTTTACTGCACTATTTTTCTTTGTTTATATTTCTCTATATAATTGGACCTCCAGAGGTGTAATATGTGGTAAAAAGTTTGTAAAAGCAAAAAGAGAACGGAGGAGATTTTGGAGTTTCAGAGCAGGCAGCACTGACCTCTTCATGATCTGAATCTCTAAACTCCAGCGACCCTTGTTCTTCACACTGAGCTCCTGACGACACTGCTTGATTGCAATCTGAACGCTGCTTTCCTGCACAAACACACATACAACACTTTAAATGTTTTTTATTAAAAGGGTTTCGGAAGAGGACATTGTAAGCACTGATTGAATTTAATAGCTTTCCCCCCAGTTTTTTTCTTGCATGTTTGAAAATGATGGATGCAAAATTAACAACTGTTTTCTTTACAAGTTTTTCTAGCTGTGAGAAAAGAACTTGGAGACAAAAAGAAAAAATCCGTCATATCAGTCACATCATTAACTTTATATCTGACTCTAGTACATGTCAAATAGTACATGTATAATTTAAAACTCACAAAAACCATCATGTGCTCTGCATTCTTTAATATACGCAGTATCAATCGACTCCACCCTGCTTCTTTCCAAAACAGCTACATTGTTTTACGCACGTGTCACTTCCTGCCTGGATTTCTGTAACACACTTCTTTTTGTTCGTCCATCATTGCACTCATAAAGACTCAAATCACACGATTTCCTAAACAGCTCCCTGTTCAATTCTGCATCCACTTCAAAATACTTCTATTAACTTTCAAGGCACTCAGCAGCTATGCTCCCTCTTATACTGCTGACCTCCTAACTGTCTGCACAGCTCTCTGAAATCTGCATGCTCTCGGATTTTTCCCATTCATCGAAGTCGAGTCTGGTTTCAGGCATTCAGCTGTCTATCGCCCACGCTCTGGAACACATCGTCAGCTGTAAAACCTTATAAAATGAAATTTATCATAGCATTATAATTTCCTTGTAATATATCCTGTAAATCGCTTTTAATGTTTTTATCGTACCCCGGCTGTTTTGTCTACTTTGTGCCCCCCCACCAAACATACTACAGAACATGCATCTAATTTTATTAACTGAATGTAACTCCGCAGATTGTGTGGTTAAATTTAGAGAGAACAACAGAAAGGTGACTCTAATACCCAATTTAGATTATTTCCTGTTGTACTTCCTTTCATTCACACAAGTTCACTGGAGCAGCATGATGACCTGCGTCTTCTCGGAGGTGACTCAAATCAGTGACTAATCAACATGATGCACTGCGCTCAATGGCATCATGAGAATGTGCGCTGCAGTGTCTTTATACTTTTAACAGTCCCATTATACTATGGAAAAGCCTTATTCTTTAATACTAGTTTTTGTGTTTTTTCTATTCACATTGTACCTTTGTACCTATATTTTTCTCTCGATGCGTAATAGACATTGATGTTGCAGTTCAACATCGGACCACTTGAGGCAGACTCCTGAAATGTGCAGGTTTCCATTGACTGCAATGTAACTGTCCAACGTAACAGCTTAACGTTTTCAACTTTTTTAACCTGAGCTGACCTTCATGATAACTCTGAAAGGAACAATTTCACTCTTGTCATTTCTTGTCAACTGTGTCTTTTTGTTTAATTTTGACTCTCTGTTAGCGACGCTTTGCTAGTAAAGATTTACCCATACGCTGAGAATTGCTTGCTTTCTGCTAAAAGCTATGGGTGACATCACGCTTATTAAGTCCATAATATATAGTCAACGGTGTACAAAGTATCACACACACATAGCTAACTAAATAAGCATTCTTTAAGAATGTGAATCATCCCCGTCATACTCTGTTACCCTCGTGGGGGATCGCTGTGAAGTTATTACAGTTTCAGCTGAGCTGCAGTGAGCGATGGTGCTGTCATGCGTGACAGGAAGTGGCACAAGAGGCAGCGCATTTCCTCCTTTTTGGGACCGTCTCATTGTTGAAGTCCCAGAGCGGAAAAACTTGAATAATGGGAAAACGTTTTAAGACTTTCAAAAAGTTTACCAGTACACAAACAAATTGGGATGGAATGGAACTGACACTGGCTGTTTACCGGCAGGTATATCGTAAAAATCACTCTGTACTTATGTATCTATTGATGATTTGGATACCTTCTTATTATGTTCTCTTTATAAAATAATGATTAAAAGAGCCTTGCCACATTGAAGATACCCTACATTCACTCAAATGAGTTACGAAAGTGACGTTTACTTAAAAAATCGGACCTTGTTTTGCCAGAGAGTCACATTCCCGAAGCCTCCGGTCCCCAGGCGCTCCTTCAGCTCCCAGGGGCCGCAGGTCTGGCTCTGCATGGAGGGAGGACGGCTCATCTTGTGCTCTCAGGAACTCCAGAAATACGGGCCAATCCTGGAAATCAGAATAGGATTTGTACAACGTTGTTGCAGATTATGCTGGTTTGCATTAGTATTGCCTAGAAATGTCTGTAGTAAAAATTACAGATAAGATGTTTTTTTACATTTAATAAGCCATTTAACAAACAATAATTTACTGTAAATGTGATGTTAAACCAGAAATAAATTAATTAAGGTAACAACTGCTTAATTGTACATTATCAACGATTTAACAACCAAACATTTAAACATTTAAACAGACAATTCTTATTCGTTTTTAGCAATTGCGTTTGTTATTACGTGCAATAATACACTAATCCCTTTTTTCATAAAATAAAGGTAGGTAAAATAGCAATTGCATCTTCAACTTTTAATTCTGACTTTCCAAAACTAAGCGTCACGGTGGCGCAGTGGGTAGCACGGTCGTCTCACAGCTAGAAGGTATCTGGTTCGAGCCTGGGCTGGATCAGTTGGTATCTCTGTGTGGAGTTCTCATGTTCTCCTCGTGATCGCGTGGGTTTACTCCGGGTGCTCCGGTTTCCTCCACAAGAACAAAGACATGCGGAATAAGAGAATTGAGTAAAACCGATTGTTCATAGTGTTTGAGTGTGAATGAGTGTGTGTGGATGTTTCCCAGCGATGGGTTGCGGCTGGAAGGGCATCCGCCGCATAAAACATATGCCAGAGTTGGCGGTTCATTCCGCTGTGGCGACCCCGAAAGGGAAAAAGCCGACATAAAAATGTATGGATGGACTTTCCAAAACTGTGCTCAGTTTCTTCAAACAAACATTTCACTTTTTGATGATTTCCTTTTATTTCCTCTCTTTCCTTTTTTTATTTTCTTTTATTTCCTCTCTCTCACAACACCTTCTCTGTTTTTGAACAACGCTGAAGGGCTCTTCCTCCAGCTCTACCTGAAAGAATACCAGCGCGTCTCGCTGCACCCTCTTCCTGGGAACAAGACACCTCTCTTGTTTCATAGTCTCGCAGAATTTAACCTAATACCTTTGAGAATATATTTTTTGTTATGTTAACGGGTGTTTGTAAATTGTAGAAATATGGGGTAAATATCTGTATTTTGAAGATTTCTGTGCATTTTCAAAATGCTGGAGATAGTTAGACTTAGTGGAAACCAGCACAAGGATGCAGAGAAAATGCAAACTCCGGAAACAAACAATTGAATCTTTGTGGTAACTCAGAAAATTGAAAACGCAAACGCTGTCATTGAGCAATAACTTTGGAGAGGAAATTGTCATCAATATGCAACATATTCACATTTCCCCCATTGCGCATCTGCGTTTTACATTAGCACCCACAACTTGAACACGTTTAATTATGACATGGGCTTATAATGCTGCCTTGATAAGTGTAATTAACTGGTTTATCAGCGCTATAGTTATTTCATTTATTCATAAAACATGCTTTGTTTAATTCCATTAGATTTATTTTATTTGTTTATATTTAATACAAGAAGGTAATGCATATGCATAAAAACATATGCATTAAGTCTATAACACTACTTTCAACACAGATATATAACTTAATTACGAATTAAAAGCATATAATATTTTTTATATAATCTTATAAACTTAAAAGTAAAACCAGAACACTTCTGCTTCTGAACATGACAAAGCGTTTGAATGAACTCAGACCATGATTGGAGCGAGGCTTTTGAAACACATTTTATGTCCACCGCATATTATTACTTATAGACCAAATCTGACACCAAACAGAGCACAAAAAGAGAAGTATTAAACTATAAAACGGTCTATTTACACACCGTTGACTTGTTGTGCGGATCGTAAAGACGCGCATCGCCGCGTCATGAACGAGGAGCGTGTACCGTACCCGCTTCGGTTCGGTCCGGGTTTGATCCGGTTCCCTCTAAAAACACGCTCCAGTCCGTTTCAGAGCGGATCGCTTCCCCAGACGCGGCTCATTTGCGGGGTTTCCCAGTAAATATATCTTTGAAAGACTTGAGATCGATTACTTTCAGTTTGGAGCACTTCCTGAAACTCTCTCCTCCCACTGCAAGAAGAGAGGGGGGGGGAGGAGGGGGGAGGAGGATGGAGGGGGGGAGGAGGGGGGGGAGGAGGGAGGAGGATGGAGGGGGGAGGAGGGGGAGGAGGATGGAGGGGGGAGGAGGGGGAGGAGGAGGAGGGGGGAGGAGGGGGAGGAGGAGGGAGGGGGGAGGAGGGGGGGGAGGGGAGGGAGGGGGGAGGAGGGGGGAGGAGGGGGGGGGGAGGAGGGGAGAGGGGGGAGGAGGGGGGAGGAGGGGGGGAGGAGGGGGAGGAGGGGGAGGAGGAGGAGGGGGGAGGAGGGGGGGAGGAGGAGGGAGGGGGGAGGAGGGGGGGGGGAGGAGGGGGGGAGGATGGAGGGGGGAGGAGGGGGGAGGAGGGGGAGGAGGATGGAGGGGGGAGGAGGGGGGGGAGGAGGATGGGGGGGGAGGAGGGGGGAGGAGGGAGGGGGGGGAGGGGGGGGGGAGGAGGATGGAGGGGGGGAGGGGGATGCAAGCATGCACGAGGATGGGACAGAGGTTGCTTTAGTTTCTATTTCTATTGTAAAATATACATAAAACACTGCTTTCAACTGGTTTTCACTTCAACTGTTTTCACTGTTTTAAGTTCAAGATAATTTATATTAAATTCAGTGATTTTAGCGTCACTCTTGGAATCAGGAAATATGATTGTCCTGACTTAATTTTCTCATAGACGGCCAAATTAGTATTATGATTATTAATGTAAACAAACACACAAGGGCCCCATATTTTATGAATTTATTTGATGTACATTAAGAATCTCTTATGCTACTTAGACCACCTTCTTTCACCTCAGAAATATTGCTAAAGTAAGGAACGTGCTGTCTATCATAGATGCAGAAACAAAATAGTTAATGCTTTCATGACCTCCAGAATGGATTCTTGTAACGTACTGTTATCCGGTTGCTCAGTCGCCGCACTACATAAATTACAGTTAGTCCAGAACGCAGCAGCTAGACTCGTCATAAGAACAAAGAAATATGATCACATTACACCGGTTCTGTGCTCTCTTCATTGACTTAAAAAAACTGCATTAGCTATAAGATACTGCTTTTAGCCTTTAAGGCGCTGAATGCCTTGAATGATATTCCACTCGCTCTCTTCGATCACAAGAAGCAGCTCTACTAATCGTTCTGAAGATGAGTAGATCCACCAGAGGAGGAAGAGCGTTCTCATATAGAGCCCCGAAGCTCTGGAATAAACTTCCAGATGTTATCCGGAGCTCAGCTACGCTCACAGACTTAATTAAATACATATCTGTTTAATCTAACATGTGAATAATTATCTCTTGGTATCTTTCTAAACAGATCTGGTGTCTGAGCACTATATACATATAAACTGTTGAAAAAAACAATGTGGTTCAATGTTCCTCTCTAAGCTCTCCTCATCATTTATCTCTCCTCCTGCAGCTGATGCTGATCACCTGTTTGTTGTCTGTGTTACAGTTTTCTAACCGTTGTTTCTCCATTTGTTAGTTTCTGGTTTGTCTTTGTTTGTTTTGTTTTTTCAGGTTCTGTCCGGCGAACTGTTCGTCGATGGATCTTGAGTTTGTATGTTCTTTATGCTGGGGAGGTGATTAGCACCTGCCTCAGTCAGCGAGGCTCCCAGGGGCCTCACGGAGGAACTCCTCTCTACTCTACCTGATCCTCACGAGGACTTTGTGAAGCTGCTTTGAAAGCAACTGCTAAATAAAACCTTGATTGACTTATTGATTGATTGATTGATTGCTTGATTGACTTATTGATTGATTGATATATTTGTCACAAACTACTTTAGGAGGGAGGAACATACTGAGAAAATAAGAAAACATTTTAATGGCACAAATTCCAATTTAATAGAAACATTGTTGGTTTCTTTAAACTTCCACTTTCAGGAAAAATGCTTTGATTTGTAAAATTCTTGGAGAATGATCAACACGATGAACAGTAGACTAAAAGCATACATTTCCAGCATTTTAAATGCTAAAAAGTCACACGTTTCCATTTAAAGTCATTTAGATTCTTGGCATCTGCTGAATGAGTGACAGAATTGCTAAAGCTTACTTGATGAGACTGAAGAAAAACAGGTAAATACCAAGCTATTTAATTCATTTAATACAACTCTCTTTTTCAAGGGTGTCATGATACGTGGCCCCTAAAATGTTGGGGACCCAAGGCCCCTGGCCAGTCTGTGGTGAGGGTTCTGGGACAGAAGAGCAGCCCTCCATCATTTAGGTGGATGCTGCTGCTGCTGGATTAAGAGATTGTCTAGAAAAGCACCATAATTGTCATGAATTAATAATTATTAGTATTCATATTTTATAAGCCAGGTTTTTAACAATTTAGAGTAACCAAGTCACTTGTATATTTGTTATAATGTAACTTTAGGTTAGAAAAATGCCAGAATTTAAATAAATTGTTGCTTTTACTACTTATGTTGTGATTTCTGCTTTCTCAAGCAATCCTGTGACATTGAACTTGAAGTATACCAGCAATCGACTTTAACTCAACCAATTTAAAAGCTAAAAGACATAACTTATTAATTATTGCAAATTGTTTATCAGCGTGTGTGCTTGTGCATTTTTTTCAATTAGTTATTTTGTCACCAATTTCAACATTTTGAAAGCAGTAAAAACTGTACTAGAATAATTGATAACAATACAGAAAAAAACCTGGAAATGGCGTCATACTTTTCACACTGCCTTTAGAACGCTTACATTTATATTTCAGCTCCATTTGAACAGCGCTGGATCATTTCCTCTGGTACCGCCCTAATGGAGATAGATTTGTGACCTGACTTTGCTCAGATTTCCTCTGTTTCTGTTTTAATTTCCTTTACGACTGATCTGCACAACAGAATATTGATGCATTTACTGGCTTCAATTGTCAGGTTTAACGTAAGGGTCCACTCCACAAGCAGAGTCACTCATACTCTACTCTGAGTGCACAGACGGTTGCCAGCCATTAGAATATCAGCTGAGATTCTTAAGACAGAACTAATGATAACTAAGATAACATCGAATGCTTAAAAATGTGGAGTCAAAATTAGCTTACGATACCTTTCCATTATAGCACTGGCTCAGACTCTCTGTGGATAGATAACTCACTCGAAATGCAAATCCACGTCGAGTTATCCACCTTTGCATTGTGCTTCTAGCATCAGGATTCATATTCTTCTGTCCGAGATTCACCCCTACTGCGTAAAACATGCACCCCTACCTACTGTGTAAACAAGGAGTAAATACCCTGCGGATGCTTTGTTGCTTCATTTGAGAAAGCTCCAGTTGTTTAGTGACGTTCTTCTATTGATATTTTGGTTGTGAGCTGTGAATAAGATTGTGACGTCTTGAACCACTTTTCATCATCTGTTTATTCCATTATTTCCTGTTATCCTGCTAAACACTTGATGTTTATCACCGGATGGCATTACAGAGTTTATAAACATGTACCAGACAGTCACAAAGGGATCTAAATAATTATTTTAAAGGGGAAGTGAAATATAGAACAACCAAAACCCAAATGAATGGTTCTTTTTTTTTTTTTGCATCAATGAAGTTAGATTTTCCCTCTTCACAATGCGCACAAGAGGTCACATATGGCCATACAAAAGTGGAGTAAGCTCCCAAACACACCAAGGGTTAGTGGTTAACAACACAGACGCCCGAGCTCATTTACTTCAAGCAAGTCGAGTTACATTTCTGCTGAAGACAGCACTTTATAGTCTTTAAAGACGCCTGAATCAAGGCAGGAACTTTTCTTATTTCGATCTTAAGAAAAGCTCAGCAAGGTTTAGCTGAGAGTTCAAGAAGATGAAAGTTTTGTGTCTGAAGCTTGTATTGCGAGGGAGATATCAAACCTTCCACAAAGCACAGTTGGTTTAGGAACATCTCTGTTTTGGGGATTTCAAACCTCAACACGGTCTCAGAAAAACATGGATATGACTGAAATTGAGATTCATTGAGTGGCCACTAGAGGCTGGCCAAAAAAAGACTTTTGAGTCTTTCAGACAACCACAAGAAGTTTTTTTTTAAGTCATAAAAGTTAAATTATTATTGGTTAACATTATTATGTGTTAAGAGTTGAAATATGTACAGTGGTCTCTTGATAATTGCAGGTTCTAAAAATAACGCACAATAGGTGACTTTATAATTTATATAAATATGTATAAATTATAATTAAAATGTATATATTTTAGCTGTTATAAGGCTGTAAAACCCTTCACTACACTCTTTACATACATTTTCAGACCGGTGTTAACATTTGTACATGTTTCTCTCTTTAAAAAAAATCTAGTTTAATACTTGTACCATCTTTTATAATATCTAGGAGTACACCTTTTTGTGCAATGGTTGGCTTCTTCCTTCACCTTTTGGGTGTTACCGCAGGTGCCTTTGACATGCAGCGCAGAGCTTTTCATCAACATCGTGGGGTTTGTTGGGGAGAATTTTGCCAACGTACCATTCAGGTCTTCAGATACCGCTAGCTATAGAAGATTTATATAATGTGGCAAGCTGAACACAATATATAGAGTACAGGAGAAATGGCAATAGTCTACAGCCAATCAGAATGCAGGACACAATGTGATGTGATAGTCGCATTGGCAGTGAAAAAAAAGTTCACCTTTTCATTGGATGGAACATTGAATCATTGCATATTGTTGCCTTCAATTCTAATCAATGAATGAATGTTTTTTCAAAGTGTGACCATCCCATTAGGAGATCTAAATTGGGGAACGATCATAAACTTTAGAGATCAAGTGTACGCCTACTTTTAACATCTAAATCATGTGTGCGTACCATGTGTATACAGCTTTCTTTACATTTCAGATCATTTAACAAATTGAACCTTTTTGTTGAACATTTCTGTACATTATTTGACAAGTTATTAATGCTTTCTCAAAAGCAATACTATGCTTCTGCAATATTAAATAAATCTGTATATTTGGTAGAATAGAAAAATTGTATAATGGAAATAATGGGAATTCTATACTAACCTATAAACAGTTCTGTTTTTGAACATTTTACCTTTCCCGAATGTACAAAATCTGCCTTTTAGTTTACAGTTGTTTTAATGTCAATCAACTGCTTGGCTTTAGATTTAATTATTGACACAGATTCCAGGAATTGGAGCGTTTTCTCAACGAAATTCAATTGATGAGCTTACTTGCCTACTTCATTTATTGACAAGGTAGGCACATTTTGACACTGAAAACTAAACAAAACACCTAATATAAAGGATATAAAGACAATTCATTCATTCATCTTGGCTTTCTTCCCTTTCGGAGTCTCCACAGCAGAATGAACCCCCAACTCTTCTGGCATATGTTTTACGCAGCGGATGCCCTTCCAGCTGCAACCCATCGCTGGGAAACACCCACACACACACTCATTCTCACTATGGACAATTCTCTTATTCCGCATATCTTTGTTCTTGTGGAGGAAACCGGAGCACTCGGAGTAAACCCACGCGATCACGAGGAGAACATGAGAACTCCACACAGAGATACCAACTGACCCAGCCGAGGCTCGAACCAGCGACCTTCTTGCTGAGAGACGACCGTGCTACCCACTGCACCACCGTGACGCCTGATATAAAGACAATGTAAAAGTTAAAACCATTTATCGATGCCAACGATAGATTGCTATTTAATTCCATTGTCCACAATGATCAAATTTGCACCATATTTATTCACCAGTTTAAATGGGATTCGTAGAGATGTGTACCATGAAAAAAGTAATTCAATCCAACATCTTTAGCTCGTTCCTGCGTGACGTCACGGGCATGCGTCATCACTCTCTCGCATCCCACGCAGGTTTAGTCGGGCATTCCTGGAGCTCACCCCGCCGGTGCGGGACGTGCCCCTCTCCCCGCCCCGCGCAGCATCATCGCCTCCTGCGGGATAAAGCCGTCTCTTTCACGGCCTGGGGCTCACAAACACGGACGCGATCGCGGAGACGCCAGAAGTTTGGATTAATCCGCGTGAATAGTGGAACAGGAAACGAGCTTTTCCTGCGTTCGAGAGGTAAGGCTCGAACAACGACCGATTTCGGTAAAATGAGCGTTTTTCGGTCAAATCTGGAACGTGTCTCAAATAGCAAAGCGAGAGAAACGCTCCTCTGAATCCACAGTGAAGCGCGTTCTTCTCCTCGTTTCACTTTCTGTTGCATTCTCAGAAATCTGGAGGTGGTACTCTCAAAAACTCAATGCTCTCTTTCCAGAGTTTTTTTTTTGTGCTGCTTTTAGGAGCTTCGTGTGTAGGGTTTATTTTAGTATGTGTTGTAGATCTTTGGAGTTTTAAAGCAATCTGCATTCTAAACCTGTAAATGGTTATCATGATAAGGAGATATGTTTCTGGAAGACATTTTGAAATCATTGTTAAAAATGTGTTTTCTCGTTGGTCAGCTTGTACACAGTAAAATCTAGAGTGTTAAATTGACACTGCTCTGAGTCTATTTGGTCCTACTCTAACTAGAGTTAAATTAACACTGAGCTCATCGACCTGAACAATAAAACATTTAAGTTAAACTCTTATTTTTTGTTACAAAGTGATCAGGAAAATAGTTGTGATGTTTTTTTATAGTGAAATACAAACGTTAATCACTATGTAGAAGTTTTCAGTGTATAATCAATGGTTTTGATGATAACCTCACTGATGATTTAACTCAGTTTAAGTGTTATTGTTTCACTCTATTTAGAGTGTATTTGATCCTACTCTGGATAGAGTTCATTTAGCTCTCAGGATTTTACTGTTTATTGTTTGACATTTATCTGTTGCAGGTTCATCTAAATTGAACACGTTCCCTTGAGACATTTCTAAACAAACTGCAAAGAATTTACCTTGTTGGCATGTTTTATAATTTTCTATTGACAAATGTTTTGCTATGCATTTTTCCACAACAAAAATATTATTTTTTTTCTGAGGTGTAGTTTTCAGTCCACAGTAATTTCATCTTAGTCTTCATAAACAGGTTTTTACACACAATAAAAACCTGTCAGCAATATAACAACATATTTTTTTGTATCAAAGTTAATTTAAACAAATTTAGAATGTGATTTTTTAAGGCGTTTGTGGTGGACCGAGGAAGTTGCACGGATCTAAATAACAGAAAAAAAGGTGTTATGTGAACTTTCTTCCACATTACGTTAACATTGAGACGCATCTCAGTTTTCTTTATCAAATTATGATGAGTTTAAGTAGCAAATGCACAAATTTCCTCAATACAAACAGCATTCCTACAAAAATAATCCCATATCTGCACATGACCTAAAGTTGTAATGAACTTATAAAAAGTTCCAATGTTCCAATTGCAAGGAAGTTTCAGAATTCAAATGGTTTTATTAAAAACAGTTATTACAAAAACTATTCAAAAATGATGCTCAGTTAATAGTGTGCAGCTCAGCAACATTGTTTTTGACCCTGTTGGCCTGCCATATGCCCAGGACACTAACCTGACCCTAACCCTAACCCTAACATATGCAACAAGGGACAATCTGCCATTACTGGCTCTTTTGAGTTTTGTTTAAAGCATCCTTAACCCATTTTTACAAGAATAAAAATGTTACAAGTGTATATTCTTTTCTAGTAGGGACTGGTTGCAATCCTTTAAGATATGTTCTCTATATTGTTTGAATTTGAGTCATATATGTTAATGTGTTATGGAGTAAAATTAGATTTTTAATTGCTTTTAAATGGGAATACCCCACAAAGGTTAAATGAATCCAGATGGACTCTAAAACCGTCCCTCTCTGCGAGTCTGTGGCAGCTCTCTCAATCAGCTCTCTCTATGGCTGATTAAATCCACTCACTTACATGCATTTGGTGCGTTTGTGATCCCCATCACATTTTCACAATGTTCTCAAGTAATGATATTCACTCGGGAACTGAAAATAGCAGCAATCTTCTTCCTTTATAGCTTTAATGGAGTTCCACCTTAAGTGATGAGGCGCTTCTGCGTGTGCAGGAACATTGGGTTTGGTTTCAACTATACAAATAGCAAATTGTTTATTACAAACAACATAATATTCAGAATTATAGGTCAACATTTGCATTGTAGGAAAAATATGTATGAACTACAATATAAACTTTTTTTTTTTCTTTCGTTTATTTTAAATCGGTATCTGGCCTGCTGAGGATGGGAGCTCCACCAGTGACTCAGAAAAACACGGTACTTGTTGATTTGAGGTGTGGAGCAATCGATTTCTTGTGTACTTGTGTTCTGTTCAGTCCGGTTTTGGGTTGCGTAAGAGTGGTACAACTGTGAGGAAAACTATTTAATTACACTTACATTTCTCTCTGTCCAATTTCCCTCTCTCATTTTATGGTTTACGTTTTTAAAACATTTACAGTAATTGTTTATTCCACTTTGAGAGAATTGTGAAACACCTATGCATCTCCTGTGTGCGTTCTTTGCATTCGCAAAATCGTTGTGTTCTTGATCCAAAACGAGGGAGGAGAACTTCTCTCCCGAATACAAGATTGCTCAGAGACTTTCTTTTGTTAACAATTGAGATTTTTCTTTTGGAAATAAGTTTAATTAACAAAAACTGCCTAGGTGCACATAAATACTGTACACATAAGTAGACGTATTGTCAGACTTACTGTTAATTGCAACGTGTTTTCTAGCTACAATGTTCAGTACGCATAATTTCTCCTAGACTCCTGAAGCTGAATAACTTGAGAAAGTGCTCACCTTCCGTTTCCCGGAGCTAGGAGCAGCATACCCCTGAAAAGGACCCTCAAAAAAATTTTATAAACCACTTGTTTATAAATCACATGAATGACGTAAATATAGAGTCACAAAATCTGGTTTCTACTGCTTAAATAATGTTTCATTTTTGTATCAGGGTAAGGAACCATCCCTTTAATGACACTCCTCTTTGTGTAAGCTGCTCTTATCGCTGTGTTTAATAAACAGCATGCTTGTACCGTGAACAGCTCATGACATCATCTCAAGATAGCGGGCATCAAACACACTCACGCTGTAATCTTAAAATGTTTCTAAGCACCCAGACCGCTGGCTTTTCTTTATGGAGACGGACGACACTCAAGCTAGAAATGACTCAGAGTGCTATCACACTCAGCTTTTGCTTGTGTTTGATTTCTTTTGTTGGCCGTCATGGTTCATCAGCTCTTAAATCCAGATGGCTTTATTGTTTGTGATATTCGCGAGGATCTTGAACTGTTTTCGAGGACACCCTAAACCTAGTATTGTTTTTTCTAGCGGATGAAAAAATTGAGAAGGTTTGCAGCAAGCACCAGTGAATTATCTCTTTAAGATCAGGCTGTGAGTCTCCGTCAGCAGATTCATGCTGCGCTCTGATGCCTCAGCATACTGCTTTACAAGCGTTGTTGGTTTAAGCCAGATTCCATCCATTTTCATGTCGGCTTTCTTCCCTTTTGGGGTTGCCACAGCGGAATGAACCGCCAACTCTTCTGGCATATGTTTTACGCAGCGGATGCCCTTCCCTGCCGCAACCCATCGCTGGGAAACATTCACACACTCATTCTCACTCAAACACTATGAACAATCGGTTTTACTCAATTCTCTTATTCCGCATGTCTTTGTTCTTGTGGAGGAAACCGGAGCACCCGGAGTAAACCCACGCGATCACGAGGAGAACATGAGAACTCCACACAGAGATACCAACTGACCCAGCCGAGACTCGAACCAGAGACCTTCTTTCTTGCTGTGAGACGACCGCGCTACCCACTGCACCACCGTGACGCTAAGCCAGATTCCTTCAATGTTAATAATATCACCACATCACACCACTTAATGAAAACGAGTACGTCTCTCTGAAGTAAAGAGGGGAAATTATTTTGAAAATCAATAGGTCTTGAAATCCAGAAACAAAGGTAATGAACACGGTTTTCAATAATAAACTTTGACAGTACCTAACCATATATATTTTTTCTGAATATATCACACACCTGTACTCAGTAATCAGTTATAAATTCACAAAATGCATTTTATTCAGCTTATTGTTTAGGAGGACAGGCAAAGTAATTATTAGTCATGTTACATTCGTCAATCATGCTACTTTCCCTCTTTTTTTTTACAAGTATGAGTTGAATTAAATTGAAAAGGGCTCAAAAATTGACAATTAAAATGAATAAAAATAAGATTGAATGGTGAGAGTTTGTGGTCCTACAATGCTCACAATAACAACGTTAAAGTTTCTTTTTGAAGTTTGACAAAAGTTTCTCCTGACTTCAATCATTAACTGTTCTTTTACTGTCAGCTTTTACAGTTAAACCTGTTTTAATTAAAACAGTGTGACTGGAGTTATTTTTAGTAATTGTTGTATGCTAAAACGAAGCTATTCTGTGCAACTACAGTGAAAAAACAAATCAGTTTAATAAGAAAGTGCTGCTTCTTACACATTCTTGTTATGTATGTTTGTTAATTATAGAGAAAACTGTGAAAGAAACTCAAACATGTTTGGAAAAATGTACAGAAGACCATGTACAGCACATACGCGAGTTTGTGGGAGATTTTTCCCTTTGACACGTCACTGCAATACAAGTGTTGTTTTTTCTTTTATCCTGAATGTTCAGCCCTGACTTATCAAGCGCTGACAGATGCTCTCTCTCTCTCCCTCTCTCTCTCTCTCTCTCTCTCTCTTTCTCTCTCTCCTCTCTCTCTCTATCTGTCTCTCTCTCTCTCTCTCTCATGCTCTCTTTTCTATGTCTATTGTCTCTCCTTCTCTCTCTCTCTCCTTCTCCCTCCCTCTCTCTGTCTCTCTGTCTCTCTCTCTCATGCTCTCTCTCTCTCTCTCATGCTCTCTCTCTCTCTCTCTGTCTCTCTCTCTCTCACACACACTTCACAAGCTCTGGACTCACTCTTCAGGTTTGCAGTCTTTTATTCCTTTCTTTTCTTTTCTCTTCTCTCCCTCTTTCTCTGTTTGAGACAATGCTACGCTCTGTTCTTCATGAGGCTGAACATGAGGATTGGATTTCAAGTAGATACAAACACAAACCTGTGAAACTAGTTTGTGTAACAGAGAACAGGGTTCGGACAATGAATCCGGAACAGTAGCAGAGGCAGAGTTTCAGATTTGTAGCTGTTTCTGCAAACTCTGCTGAATAATCTTCGTTGAGTGCTTGTTCTGAAGGCTGGTGATGTCAGATCCTGTTCCTGGTCTCTGGTGGGTTTTCTTTGTTCACTGTTCAGTTTAAATGTGATGATTTCACGCCGGTGTGTTTTCCATTATATTCATTTTATTTAAAATTAGTTTTATGTTTGCATTTATCACACTCTAGAGGTTTCCCCATGTCCTGCTTATATTTTGGTAGTTTTCCAATCTCACCTGGTTCATTTTCTAGCTTTTCTGTTGCTTTCAGTAAATTAGCTTCAGTCACGCTGCGAATAGCTTCGATTCTGGTTTTATTCCTTGTTGTGAGTCTCCACCGCTTGATCTGTTCCACTGATTGTTCTAAAGTGGAAGTTCCAATCTCCTGCAGTAGTTCACATTTTCTGGGAACGGATGTTGAGCACTTTCTTTTGTGTACTTCGTTTATGATACTCCAGGTATTTTTAGCTTTTTTTCGAAATATTCTGCCGGTTGTTACATAATTCTAAGCGGTCTCCTCCCCCAGAGACATTTTAGTGAACTTTCGACATGCGAGTGGATAAAATCTTGCTAAAAAGTTTACAATCAAAATTTAAAAGAGTGACCGGTCTCCAGTTTTACAAGTCGGTCTTATTTCCTTTTTTTATACATAAATATTACTATCCCTGTTCTAAAACTGTCGGGAAGTCTGTCTAATGAGTGAAATTCATGAACTTAATGGGAGATTTTTTTAGGCTAGAAATACACTTTAGATTACCAAAAAAATTGAGAAAATTAAGAAAGGTGCATTAGTGAGATTATTAACTTTGCTTGTATTTGTTACATTTGAAATTGGAAATTCTATTTTTCTATGCCAAATAAATCATAGTTTTCATTTCAACTCTTTGTCAACTCATTTCCAGCCTTGCACATTTAATAAAACACTTACTAAGTGGCTAACATGTCTAGATGGCCTTAATGAAGCTTAAAATAGTGTATTTTGTAAATGTGTGTTTATTTACAGAAGAGAAGACGGTTGAATGAATTGTGTGAGCTGTTTGAAAGATATTTAGCCACATTTTAGCTATATACACCATCTGAAGCTTGCAGGGGTTCCCGGATTGAGGTTTTATGCTCATGTGATTCAGAAAGCCAGAGTTTGTTCATTGTGACTCATTGAGGGCTGCTGAACATTCTGAATGAACTGAAGACAGATACTGTAATGTTGCTCACAGTCAAGAAGGATTTTTTTTTGGTAATAATTTCTTGTTTATAGACTGGAGATTTATATAAAATAATAAAAAACAGGAGCTGAATGGATCAGGTCATGGTGGTGCAGTGGGTAGCACGGTAGTCTCACAGTTAAAAGGTTGCTGGTTCGAGCCTCGGCTGGGTCAGTTTGCCGTTCTGTGTTGAGTTAGCATGTTCTCCCCTGTGATTGCATGGGTTTCGTATGGGGCTCGATCGGTTTCCCCCACAAGTCCATAGACAAGTGTGTTAGTGTGTAAATACAATTGTTTCCCAGTGATGGGTTGTGGCTAGAAGGGCATCCACTTCATAAATAATATGCCAGATGAGTTGGTGGTTCATTCCGCTGAGGACAAAGCCGATAAGAAGATGGGTGGATGGATGTAAAATATCAGTGCAAATATGGTAGTTAGTTGCCAGGCTCATAATTTTGCAACTAAACATTGGTGATCCCAGAGGGTTTTCTGCTACACTTTCTGTGTACTTTTGGCCATGCATAAGTGCAACGTAAGTGTTGTGTTCAGTAGAATTTCCTAGCGTTCTTATTCTCTGACAACTCTCGTTATCTGTTTAGAAGCTCTGCTTGAACAGGAAGAGCCCCTTTAAACGTCTTGTCCAGCTCACACGCTGTGGTGCAGAGAAAGATTACTGGCTTGTGACTCATTAAAAGCCAAAACTTTCTTTATTTCATTGTTTGCACACTGTTAAAATCTCTTTTAACTAAAGTACAATTGTTCAGGAAGTTGTTAAACATTTCTGTATTTAGGCTGAGCAGCCCACACTTCACCACAGAGCTGCTCTGGAGTGCAGACAGTTTTTATTTGAGAGATTAAATTGTATTTTTAGGGCTTATGTTTATTTTTAGAGCTGGAAAGTTTTTATTGACTCATCATGAAAACACAAGCATAATTTCATTTAAAGGTTGGAATTTTTCAGATCTATGTAAGGGCTTTGTTTTGTGCGTAAAACCCAATTTCCTTTGAAATCCAAGATTTCCATGAAGTCGAACGATACTTGTGTTTGTTTCCAGGAGAAGGAGCTTTCCCAGTGCTTCAGTCAAGAATGACTTTGTTACTGACTCTTCTGCTTCTTCTGCCTGTCCTAAGCTCGGCTGCAGACCCCAAAGTGAGTCCCAGTGCAGCTGAAACATATTTTCTACCAAAATGAATCACATTTTGAAAGGACATTCCCATTGATGTTCAGATATTTTTTATGACATCATCTTGGGTGATATAGATTGGTAGATATTGTCTTCGTGTCACACTTCACTTACTTTTCATAAAACCTCAAAAGGATCAGATCAGTTTGTGAGAACTGTGCACCTGATGTCTCCTTTAAGGAATTAACACCAGACCTGTTAACCTGTTAGCAAGGGTTTCTACAAATATTTAGTTTTTTTCTGTAGGTTTGTTTAGGGTTGATTGTTTCTTGAATAAGTCTTTTTCTGATTTCAGGTTTCTCGTGTCCGAGAGAGAAGAGGGACTCGGTTTTACAGAGGTGAGTTTCTTATGACCTCTCATCCCACTGCAGTTTCAGTCGGTTCCGTACTCAAGCAGTTGGTGTTCGCGGATTGGTTTGTGGTTAGTGTTTGTCGTCAGTTTAGTTGAAAATCTTTATAAAAGAACTTTTCACAATTCACCTAGTTTGAAAGCAAGTTTTGTGTTTGTTAGAAGCCTGTGTGGACGCTGGTTCATCAGCGGTCAGAGACATCGGTGCATCGTGGCTGCGATGGAAAGGTCAAAGGGTGGAATACTGCCGCTGCGCTGTGCGAGGACGGGTTCGCTGTCACGAGATTCCCGTCACCAGTGAGGCATCGCACTCAGCATGCTCCTCTTTAAACCAAAAGAACCTGATAAAAACACTCACTCCCAGACTTTAAAACCAGCGTACTTTTAGTCTACAAGACGTTTTTAATGTGAAAATGGTAAAAATTACTTTTAATAGATTTAACCCAAGTTTAGTTCATTCATCTGATATTAAAGGGGTTTATAAAGGCATCTTTATAAAGCCATAACTTAGTTTTAATAATGTTCTATTTTTTTCATTTCAACAGCGTCTACACCCTTTGAGTCATTCACTGGACCAAATCCAGGCATCTTTCTAATCCCAAAGTCTGTTTTAAAATAAAACATAATGGGATTATAAACAATGTCATCTGGAGTTAGTTTTATGACTTGAACACAGTTTATTGATCCCTCTGATGTAAATGTTGTTCTTTCACTAAAAATAAAATGATAAAGTCATGACAATAATAAATGTCATGGAGAAAAATACACCGAGCATTTTTCTTGAAACGTTGATGAACACAGATCACACTAGATGCGTGCTGGATTGTAAAGTGTTTCCCTCTCTGTTGCAGAATGTTATGTATCCAAGTGTTATAATGGAGGACTGTGTAAAGAAGCCCTGTACTCCAATGACTTCATCTGCCAGTGTCCTGCTGGATTCTCAGGAACACAGTGTGAAATCAGTGAGTAGCAAACTAGATTATTTAATGAAAAAGGTACTCCTTGTTTTCGAGATGAAATGCTATTATGCTATTTATTAACTACACTTCTTGTGAATCATTTGACCACTGTCTCAGAGGTTATTTTAGTTTTTTTTTTACATTTCAAGTTTTACATGTATTGTTTGTATTTAATGGTGTTAACAGCTCTGGGTTTGTTTGTACATGGCTTTTTGTTGCATATTGGTAAAAAAAGAAAAAAATTTTTTGGTTCACTGCTTTGCGCTACTCGGTTTTTTTTTCCTCGGTTCACTAAGCCACCTCTGTCCGCAGTCGTCGTCTTCGCAGGTGTAGTCCCTTGAAGTTCTTATTAGCTTCCCAAAAGAGTTAAGGTTGCCGCTTGCTCTCAACATTAGCACATTCTTTTACTTGCACGCACCCATGTGACAACTGTGGGTTCTGTGGGTTCCTGTTTTTTTTTCTGAAATTGTGACAATACTAGATATTGCTTTTTTAAATAAAACAATATTTCTAAGTTCCAAGGTTTCAGATATTTTTTTCAATTAACTCTCCGTGGGAGTCTTTAATTGGTGATTAAAAGTATTCCCAATTAATTTGATCTTACCTATTTTAAACGATATTGATCCTGTTTCTTCACCTAACGCTGCTCTATCAGCTTACATCTACCTTCACAGTGTTGAAGAGTTAAATAGATAGTGTTAAATTTACTCTTTTCTGAGTCTATTTGGTCCCTCTCTATATAGAGTTTAATTAACACTGAGCCCCTCAAAAAGAACTAAAAAATGTTTTTGGTTCACTTATTTTTTTAGTTGTAAAAAGTGTTGTGAGGCTTTTGAAATATTAACACCCAAGCATCTATTACGATGTACAGATTTTTTTTTGTGAAGAATCGGTGATTTGGTTGATAACCTCATAGATATTTTAACTCAGTTTGAGTATTATTTGTACTTTATTCAGAGAGCATTTGGTCTTAGTCTGGATAGACTTTTACTCTTGTGAGAGTAAATTTTACTGCGTTAACTCAGATCTGCCTGAGCTGGTATGCATGAGCGCATCTGTTTTGACTCAGATCTGCTGGAGAGGTGTTCTCGGGGTGCAGGGACGGACTATAGAGGCACCTGGAGCGTGAGTGCATCAGGACTGGAGTGTATTAACTGGAACTCCAGCTCTCTGCGAGGGAAGAAGTTCATGGCGAGGAGACCCGAGGCTAACACGCTTGGCCTGGGAAAACCACAACCACTGCAGGTACAGACACAGCAATTATTCACACAACTCTTTTTGATATAGAAACAATATATTTATGCTCGGCTGAGAAAGCCAACTTTTCTTAAGATTTTAGCCTACTGTAATAGAAATTCTAAATCATTTTAATGGGTATAACTGATTATGAGTAGTAAATATCTATTTTGGCTTTCAGTATCATATTGAATGTGTGTTTAACGGTTTTGTCAGCCTGAGAGGGAGGTGACTGGTGGAGTCTCTTTCCGGCTTTCCTGCCTCCGGAGTGATTTCTACGAGAGAGAGAGTTTAATATTTCCATAACACTACTTTTACCTGTACACTTTAAGCTAAGAGCATCTGATTTAGGTCCAAGCTTCTTAAACCTGACTTAAGGCGGGGGTTTTTTCATACTTGTACAGCTGCAATTTTGTTAATTGACTTAACATGATGTCAGACTTTGACAAGCTGTAACTCAAACCAGGATTTAACTCACACATGTAAAGTGTAGATCTTGTTGATAATGCTAGCAATGTGCTAATGACATGCTATTTTGAGCTATTATTATGTTACTTACTATTACGTGCTTTCAGTGTATGCTACTGAAATGCTAATTTATACTAGACTGCTATAAAGATGTATAGCATGCTAAATCAAATAATCATCTTCATGCAAATGGTATTCTAAATCATGCTAACTATGGGCAGAATACATGCTAATGTTAACAACATGTTAGCATGCTATTTCATGCTGTCATCATGCTACTGATTTTCATTTAGTCATACTAGCTTGATCCGCAATAGATGCTAGGTCATGATAATTGCATGCTAATATCATGTATGCCATTAACTGGACAAGTGACCCTAGCATCACTTTAATGAGATGTTTAAAATATTCTATCATCGTGCTTTTATCTTATCTTTCTCCTCAGGAATCCAGATGGAGATGCTAAACCCTGGTGCTATGTTTATAAGAGGGCTCAGATAGCATGGGAGTTTTGCTCCGTGCCGACATGCCTGACGAGTACGTGTACCGAACGCTATCAGAGTTAACCCTCTCTGTTGTGTGTGCTGATGTTGTGTTCTATGTGTCAGATCCGTCTCAGGAGTGTGTGCAAGGCTCCGGCCAGAGTTACAGAGGAACACACACAGTCTCTCGCAGCGGCCTGAAGTGTTTGCCCTGGGACTCCAACGCAGTTTCCCACAGGATCTTCAATGCCTGGAGAGCTGATGCCAGGGATGCAGGCATTGCAAGTCACAGCTTCTGCAGGTACACAATAATGTATAAACCAGTAAGGTTTTCTTTTTTTTTGCAGGGTTTGTCGCTGGAACGAATCTACACGACTTGACTCTGTGTGGTTTTAGAGTGTTTTCCACTCCGGTCGGTCCTTTTAATAACAAGAATAATAACAGAAAATAATAATAATGCTTTACAATGATTAGAGGATTATTCATTAGCTCCACATTCACACACTGGTGGTGATAAGCTACCTGGGTAACTCTCGGCGGGGTAGCCCTCATTCTGCGCCTGTGGGGAACGACATATAGAGTTGAGTGTCATCCGCGTAGCAGTGGTAGGAGAATCCGTGTCTGTGGATGACAGGGCCCAGGGAGGTGGTGTAGATGGAGAAGAGAATTCATTGTGCTGTGACACCCACCCCTGCTCTAACGAGTGACAGAAATAGACAAAAGATCAACGGGGGATTTTATTATTGATTATTCAAACAGACTCATGTATCTGTGTATTTCCCATCTTTCTCTCAGGAATCCTGATGGTGACCTGGGCCCCTGGTGTCACGTGTATAAAGGCTCTCAGCTGACCTGGGAGCTGTGTGACGTCCCCATGTGTCGTGAGTCTATCGGCACGCACTCTAGCTCTCCATTACTCACTAATACTAAACACACAAGTGCCACTGACTCACAGAAAAACTGGAGTGTTTAGTCTGTCTGGGGTCCATTCTGATCCGAACCAGCTGGATTAAAATAGTTATTCATCATTTTGATTCACTTCCTGACTTGCAGCTTTCTATTTGCGAAGCATATTATCTTACTGCTCCGAGTCCAAAAGAAAGCAATGATGGTTTACTTTAGTAAAGTACAAGACAATAAAAGAGAAAAACTGCAGAGTGCCTGATCTATGTGAATGAACACATTTTTAAAAAGTATTTTTTTTAACAAGAAGTCTTTTTAAACAAATTCTGTTTAGTAATTCCTGGTAGCTATGATTTCTTAGTAAGTTAGTTTCTAATGGAAAAAATACAGCATGCACATCGTAGAACACGTGAATTATAAGCATGTGTTTCATCATGAGTTTCACATTTGATTTCTCTGTTAGTGCTCGATTTTTGGGGAAAAAAAGCTGTGAACACCTTGAACATAAAATTCCCTAAGAAGATAGCGAACTATTTTGAGAGTTTGTTTGACTATATTTGCCTTTGCTCCTCAGTGGGAAAACCTTCTTCAATCACCACACTTGGACCTCGAGCTCCTACAACTAACAACAATCGAGGTGAGATGCTAGATTTGATGTGTTTGAGTGAAGTCTGCTGTTTTCTCATGCAGTATTCTGTGTGATGTGTGTAACAGTCTGAGGCAAGCATCCCAGGTTTCAGTGTAGTTTCAGTTCGATGTTTGTGTCATGAATGTGCTCGTCTGAACACACTCCTTTTCTTTTTATAAGATTAAAAGACAATTTGTATAAAAATTCAACAAGTTTCTTTTAAATGTTGTTTCAGTTAAGTGCTGCAAGCGTCCTCTGTGTCTCTTTCTCTTAGGCGTCTGTGGCCAGCGCTCTGCCTTGCCATCAAACTCTCTGCCAGCGTTCCGGATTCGTGGGGGGCAGTTGAGCGACATCGTCGAGCAACCGTGGCAGGCTGCCATCACTGTTTACCTTCCTCGAGCCAAAGCGTACAACTTCCTGTGTGGAGGCGTTCTGATCGATTCCTGCTGGATTCTCTCTGCTGCTCACTGCTTCCAAGAGAGGTGTGTTCTGAGTTAGTTGCTGCAATGTCTTGAGGCCCATGCGTGTTTGTCGCTCACTCGAGTCACATCTACGCAATGAGTGCTGGTTAAAAAGCATTATTACAATTTTTTTGTTAAGTCTGCCGCCTGTATGGAAAAGCTGTAGAAATACAGCCAAGACGTTTTGCACCCTAATAGCAGGACACTAGCTCTTGTACTAGATCTGTCCATCAGGGGTAAAAGGCAGTTTTAAACCCTCCTTTTATGGCCATAAACTCCAAAATCTATCATTTAAGTGAATAATTTAGCCAGTTTTGAAAGTCCTAGCTATATGTAAATGAACACGTAATTTCTATAATAGAAGAAACATAAACTAATAATAATGTAGATTTAATCATATTTGCACATATACAATATTCATTATAAATTCATTCAGTCAACTGAAGGGCACGATTAACTGTACTGCACAATAAACTGAACAATATAATGGTTACCTGAAGCAAGCAGCACATAATATAAATATTTTGTAATTTTGTATACCATATTTAATATATGCATGCATGTGTGTTGTTGTAAATTGTTAACAACTATTCAGAACTTCATTACTCATTTCATTCAACCCTAACCCTACTAAAAAAATCTGTCTTCCATGTGAACAAAATGTGACTCCAACATGACATTTATGCTCATAAGAGCAAACTACATTGCCCAGAATACACTGTTAACAGAAAGGTACTGATCCATACTAGTAACACAATTCGAACCAGGTACTACCAGAACTAGTCTCCCTATTTTCAGAAGCTCATTCTTTATTTGCAGTCAGACTATCAGATTCAGGACCACAAATGAAAGTGGCCTGAGATTTTAAAAACTCAGAATAGAGCTGATCAGACTGTCATGATAATATCAAGTTTTTATTTTACGCTTTCTAGTTAATTCAAGTCAAGTTGAGAGGAGACATGATTTGGTGGGGCTCAAAAGCCACAAAAGAAGTGGAAGTGTGCTTGTGTCCTCTTGCAGATTAAACTATATACTGTAAATATAAATAATTTCACTCATGACTCAAACACTGAACACTCGATGTTTTAGGTTCTATATTACTTTAAGCATCATTATGTGTTAAACAGTTTTCACAGTTGTGCTCAGGTTTAAGCAGAGTTTTTGTATTTTGGCTTGGCTTAAATCCTTCCATTAAGATTTTCTCTATTGTGTGTGTTGAGGTTTGAGGAGAAGCGATTGCGGGTGACTTTGGGTCGAACCTACAGGCTGCAGAACTCTAGCAGTGAGCAGATCTTCGATGTGGAGCGATACTGGATCCACGAGCGCTACGATGATGAGACGTATGATAATGACATCGGTGAGAAAACCTGCAGGAGCGTCCCAATGCTTCTGAAAATAAGCTTTTGAGCAAGTACATCCCACTGAATAAATATTTGTGTGCTTAAAATCTTAATTAACTATCTGTTTAGAATTAATCGGAAGACATGTGATTGACACTTTTTAACGCAGCTCTTATAACTAAAATAATGTCTGTTCTGTAAAATATGTCACAATGTAAAACGCTTTGTTTGTGCTCTGGTGCAGTGGTGGACTTTAACCAAAAGATGGCA